>JAVLUX010000012.1:6700000-6940000 GCA_032164185.1 Moxostoma hubbsi
ATGAACCAGACTTATGGAAGTCCACAATTATTTTTCTGAGGTCTTGGCAGATTTCTTTTGATTGTTCCATGATGTCAACAAAGAGGCACAGAGTTTGAAGGTAGGCCTTAAAATGCATCCACAGGTACACCTCCAATTGACTCCAATTAGCCTATCAGCTAATTGCCTAAAAGTCTGACATCATGTTCTGGAATTTTCCAAACTGCTTAAAGACACAGTTAACTTAAGTGTATGTGAATTTCTGACCCGCTGGAATTGTGATATAGTCAATTAAAAGTGAAACAATCGGTCTGTAAACAATTGTTGGAAAATTGTTATTTGTGTCATGCACAAAAGTAAATGTCCTAAATGAATTGACAAATCTATAGTTTGTTAATATGAAATCTGTGGAGTGTTAAAAAAATTAGTTTTAATGACTTCAACCAGTGTATGTAAACTTCTGACTTCAACTTCATACATACATACTATATTATATATATATATATATAGTGTACATTCACATGAGATGAAGACTGTACTCATAATAGTTTTCTATAAAAAAAAGTGTTTAATTCAACACGGTGCGGGTCACCCCCTTCAGTGTGTTTCGCCACGTTGAAATCACATGACCCGCGGTGTTTCTAAACGTCGAAGAAGAGAATCCTTGGCGAAGAACAGAACACAATGAACAGTTATTTATCATGCTTTAGCAGCGGAAACAGCGAGAGGTCCATTAGCTGTACTGCAGAAGAAGCCTGTCATTAAAGCAAAATGGGGGCACACCAAATACCAAGACAATTATGAAATTCATGTACATTTTTAAATTCAAAATTTTACTTATGCTGTTAATATTATGCTCATAATTTGATAGTAAAATATAGTATTTGATTTCCATTTGCTGTTTTATTTTGATTGGAACTCACTCCGAATTGGAAGCAAAATAAAAAAAATAAAAAACCTTTTAGAGTAAAACTGAGGACACGGAGAAAAAGAAACAGATGGACGAGTGAACTCCAGAGGAGAGAGTTACTGCACGCAAACTCCCCCATCCAGCGCTGTGTTCGCCAGAGTGGAGGATTAACCTCTGTCGCCACCCTGCCGTCTGATCTCTAATCTAACGGCCAATCAGATTGCAACGTCTCTACCAGCTCAAGCTCTTAGGGAAATGACTTTGCACTGCATTCGTGTTGAAGAACAACGGGGGTGTCCGGGGGTGTCCAGGGGACACATTTCATTAGTCTTAGTAACAAAGAGAGGACAAACATATTTATAGGACACAATTATGGTGAGACTGAAAATGATTTGTTCTGATATTTTATTATCTAACACAATGAGATTCAGACATATTTAAAGGGGTAGTTCACCTAAAAATGAAAATTCTGTAATCATTTACTCACCCTCATGTCATCCCAGATGTGTTCGACTTACTTTCTTCAGCAGAACACAAATGAGGATTTTTGAAGAAAATCTCAGCTATGTAGGTCCATACAATGCAAGTGAATGGTGGCAAAAACTTTGAAGCTTCAAAAAGCACATAAAGGTAGTATAAAAAAATATCTGTAAAACTTCAGTGCTTTAATCCATGTCTTCTGATGAGATTGAATCGTTTTGGGTGAGAACAGATCAAAACTTATTTATCACTATAAATCTTCTGTGTTTTATGGAGCTTCAAAGTTTTGGTTTATGGTCCTACAGAGCTGAAATATTCTATACAGTAAAGAAAAGTTTGTTTTCAGCAGAAGAAAGTAAGTCGAACACATCTGGGATGGCACGAGGGCGAGTAAATGATGAGAGAATTACTGTTTTTGGGTGAACTACCCCTTTAAGTGTGACATAAGCGTCAAGTGCCCAAATTCAGCATGAATTGGAGCATAAATGAAAAGTATTACAAAGCACAGCAATATGTTTAAATGAACCACAAAATAGTAAAGATTTCATAAACTCACCAGCATTCATCATTGGTCTGTTATCTGTGTCATTAATTGTCCCATGTGATGACTCATACACCAGTGTGCACTGTGGTTTAAAAGCAAAAGCAGGAATGCATATTAATATTTATAGAAATTATATATTTGCACAAAATATACTGTATATGCACACAACATTTATCAGCCGATTATTGACCAAATTAAAACCATCTGCACATCGGTCATAAGCATGAGGATACAAATATGAAGAAAAAAAGAATGGTTTATTTGCAATTATTTACATAAATGCAATGCATTGTGTAAAGTTTACAATAATTTCATCCGTGTGTAACTGTGACGAGGAGGAGGGCGGGGCCGGGCCGTGACTCTGCACGCCCGGTCCCCAATCGGGCTAATCAGCCGAGGAGAGGGATAAGCGCAGCGGGATGTGGCAGTTCGAGAGAGTGAGCACCACACGCAGCTGCCATGTGTGTATTTGCGTTTGTGTCTTTTTGTTTAAATTAAATATTACTTTGACTGTTCAGCCGGTTCCCGCCTCCTCCTTTCCCATTTTTAACCTTGTTATAGTACTATAAAGAAAAACCTACCAACATAAATGAAATCTGTAAATAAAGCATGTCGAATATGCTATGATTTTGTAAAGTTCTCTTGTTATCTTCTGTTTTTTTTCTTATATCTTTCTTTGTGGCTCTCTTAACATATTGGCCTGTCATGTGTCCTACAGATCCAATATATGTTCAATTATTAATATTTCCAGAACAATAAATTGCTTTTGTGCCTCTTCGTACACTTTCTTTAAGCATCATTTCTAAACAAAAAACTAATAAAAATAAACAAGGTGTGTAAGTGGCAAAATATTGGTATCTGCCTATAGTAAATCATGCTCATTAATTGTATGTTTTTTTGTAAGAAGTCCATAAAAGGCTCTATTTTCGTAAGCACGCAAAGCTCAGTGCTACGTGCAAAGACCGTGCGCTACATCGTATCCAATTTTCCTCAGAGCACAAGTGCAATTCTTCGTGCCAGCACAAACGCAAGTGGGTGAGGATGGGAGTGTTTGCGCTATCTGTGGGTGCATGCACGAAAACTGCGGGTGTATTGTATGTTAATGAGGTGGAGTAAAGTGCAATTCATTATTTTCCTGAGAAATAGGTCATTTTAGAAGCAGGTTTGTTTTCAGAGCAAGTGCACATTAAATTAAGAGATTCCACAAGCGGGTGTTCAAGTTCATGTCCAAACTCTGAAAATATAGTGGAACATCTATCGCCGTATTATAAAACACAAAAAAACACAAAAGATTTGTGTTAAACTTTCTGGAGTTCATGGTTTATTTTTTAATTATTATCATTATTATTATTATTATTATTATTATTATTGTTGTTTAAATTTCTATTGTATATATGACCTAATTTATGTTGGTATTTTTCCACCTGTTGTCGTAGAGAGATTTTTTACATCACTGTACTGAAGAAGAGAGGGACAAATGTTTGGATTTATGATTTTTTTTTTATCGTTTCATTATTTTAATTCTATTTTTGTTTTGTTTGAAGTGTAATTGAATTAATGAAACAGGAAAAATTTTAACTAAAATATTTTTTTAAATGAATACAATTTTTGTGCGTAAAAATGTAAGTGCATGCTGATACAATCACTGTTAATACTAGCCATGATGTGTGTGTCAGTAATGAAAATTATTAGCAATACTTACAGACTCTATAATTTAACAGAGCATACATCAAAATCCTGAAACACATTTTCCATGCTGGATTATATCGCTGGAACTTGGGGGTGGGAATGGATATAGAACCCAGACGCCGATGGTGCAATAACTGGAGAAGGACCACAGAATTAAATTGCACTTGACCCAGTCCATCGGCTCTTAGTGCGTGCGATTTTGCCAAGCCCACTAGCATCTAGACTTAGCATTAAATCGAAAGCGTTTAACATGACGTTTTTAAAACAACTTTTTTAGTACGACTGAAATCAAACTTTTCAAGTGCACGCAAATATTCTGTTTCACTGCAAGATGATGCTGAGTAACTTTAAGATGTTCTTTTTTGATGGGACGGTTATTTTATTACACTAAGCCGCACGTAACCTACAAATTAGTTTAAACTTAATGCTTGATTGTCAATTGAGTCCTTCACTGTTGTCTGGGAAATAATGTAGTTTATTAAAATAAATATAAAAATAATATCCGGTTAAAGTTTGGTCTGTTGCAGTTTGATATATTTTGTCATTTTGCACATTTTGGTCAACTAAGATGTTATTTTTGTCAGTAAAATGTATTGAAATTAATTAATCTGACATGATGAAATACTGACTATATTTAAATGACATTTTCGAAAAAAAGGCAAAAATGATGACTGGAATAAAAATTCATCACTGGAAGCATTAATCTGCCACAAATAATCGGATCACAAAACGTTTTGGACCCTGTTTACACCTGCACTGTCCACTTGTAATCGGATCACTCAAGACGGATGTTAATACCGTGTGTAAACAGGCCTATGGGACATGAAATTAAAGGGTTAACGACAGCACTAAGTGTCTCTCTCTCTCTCTCAGTCTCGTGAGGCAAACAGATGTTGACAAGCTGTCTCCTGCACCAGTGCTTTGATTATAGCGGACTTCCATGAGTATTCCAGAGGGCCAATGTAAGCCAGACCTGCACGCTG
Organism: Moxostoma hubbsi; assembly: GCA_032164185.1. Classification (NCBI taxonomy): domain Eukaryota; kingdom Metazoa; phylum Chordata; class Actinopteri; order Cypriniformes; family Catostomidae; genus Moxostoma; species Moxostoma hubbsi. The sequence goes on from JAVLUX010000012.1 coordinate 6,704,586, forward strand.
ATCCTCCATCAACTTGAACGAGCCGCCCCACAGCGCTAACGCCCTAATCACTTTAAATTCACACCCTGCATAAGTGTTTAGCACGATGACAGATGACTCTTCACGACTCATTACATCTCATGACCTTGGATGGGTCTGGAAAAGTTTCAAGCCAGTTCTTGGCAACAGCTTTAACATTTTTAAAAGATGTACATTTTTCTGAAATGTGAAGGAGTGATCGGCATTTTTGATCTGCTGAATGGTCGTGCTCTGCATCCAAAATCATTCCCTATTTCCTTTATAGATCATATATTTTAGTGTTGTCTGAATTTGTATATACCCAAAATGCACTCTGATTTAATGTTTAACTGATATACACACACGGATGCAATATTACCACAATGAAAACTAGCAAATAAAACCAATTTTGGCCAAAGAATTTCCATGACTTTTCCAGGAAATTATTGATAACTGGACACAGGTTAAAAAAAAAAAAAAAAGTTTCTCTCACAAAAGATATGTAGCTCATGAAATATTTAAAAATATATAAATATAAAAAATACAGATTTGCTTTAGAAATGTTCATGCTTTTCCAGGACTTCTGAGATTTTTGAAATTTTCATGATTTTTCCAGGCTTGAAAAATCACCATTTTAAATTCCCTGGTATTTCCAGGTTTTTCATTACTGTGGGAACAAATAAATAAAATAAAATGTTTACAAGTCTTTCTTTCCTGCTGGTCGATAAAAAAAAAAAACATGGTAACAAAGTTAGCAATATAGTGATACATATCAGTATGTAATACGGATGATTGATTAATTCATTAAATAATTTATATTTAATAATTAATGTGTTTAATATTACTTTTATGTGAATTATACATTTTTTACATTATTTTTATTTCATCATTATATTATCATCACCATTTGTCACCAAAGAAGGGAAGATAAAGTGCAAATATGTGATGAAATTGTTGCAGCATTCACTAAGATCTACTATATCTGGGAAGAACAGCATTGTAATTTTAGACATCTTAAAAAGATCAGATTTACAAACAATCTAAATCATAAACGTCTCAGTCATCTGCCGAGTGTCTTCTTGACATCCGAGACATGGGTCTTTTAGAAGTATTACAGAAACAACAAAAACAACATTAAAAATATGTCTTCCAGATGTAACCACACACATCAAATAGACATCTGGGTGATGTTTGTGTGCTATCACATAACGGCACGTTACGGTTCAACTCGCCTCAACTCTACTCGCTTTACTTTTCTGAGCTTGCATTTCCACTGCAGTTTAGTGCCGCATCAACGTGGGTGGGATTATGGGCTGATCGTCATAGTTACGCCGCCTCTACTGCCGTGACATCATCTTAAACATGACACAAACTGACCAAAACGATAACACGAGCGCTAGCTGTTAGCTGCTAGCTCATTGTGCTGCGTAAAGCAGTTGTTGATGGTGATTTTACACAAGTGTAACAGTTAACTTGGCCTGGTTGTTTTAGAAGCTTCCAGTAGCTGGTCAACTAAATAAAGTGAAGCTTTCAAGCGGAGTATAGAGTTAACGTAACAACGTACCATCCTCCATCTTGGATTAATGCCAGTCCAGGGCACTCTCCCTCCCATTGCTCGCCGGTTTAGATAGCGTCCATTTGGTCGAACCACTTCCACTTTTCCTTGATGGATCTGTAGTCACAAGTTTTTAACTTAACTTTTCCCTACACTGTTGGTCGGTCCGGTGGCAGCCGTGTGCGGGCAACAGCTGAGACACTTCCTGAGAGACTTTATCGTTTCGCTCATTGCTAATGAGTGGACCATCTGCACCTCGTTTATTGACTACGGTGTGGTTTTGCGCACAGCCATTTCTTTTTACACAATTCGAAAGTCGCGTGAACAAATGATACTGCTATCGCTGTTGCTAACTTTAAAACTAGCGGGTTGACGTGTTGGAAATCCAGTGACTTTGGTAGTGACGATTCTCCCCGACCATTCAGTGATCTGCAGGATTTTGACGTCACGCTCGCTTGAAACCTTGACTGAGGTGGTACTAAAAAGTATCAGGTACAAGGTACTATCCACAGTGGAAAACCCCAAAACACTGAGCAGATTCAAGTTGAGTCGAGTCGTACCGTGGAAAAGCCCCATATGTGGCATTCACTCCATAGGGAATAGTAAATGAGTGAATGAATGAGCAATTTCAGGCATATTTCGTATACGTTTCATAACCATTTATGTTTTTGGTGTACACAAAGAGATATTGGCAGACCCTGTCCTTAAACTCTTTGTTTGACCCATATTCACACACGAAGCACAAAGTGAATATCTTCGGAAGCTCACAGATCACATAAAACCAAAACAGACACTTTTTCAGTAAATCCCTCCTCCCTATGCAATTAATTGCCCTACGTGTCAGACTTTCCCAATTCTAGATAGAGCTGGTTGAATTAGACAGACAGTCTTTCTCTCTTTACTGCTGATTAATGAATTTTAAAGGGGGCTGCTGATGGCACTGTCACTGTAAGTGATTGAGCTAGCTGAGATAAGAAGGGTGGCATGTCATCTGTCACCATAGCAATGTGTTTGTGAGTGTGTTACCTTCTGGTGCATGTCAGCTGTAATGTGGTCCACCTCTCCATCTTCAATCTCCCCCATCATCCCCTTGCTCACCACCACTGTGCCCACTGAAGATGAATCATCTGGTGTCCTGAAACACAGAAGCACACATTCATTCACATGCTACTCACAAATTACAGGTCTACGATTGGTCTAATTTGGTTTTTAACAGCTCCATTCTTCAAAAGAAGCCTCTTTGCGAAGTTAGGATTCAAACAGATTCACAAAACAATCAGCGCTCAAATGTGCTGCCCAGACTGTTTAGATCCGACAGGCAAACTAACATATCTAACATTGGGATCCTTCAAAAGGATGTGCAGAGGAAAACAAGATTTGGCTGTTTGTCACATTTTGCTCTTCTGGTGTTTAGGTATAATACTATCTATACTACATGGTAAATGGTCTGCACTTATATAGCACTTTTTTCTAACCCCCGAGGTTACCAAAGCACTTTACACTGTGTCCCAATCACCCATTCACACACACACACACACACACACACACCAATGACGGCAGAGCTGCATGCAAGGCACTAGCCTGCCATTGGGAGCAACTTGGGGTTCAGTGTCTTGCCCAAGGACACTTCGGCATGTGGAGTCATGTGGACCAGGAATTGAAACGCTAACCCTGCGACTAGCAGCTGAGCCACTGCCACCCCTTCGTACTATTACCTCACCGTGACTGGACGGTCCAATTTTTGGAAAATGAGAACTTACTAGACGTGATGCGATAAAGTGACACAATCAGTGTCGGTGCAATCTGATTACAAAGTAATTCATTACGGTTATCCATTTACTTTTTCGTATGAAAAGTATTGCAACACATTACAATAAATACTTGCATTTAGATTACAGTCACGGAATTTGAAGTTAATTACTTTTAAGTACATTTCTTGGGTTTAGAGATGGGCGATATGGCGATATTTAACGTGGCGATGATATAAAGTGTCAATCGATAGATATTTTGCTATACTGTGTATCGCGACATGTAAATATCCATTTGTCAGCGGGCAGGGCTTCACGCGAGACTGAGAACTGAAGAGACATGGGCAGAGATTTTCAGGTATTGAAAATTCAATGACATTCATCTTGCGTTCAGCGCTACAAAAGCGCTATATTTGCTTCTCGTTAGTGAAGTCACGTGATAAGTCACGTGACTTATTGTTTGTGTTTCATGCAAATCCTGGCGAGTGCAGCAGGCTTCCCATTATTTGTGCACCAGAGACAGGACAGCGTGAGGTGAAGACCACTAAACATACATGACCCATTTGATTTTTTTTTGAAACACTGTAGAGGAAATGAAACAGTCTCACCACCACTGATGAGGGAAAAAGTTACATCTCTGATATGCGACAAAATATAGAGGTTTTATTTCTACTGCTAGAGTAATATCTGATATTAGGCCATGTTTGCCTTTAGATATTCAAAAATTCTCTTTAGAGACTTAAATCAAGTGTTTACTTTCATTAGATTATATATTTTTTTTATGTGCATCTTATTTTGTTTGTTGCATTTCTTTAAGGTGATGTTGAGTTTCTGGAGGATATTTTATAATAATAATAATAATAATAATAATAATAATAATAATACTGATCAACAATACAGACTGAAATGTGGCATAATGTGAAATTCAGTATTAAGTAACATTAAGTGTTTTTTATATATATATATATATATAAACCCAATTTTATTGATTTACCTGAAATTAAAATACTCCACCCTGATATATTTTGTCATCATGATTTTAAATGATTCATATAGTGATATAAGATTTCCATAATTTCTAACTGGGTTACACATATATATATAATATATACATAATATAACATTATTAATGTAGAATACTTTTAAAACATGAATTATGTTCATAAGTATGAGTGAAAAATGCTGACGAAAGTAACTTAAAAGTTATTAGTAATGTGATTACTTTTTCAAAAAGTAATCAGTAATGTCAAACATCTGATTACAATGTTAGAGATGTAATTAGTAATTTGTAGTGGATTACTTATTTTGTTAATATGTTGAGTGGAAAAACAACCAAAACATCTATTACGTGAAAAATGCTGACGAAAGTAACTTAAATTTATTAGTAATGTGATTACTTTTTCGGTGAAGTGATCAGTAAAGTCAGTGATTATAGAGAAGTGATTTGCTAATTACTTATTTTGTGTAAACTACCCAACACTTCGCATAATTAAAAGGTATCTCTTCCATGTATAATACGTTTTTCTTCCAACCAGCCACGAAAAGCGATTTCTATTTTTGCAGTGTCCCGCCGGTCCACAATCCTGCTCCTCAGAACTGTACATTAAATATAAAATATTTTATGACTTGTTGTGATTTTGCCGCATTGCACGGCATAACAGCATTCAGTGTTGACAGATAAATTGCTTGATGCTCTAATCTTTTGCATCATGTCTGGTTGGGACACTGTGTTTCAATGAGTGCTCTTTTTGGAAGTTTTGATTTCTGAAAATGAAAGTATGTTCACACTTTAAATGCCTTACCCTAGCTGCTAGGTAGTGAGAGTTATGAAGGCCAAAATTTGTGAGTTACAAGGTAGAACTGAAGAATTTTACAGCTGACAGGCTACAATGAGCCTCCAGTTCTACAATAAAATCTCAACAAAAATGCAAAAGGCTCGTGACAGCCCGTGATGGCACAAGAAAATGCTTGCCAGAGACCTGCACTTGATGTTCTGTGGAATGCATTGATTAAGGACGGTTAATCCATTTTTGTTTGGAGTAGTAACCAGCCAAAAGTTTGGCACGGGCAAATGAAGCCACCATCCGTGACTGTATGCCTGCCAGTAGACTTGGAAAGAGTCTGAAATTTGAGGTTATGATTGACCTCAAATTAACTTTGAAGCTTGACTGAATCGACAAAGAAAGAGAGAGAGAGAGAGCTCTCGCCTTTTCAGACAGCCTTTAGAAGAGCATTGGCAAATAAACCATCCATGAACATGTCCTAGACTAATCTAATTGGCCCAGGGTCTCTTTATGACAGCAGTAAATCAAAAAGCTTAGTTATAGGAAAAGTTGGCTATGTATTGCTCATAAATCTGAATACCTAGACAGTGAAAATAAAGAGATTGAGGCAAAACAGTTGCGCCATGTTTCTGCATGGTATTTCAGTTTCGTCCTATTCATGAACAACCCACAATCTGGTTTAACCAGGCGCTAAATGTGCTCAAATAGTATTGTGCCTGATTTTTTATTTGATCTCATTAGTCACATTTCCAAATTCAATTTACATGAAAAATCGGAACAAAATGGTCAATTTCTTTTCTCTCTCCCCTTTTCTCCCCAATTTGGATTGCCCAACTGTCCTCACGATGGCGCAGTGACTCGCCTCAATCCGGATGGCGGAGGACAAATCTCAGTTGCCTCCACGTCTGAGACCGTCAATCCGCGCATCCTTTCAAATAGCTTGTTGAGAGCATTACCATGGAGACCTAGAGCATGTGGAGGCTTCACGCTATTCTCCGCGGCATCCACGCACACCTCACCACGTGCCCCACCGAGCGAGAACCACATTATAGTGACCACGAGGAGGTTATCCCATGTGACTACCCTCCCTAGCAACCGGGCCAATTTGGTTGCTTAGGAGACCTGACTGGAGTCACTCAGCATGCTCTGGATTCAAACTCGCAACTCCAGCGATAATAGTCAGCATCAATACTCGCTGAGCTACCCAGACCCCCAAAATAGTCACTTCTGGAGAAATTAGCACAAAATAGAAATGCAAATGGATGTTGAAGCTACTGTTGGCCTTTTATTAAATGTAATACATTTTCTTCTTGCAGTTCAGAGAATGCAGACAAAACGCTCTGATGAACTTCATGCTTTTCCTGCGTTCAGCGGCAGAATAAATGAAGCATCCACCTCAAGCGAGCATATCTGGTACTAAGTGCATTTTGGCAATTTTACTCGCATTTTGCTGTTTCCATCTAGCTTTTATCCCAAAATTTGCAGTGAGAAATACGTGGATGGTAACCCAGCTACTGTCATTCCATTCAGCAGAAGCCCACCTCCTTCCCATATCAATTAGGCTTATTATAGAATGTGCTTTATTTTTTTATGTTGGGCTATTACCGAGAGTGTTCATCTAAACTTTTTTCTCATGAATGAACTAAAGCACCCTAGGCAAAGTCCCATTCAATGCAAGCCAGTCCATTCTGCGGCCATCTTTGGAACGCACCCGGACAGCTTTTCAGTGCATACAAACAGAATAAAATACTGCTCCTCTCTACTTGAATGGGGAAATGGCAAAATCTCCAAAATGGTTGGTCAAAATTACAATCAAAGAATGTATTTCACATTTCAGCAGTAAAATTTGACAACAATGGCATCATAAATTTGAATATTTTAGCTCAGATCATGCTAAAAACAATATTTTTCAGGCTGTTCCAGCTAATAAGTATGCACGTCCTTGAGTTGACTGATATCTGTACTTAAAAGGTGATCGGCTCTTTTACCTGTAATGCAGGACTTTCTACACTCACCATATTGGAAGTTCCAATTATTCTTAATAGTATAAAGTGGTCTGTATTGGGCTAAATAGTCTCTACCCAATAGGTGAACAAAGCCTCCATTTATACTATGCTTGTCATCGTTTAAAAATAAGTTATGGAGTAAAATATATAAATTAAGAACGCAACTTGAAAACCATACCTTTAGTCCTTAATGTTTAGCATGGCTAAAGGAAACCGGTACGCCCAGTAAGTATTAACTGGCCTTTAAAATGCTCCAGATCCAAAGTGCAGTCTAGCACACCTCTGCATTTAAAAAGATGATTCAGGTATCTGGATTGAATAGGAGTCCCAGTAAAATATGTGAGACTGAAGTAGTCTGCTTCCTGCTCAACCCTAAGGCCACGTCCACAATAATCCCTTTAAATTGGAAAACTTGTTTTTGTAAAACGGACTTGTTTTTCTAAAAGTATGCTTTTAAGAGTGTTTTCTAAAGTCTCCGTTAACAATGGAGGAAAATGCCGTTTTTAATGTGGATGAGAGGCGTAAACGCAGCGTTCTCAAACAATCCAATTAATCAAAATAACATAAAAATATTGGTATGGTCAAATGTGATTATTTAACTGCAAAAGGCTGTGATTAAAGACATAAACATGGTCTGTGTGCGATTCGGAATAAACCGGTGACGCACAGTTCTGTGCAGACGCGGGGCTCGTGGGCTCGTGTTTTTAATGCTTTCACAGCAGTTCACGCGGACAGTGAAAAGAAAAACTACAGCAGGTTCAAGCATTCACATGACTCCAAACATAAGCAACCGCTACATGTTCTATGAGGAGATGACAGCAGGTCACCAGATGAGGAACACTGTTAAAAACACACCGTAATTTCAGTGTCAAAATAAAAGCTCCAGATAAAAGTGAAGTAAATAGGACATCAATATTTTACTTTCATCTCATAATAATGAGAACACAAATTCAGTATTATTTGATTCAAATAAACTTGACTGGTTCCCAGTAACAATTTAGTATTATGCAAATTTCAACTAGGGTCTAAAAAATAAGCGGCGTACCTTGTTCATTCATTCATATACAGTATATGAAGGTAAAAAAATGTTGTTTATTAAGCTACTATACATCATTGTATATAAAATAAGATTATAAAAGAGCATATCCATGAAAATTATAGAAAAACTGTGGGGAAATATGCCTTCTTAGATGCCTTTTTAAAATATTGTATTTGAATTGTTACTCTGATTTCAATTTTTACTTTTGAGCGATTTCAGAGAAAATACATCATTTTCAAGATATATATTGACTAACATCAACAGGCTGAAAAATATCGAGACATAATCTTTGTAGCCACTTCAGCCGGCCCTTTCACCAACACATATAAATATGTATCATGTTCCGAAGACCTCCAGCAGTATAGGAGAGGGCAGGAGAGAGATCAGCACGTGGGTGTCGGTTCATAAATCTCCTCGCATACGGCATCACAAGACTTGATTTATGATGCCTTTAAACTCACAGCTGCCTCTGACACAATTCTCCACTGTGACTATGAATACAGTCAATTAAGCTGAGCAAAATTAATATTTCTCTCACATACACTCAGAAAATATATATATATATATATCTCTCTTTATTTTGAGCTAGAGGGCATTTCAAAGACACAACGCTCTCCACACAGCCAAGAAAGGGGTGCCACTCAAATGGCCTCGCCACAAAAGATCTGAAGTAGATTAAAAGTGTACATGATATTCAAGAGGGAGGAAGCATTGAAAAGCGAGATGGCGAGGGACATTGAAAAGGAAACACTTTACCGGTACGTATGAAACCAGGAGTATACTGTATCTATAGCAGACAAGGAGATATCACAGGTGAATACTGCCTGAAAGGAGTCTCTTGTGCTCTCTTTATGTCTCTCAAGTGTGGCCCTGTTGGGACACTGCATGTTTCACCCAAGAGGTCAGCCATTAACCCCTGCAGGTAGATGACAGTACTACACCACAATGTGGGCTAAAAGGTAGAAGTAGTGTGTTTTGATGAAATCAAACATTTTGCAAGCAACATTTAGGGCACTTATAGGGATAGTCCACCCAAAAATGTTCTCATCATTTACTCTCATGCCATCCCAGGTGTGTATGGCTTTCTTTCTTCAGCAGAGCACAAACAAAGTAGGTCCATTCAATGCATGTGAATGGTGATTAGACTTCTGTAGCTAAAAAAAAAAAAAGATCACAAAGGAAACAAAGAAGTAATCCATAAGACTCCAGTGGTTAAATTCATATCTATTCTCTGCCTGTTTGGCAGACGTCTCGGCCTGGATGAAGGAACACCACCTACAACTTAACCCTTAAGTTGTTTCCAGCCAACACTGCCGCTGAACAACATCACCGTGCAGCTGGGTTCAACTACAGTAACGCTGTAAAGGTTTTACAAGGAGGAGACGGGAGGCGAGTTGCTCCTCTCAGGTAAGGATTTTTAATGGACCCACTGCAGTGCTCACGGCTTCACAACAGTGATTCTTCGGCTTCACAATAATACTTTTACAGCTTCACAAATAATACTTTTACAGTCTCACAATAACACTCTTATAGCTTCACAATCGTTCAGGCCCCAGAGAGTCTCTCTCTCAACTGCTGGTGGCGTGGGTCGTTTTATCCGCTCTCCCCGTGCTCACTGGAATTAGAGACAGGTGTTAGACATAATTTAGCTCAGGTGTAAGTGCCCTTACCGCTTCTCTCTCTCTGGACGGGCACTTGACCACGCCCCCGCTGCCACAAACGCTTTCCAAAATGGTCAGAAATCTAGGAGTAACCATCGATAATGAACTATATATCACAGATCACATCGCAAAGATCATGTAGATTTACACTCTCCAATATCAGGAAGATAAGACCCTTCCACTCTGAACATGCCACACAACTGCTTGTTCAGTCACTTGTCATAACTAGACTGGACTACTGTAACACTCTCATTGCAGGCCTTCCTGCATGTGCTATTAGACCTCTGCAAATGATCCAGAATGCAGCAGCACATCTCGTCTTTAATGAACCAAAGAGAGCACATGTAACATGTCTCTCCACTGGCTGCCGGTTGATGCACGTATCAAATTTAAGGCTCTGATGCTGGCATACAGAACAATCACTGGGTCTGCTCCAGCACACCTAAAATCATTTCTGCAGAGCTACATTCCCACCAGAAGCCTGCGGTCGGCTAAGGAATGTCGCCTTGTTGTACCAACACAAAGAGGCACCAAAACACTTTCCCGGACTTTCGGCTTTATCAAGATATTTCTGCATTAAATTCTTCACTTTCACACATTATTTGAAGGTTCTCCGATTAACTCACAAGCACTCATTTCTCATTATGGAAACCTTTGAGAGTCTATTTCTTGCAATTCATCATCTCCACAAAAATAGAGTAGATGGGCATCACCTCTGTGTCACTGCGTGTCATCAACACTGCGTGCATTGAACCCGCAATGCCCACGGACATTTGCTATTACACGTCGTTTAAGTGAAACTGGAGCCCTCTGCGTTCACTGTTAAATGAATACATTTATACCTCGAGGGAGTTTTGCGTGAGCCTCTGGAGATGGCGTGCACATCAGAGTGCTTGAAAACCGGTTCATCTTCACGCATGCTAAAGAGAGCTGCTCTGAGTGACGTCTGTGGTGCGCTTCCATGAGAAGCTCGGACTATGAGTTCAACTGAATGAGACACAAATGCGTTTTTCCTGTTTGGTCGTGAGTCACCGCATTAAGGGAAAGGCGTGGGTGAATCCAGCTTCTATATCACTTGCTTTCAGTAAAACAATCTCTGTGCTTCGACACTACACAACTCGATCACTGGTGAGTGAAATGTTGATATATATACTAGCCAGTGGCTAATACCAGACATATTTTAGTTGCATAGTGCTAAATTTACTCGCATATATGAGTGATTTACTCACTATGTAGAGGGTTGAGCGCATACTTTGAAAGCCTGAGTGCACGACAGAACAGCACGCGGAAGTATACCCTAGCCTTTAGGGGATCAACCACCCAAGTGTCATTCTTAAATGTTTCTCTGCTGAAATGTCCCATACGTTTCACCATACCTGCCGAGAAATATAGCTCTGTATCTTGACCTACATAAAAAGCTGGACGAGGCTAAAATAGTTGGATGATTTTATGATTCGTCTGTAATGACAATGGAGTAATGCTGGCATAAATTTAGAGATGACACGAGTGAGAGAGATGTTCTGGATCCCTGTTGTAAATGAATGAGCTCTTTTCCTTCATTCTTCCCATGACTCAGCAGTAATTGCATTGGGATGGCTGTCTGAATGCAGTGCCATGCACACCATGAGATTTTGAATAGAAAGTTGTTGAGATCAAATGAGCAGATGGTTGTTTTGGACAACTTCCAGTATTTTCTCAACACACACACACACACACAAACGCACACACCTCAACAGCCATTCATGAACAACCAAGACAGCCCAATGCTGTTTTTATTGTTGGATATTTAATATTATAAATCCCATGAAATCACTGGACAATAGTGATGTAAATGGACAGATTTTGAGACTTACTTGCAAAACTTTTCGTTCTAGAGAGCACTTTATTGGTGCAGCGGGATGAGCAAGAGACAGACACATTGGGAGTGGTGTCATTAATTTGAAATAATAATAAACTTAATATGTTCATAAAAGGAGAAAATAAACCATCCAGGTGGGAATGGTTTTAAAAATTAATGGGAATTTGGCATCCTCGTAGTGAAACGGGGCTTTGTGTTGGTTGGGGAAGTGTCCATGGAAGGGCCCAGGCGTGAGCGGGGTCCGTCAGCCTTGGCGGCCACACTTCCCTGGCGTCGCATCTAATTTCCGCCGGGGGTCCGAGGAGCGGGTCTGCTGATGCATTTAACCTAACCGAACCCTCTATGCTGTGCTCCTGGAGCTACGAGGATGTCAGTGTGCACACATGGAGAATTTAAATAAAACATAATTGTTGCTGAGAGAAGGCGTGCTCTACGTTTATATGGCAGCAGTGATGAGGCCAAACGCACATCGGGTATGCCTCGTTCCACCCTGCTGCCCAAACGAGGCTTACTAACCATGCGCCCCTTCTCTCCCTGCCCACTCCCGTTGTGAGCCTGGCTATAGGACGGACCTCAGAGGCAGGGTGACGATGATGATGAGAGGGAGGGGCGGGACGGGGCGTTCTGCCACAATTGGACAAAACTTTGTAAATCACCCCTCAATGAAAGATGAGTCATCAATAAGTTTGTTCTGTTTACGAGGAAGGAAAAGACTGCAAATTATAAATGTGTTCATATGCTAAAATGGTATTTTGCCTACTTTTAGGAGTCACTAGCATATACAGTAGATGACCTCAATGCTAACAGCTTACAGACATGGACTAAAAGTTCAATTTTGCTTTTATGAGGTCTATAATGTAATCATTCAAAAATCACGTCACATTTGCAAGCTCCAGCAGATGCAGAGGACGTTTCATATTTATTTATACATTCTCTCAATATTATTCCTTATTAAAGAGGGCAGCTCATGGATGCCGCTGAGGACTTTAAAAGGTCATTTGTCAGTTGTTTTCAGAGGGCTGATGAAATCACGGTCTCAAACGAGGTCATTTTTGAATGTTGGTGTTTGAAGTTAATGCCATTACAGTGTATAACACAATCAATGTTTCATCCCAGAAAGGAGGGGTCGGGTGCTTTAAAAAGGGAAATTGAGAATTTGGTTGCACTGTGTACGTCTGGTGAATATTAGGGAGAATTAAGATTTATCCAAATCAAAAGACATACGAAATTAAGCCTATTTTTTAGGACCATTATGATTTTTCGCATTGTGACATTATTTACAATTTCACCCAAATTCACCCCAAAATAAATAAATAAATATATAAATAAATGTATTTGGCTTAAGGAAAATAAATTCTACTAATAGGATTATTAAGATTGTTTTGCACTGATATACTGATCATTTCCATGATAAATTAAGCACATTTTCACCCAAATTCTTAATTACGAATTACTATAATAATAAAATTAATTACTGTTACTGTAATGAAAAACAATTCTATATTATTTAAATTGTTTATTATTTATACACAATGGTAGTTATGTTCTACTGCCTTAATGTATGCCGATTTCAACGTTAAAATCATAATATATCAAATATAATACAATTAAAATATTGTGTTAGATGAATAAGAATTAAATGAGAATCACCTTTGGGAATAAAAGGAATTTAAAAAAAAAGTGCATAATAATAATAATAATGGGAAATTGGGGGATAAATGCACTCAATTGTCATGGAAATAATGTCACAATGCAAAAAAAAAAAAGAAATAAGCGTCATTATTTTATTTATTTTTTTATAAAAAGTGCAATTATTGTATTTTTACTTTTGATGTTTGTAGTCAAATGTGGCCTGGACATGTTCTTGTACGATTGACTCATTGCATGTGAAAATAAAATGCATATGAATTTAAATATATATTAAACTCACATAGCAGTAATTCCATGCAATTAGAAAACAACACGAACTTCATCAATAAAATAGTTTTTCTCTTTCGCTCGCCTCGGTTTCTAGCTCAATCTTTCACTCATATATAAGTCACACAAACAAATTGCTTTTTCTTAAGCTAACGAATCGAGGCCCTGAGTTTGGTGCAGCCTTTTATTTCCATAAAGGCTCATTACATAAAGCCCTTCTTGTGGTTGCGAGTCAATTTGCTGCAAAGGCATTTAAGAGGCAAGTTCCAATCAATGACAATTGAAAGAGAGCAGGTCACTGATGCAGAAAACAGGAACCCATCCGTTGACCTCGCCATAATTCGGCGCACTTATTGTGCTCTATTATCAACTAGATTTGCTCATATCCTGTCCCCGATTATTCCATGTTAGCCAGTTATTTAGCTCCGAGATAATGAGTTCAAAAGCAAACTGTGAACGGTCTCATAAGGACAGGTTTCTAAAGGCCCAGAAGGAATCTGCTGACTTTTCCACGTTGATGCTTTTTTGCCGGAAAATTCTGTGGAATTGTGCAGAATGAATTAAACATGGTAAACATTGAACATGAACGAACAGCAGCACATCACTGTGTGTAAACGCCCTTGAGAAAAGAAGCCTCGCGTGTTCCTTTTTACTGTTTATCAACACTGGCAAAAATGTGTTTTTCGCAAGTTGTTTTTTTCTTCAGAAAGTTAGCAGAGCGGCAGCCATGCTTTGTTTTTCTCAGAGAATGATAGCTTCTTTAAACAACCCTCCTCCAGCGTATTATTGTGTCAAACATCTAAGAAGTCCACACCGAGGTAGAGCACATTGCACTCTTTCAAATATCTTCCAGACACCTTCCAAGACCAGTAGCAATCTTATACAGTATCTTCCCAGATTGGATCTAGACAATGCAAATAGATGCTCGGCTTACCTTTTTAGTTAAAGGTCTTGCCCTGTGGTTGTGAATGTGAAAGTATCTCAAGCCTGTCAAAATGTCAAGCCAAGACAGTTTCCTGTGAGGCGGTGTGAGCAAATGGCACCATATACTATAAATACTCTGTTTTTGTAGGGCTGGACGGAAATCGCTGAAAGGTGCGGTCTTTGAGAAGAAGGCTTCAAACGCCAGTTTTGGGGACAAGGAATCTTTTAGAAACTCTAAAAGCCTTCACTGTCTACGGGGAACATTTCCAACCACACTATTAATATTTTACATCACACACACATACATAATGAAGCATTCGAAATGCAGTGGTGTTTCCTTGATTGTGTGAAGGGAAAAGTCCTTCATACAGAAAGAAATCGTCGGTAACATGTTAGGTGTCCAAGACATTTTTTTTTGGTATCTAAAAAAATGTATCCCTCTATTGATTCTTAAAATGATAATATCTATGGGTTTTATAATGGGTTTTTTTTTAAACTTATGAGTAGAGGTATACAGATACATCAGTTTGACCGATTAATCGGTGCTGATAGCTGCTTTTTGGAACTTTCGATTATTTGAAAAATCGATGCCGATTTTTGCAGATAGTTTTTTTTTTTATTCACCATCAATAAACCTCATCTAGTAAAATATATACTGTGTATATATGCACACACACACACACTGTATAAGTCTCTGTCATTTCTAAATAAGTGCCCCCTGTGTATTTGGGGCTTGTTTAAGGTTAAAACATTAAAAATCTTAATTTTTCTAGTTATTATTGGGATTTTGGTTGAACAATAAACTGCTTTGGGGATTTTATTCATTTTGGAGTTTTGTTCTTCTATATAAATTACACGCAGTAATTTTAAGCCACCGTGTGTGTGTTTTTTTAGGTATGCAATTTAATATGTGAGGGTTGCACAGTAGACCGGTGCAATGGTAGAATCACGACACTAAAGCTTCATAATACTTTCAGTGTCAAAGTATTTTTTTAAAAGGTAATACCAGATTTTAAGCCAAAGGGGGAAACACCAGCAACCTTATAACACACCTTCGGACACATCCCACTGCTTTTGCAGAATACACATGGGTTAGTGCCACTTCATTTAACCTAAATGCTTTATCTTAACATTTACAGAGTTACCTTTTCTCTGAAAAATCGAACGTTGCTGTCGTTGACATGTAGTACAACTGTATGGTGGCGGTAACTAGTTTGCACTTATGATCAGATCGCATCCCTGAGTCATGTGATCAACCTGTGTGTGTGTGTGTGTGTGTGTGTGTGTGTGTAATCTACACTCACACTGCTGTTTACCAGGAGAGAGGTGCTGAAGCGGGTGTAATACACTTTTTTCACACTCCAGGTTTTGGAAAGCGGAAGTAAACGATTGCAGGGTAAACTTCGACAGGGATGAATGGGAGACACCACAGATATTATTTTCACTTACCCATTTGCTCCAAGAGCAAAAGAAGTCTGCTATTACATTTGAAAGACCTTCCGGAAAAAATAAAAAATATAGCGCGGTGGATTAAGACTCTCAGCAGCTGTAATCGAAACCCCCTCGCAGCTGTGGTATTTAATAAAAAAAATTTAAAATGATTCCAGGGTGATATAACACAAAGAATAAGGTTAAAAACGTACACTAAAATTTTAAAAACATTATCAAATAAAAAAAGTTTGCTAGATTTCCGATGCTAAATAAGGTGGAACTGCATCATCACAGTCGGTGTAGAAGGTCTATAATGAAACATCTGCTCAAAACAGTATTTCAACATAACGCCATCTTTATTTTTATGTTACCAACAATCAAATAATCACAGGAATAATGGAATAACAGTTTTAAGCTGTTGCCATTTGAACTGGCTGTTTTGATGTGGTTTGATAAGAATGTATTAGGCAAAATGTTATTGAACCTTCTCCCAGATCATCCATCGGTTATTTCACCACTTCTGGAGCAACAAGTCGAATGGCC
Organism: Moxostoma hubbsi; assembly: GCA_032164185.1. Taxonomy (NCBI): domain Eukaryota; kingdom Metazoa; phylum Chordata; class Actinopteri; order Cypriniformes; family Catostomidae; genus Moxostoma; species Moxostoma hubbsi. The sequence goes on from JAVLUX010000012.1 coordinate 6,721,049, forward strand.
AGTTCCTAAAAACCACCTTTGCTATGACAAACTGTGTTGAGAATGAACTGACTATCGTGTGGTACTTCAGCTGCTATAGTAGCAGGAGATATGACTGTGCTATCGTGACACCCCACAATACGGCTTCAAAATTGACATTTAAGGTTTGACTGTGTGTAATTTATGCTGTAGAACAAAACGTCACCGTATCGTCAAGTAATGATAACCACAGACCTTATTTTACATCTAAATACAAAAACATACATTTTAAAAACCCAAAAGGACAATCCAGAAGGAACCCGTGGCGAATTCTCTAGTGGGGAATTTTCCTAATGTACCAAGATAGAAGTTTCCCTGTATATTTACAGCAATAGCAGAGAGGATTTCTGTCATATGTTCTGTAGGAAAAATGGACGTTAAAACTGAAATATACACAAATGAATCAGAATCTACTCCAGAGATTGTGAAACTGAAACAAATCATTATAATCAAATAAGGTTGTGCACCCTAAATTTTCTCATCCCCCTTACAAAAATGTAACATGGTAACCATAGCTGCCGGCAAGGGATACCATAGTAACTGAAGTTATGATAATATTAAGATATTTTGGTGGGCATTATTGTTACCAAGGTTATATTCTGCAAAGGACAGACCATACATCCAAATGGGTGAATCTCACAAAAATCACGTCTCGCTCACTTAAAAAATACAAATAATAAAATAAGTAATAATTTGTGCATAATGAAAATGAAGCTTAATTTTAGGACCATTAAGATATTTTTCACGTGACATTATTTTCATGACAATTAAGCAATTTTCATTGTTTTAACACACTAATGTTTTAGTTATGATTCAATACTTTGATTACAAATGCGCTGCATGTGTTCTCGATTCAAATGCTTAAATGCTTTAGCGGTATTGGCCTAATAGTCCGTCATGAGCCCAGTCAAACAGTAAACATTCACACTTGTGCTTTAAATTTCAGCAAGTGGAGCTCCAGACGTCAGTGGCGGTGTGTGTATCGTGTGCTGTGGGGTTTGAGGTGTTGATGTGAGTTATTGATATTGACAGTCTGGGCTGTTAGCATTCCGCCCGCTCTCTCCTGAAAGTCACCAGGATTACATTCATCAGAGCTGCATCATCCCAACACTGCAACAGGCATGTCCTCTGACAGCTGCCGCTGATCCGCAGTCCATGTGCTCATTATATTACATCAGAGAAGAGAGACTGAGAGAGAGATGCGGCTGAAAATGCAAGTTATGTATAATTCAAACGCTAGATAAATAAAAGAGCAAGCAAAGGAAGCGCTCTTTCTGGAAGAGTGGTTTAGATTACTCTGTATGCATAACTGGAACCAAATTAGAAACAAATATTGACATATTTACAATAAGAACCTTTTAAGTTTACTTTTTTGTAGAGCGCAACAGTGCCCGCCCACTTTCCCAACTGCCTCGGTTCTGCAAATATTTCTCCCAATCATTTTTTCCATAGGGATTTGATCAAATCCTTCATAAAAGCGATCTTCTGATTGGTGGATTTTCTTCCTCAGGATTATGACTAGTGTAGTTACTCACCAGGAATTGCCAATTAAATGGGATTTTTGTTTTAATGAAGCTGAAATCACATGGTCTGATGGTATCAGCAGGAGCATTTACCACTCCGAGCTCATGGTAGGTCTGTCTTTAAAGGTTTATAAGTTATTATTAAAAATAAATGCCCTATAAACAAAATGGTATTTTTACTTTTGGGATCAACAGTGTGGTTTTACCATCTTACCAAGCTCGAATCGGTGAAAATTGTGACAATATTAATTGCACTTTTTATAAGGCCATTTGTTTTCTAAAGAGTGTGTCATTGGATGAGTTCAGCACGCACTACATCTCCGCGGTAACGCGCTCAACAAGCCATGTGATAAGACGCGGAGGCAACCGAGACCCGTCTTCCACCACCCGGATTGAGGCGAGTCACTACGCCACCACGAGGACCTAGAGCGCATTGGGAATTGGACGTTCCAGATTGGGGAGAATTTTTTTTTTAAAAATTAGATACGTTTTGCAACTCTTGATTGTCTTACGTCTCGCGGTATGAGAGTGTTCAAACTTCTGAAGCCATTCTGTCGTTAGAGTTGGTAAGTTTGATTCATTTCCACGAATCGGTTTAAATTGTCCATTTCAATGAACCGATTCATAACTCTGAATGAACAATCAATTTGCGTCACTCAGAAATGTTCGCTGGCGTCTCCGCATGACATTTTTCATATACTAAAATATTGTCTGCTTGACCTCATGAAAAATACGTGACAGAGCCGACATTTGAGCGAGATAATTTTTTTGTGGATCGTTACACATATCGCGGCATCTCAGAGTTGAAATGTCCACTGTGTGGCGCTAAAAGCGAGATAAATTCTTGCAAATTGAGTTTTAAACCAACAAATCTCCCTATCCTAAACCTAAACCTTACCGATAGTGTCATAAACGCAAACGTGACATGAGAAACACAATAGCTGAAGCAACCAGGTCATTTTACGGTGCTTTTATGACACATTCGGCTACTCGTTGACTCGTGTGCTCTTCGAGACTCATACCCCGGTCGCTTGCAACACAGGTGCACCGCTCTATCAGTTGAGCAACTGGGCACGTTGATTGCACTTCAACAAGTAAAGGTAGTTTTAATTAATTAATTATATATACTTAAATTATATAATGCGAACATTAAAATATCTCACTTCAAGTCATGTGTTATAGTAAATATGTTTAGATGTCAGAAGACAGCATTGTGTGAAGTACAGGGTGAAAATTAAGTGTTGATGAACTGATCATTTTCAGTTTTACTAGTGATTTGTGTGAAAGGGAATAAAAGTCAATGTTGTTTAACGCCTTAAGTGTTCAAAATTATGTATTTATGTATATTGTGGGAACCCTGTATAAAGAACCTTTGACTAACCTTTTTTTTAGTGGTGCAATATTCATGCAAACACATTTAAACCTGCAGACATTTGATTGCCTGAACGCTCAGTTATATTCTGCTCCGCACACATTTCCATGCTTGGCATCCCTGACAGAAATGCAAAACAAAATTCCTTCATCTCAAAACACTACCAACTTAAATGCGCATACAAGTGTGCACATGCCACATGGTTGACCAAAGCCATTTTATTCTGGTGGTCATTAAAAGAGTAAGCTGCTCCTGCACCTCGCCCACATGTCAGACTGCGACAAGCCGTGCTTATCCCCATCCCTCCGGTGTCAAAGCCCACTTCCGCTGCTCAGAGCCGCACAATCTCTTCTGTCAGCCATTTTAACTTGCCGTGGAGAAGCTCTGTCAACCTTCAGATTAACAATGAGAAAAATGTCAGAGCAATGAAAAATGGACCTGCTGCTCTGACAGTGCGCCGGCCGGGGGCTAAATGTCAAAGCGGGATTGGGCATTTGGCTGCACCTTCGCTTGCGTTTTGTTTACCTTGTTATCCTTGCGAGCTGCCTTCTTTCTGGAAGTGAACTTTTGTTACAAACTGAAATGAATTAGCAAAAGCAATGACTTTGAATACACCCTAAATTCGGTTATTATGCCAATATAGGCTCTGTTCCAAAAACTCGGCTGATAAAACAGCTTAAAACCGCCAAAGATGGCTTGGTGGTCTTAGCTGGTTTACAATAGTCTAACTGGTCTCCCAACCTGACCAGATTGGGAGATCATGTTGTTCCAAACCAGATGGACTTGTGTTTAGCCACCAAAGTCACCAAAGGGAAAAATATGCAGAAAAGTCAAAAAGTCAGTCAGACAGTTTTGGAACGACATGAGGGCGAATAAATGATGACAGTTTTCATATCAGGCTATTCCTTTTAAGCCTGCAGTATTTCACGATTCACAAAATGATTCTGAGGTAAAACCGAACAGCCTTACGTAAAAACTCCAGTAAGTAACATGCATGTATGCAAGTGTCAGATAACACACCACAAAACTTGACACATCTCCTGCGAGCTGATGTCAGCCTTCCCTGTCTGCACGCTAACTGAAAGCTACTGCTGAAACATTACATTTTATGAAAGCAACAACCCTTTGCTTGCATTTAAGCTTCTTTGTTACTTCTGAATGTTTTCGACTTGCTGATTCATCTGGCATTTTTGCATCAATTCAAATGTGGGAGCAATCTCTGAGACCCGGGTTCTAGTCCCGAGAAAGCCAGGAAGTAATTGCTTCAACATAAACGATAAAGAGCACGATTCAGAGGCTGCATTTTTGCTTAAATATACAATTTTTAATCCAATGATGGTTCATTGTAGTAGTTGGTGTTTTGCCCATAGAGTTAATAAAATATGCTGTAGTTGTAACTAAAAATACAACTTACTTTTGGTGGCATCCTTTGGACATTTAACCTCAACAACACTTCCAGATTTGAACACTGGGGGCAGTAATTCAAATTTTGGTAAGCATAGACCGATTTCCCCAGCAGAACTTTCGACCTCCTGTTGCCGAATTCACAGTGTGATCAGTCTGGCCTGAAAAACGCAAGGCTTTGGTAGAATGGTCATAAAACTGTGCAAGATATTACGTTAGATTCAGTGTTCATTTAGTTAACAAAATTTCTGTCAAAAGGGTTTAATTGATTTTTACGGTCATGAAGATGAGATGAAAAAGACGCATCATAACGATAATCAAACAGTTTGAATTAAACATACAGTTGATGAAAATATGACAATATGGAGAAAAAATAATACTATGAGATATTAACAATGCACATGCACTTTTTTATTTTATTTTTTAAAGGAAGACAAATCTAGAAATAGCTGGTTCAAATAATCCACTCATAGCATGTTGGGATTTCCCGGCTTGAGCTGCGTGACATGCAAGAGCTGAACACCTGTACAATAAACTTTACTAAAAGGTTAATTAACTCACTCAAATGCATCACATATATCTTAAACGTGAAATAAAAACTTGTTTGGTTGTAGTGGCAGTGCTTTAAAGGGGATGAATTTAAAGACGCAAGGATTTTACTGAGAAAATGTCCAACAATTAAAGCACAGCACGCTGTCAAGGTGCGAATAACAAATCGCCACTAAAAATATCAATAAACTAGCAGACTTCACTAAACGACTAGTCGGTTGTTGGATGACAAGATGATTAATTGACCATTGTGACCCATCCGTCGTAAGAACAGGTGCTGATTACATAATGGAAACCAATGAGGGAGATGAGATATTACGAGCTAAACATTTTTATGACCCTATAAAGTGCAGAGTGTCAGTTTTTCTGAACCAGAGAGCTGTCGGTACAGAGCCGCCCCGATCACTTTTTCTGCAAAGGTCTGTATTTCATGATGGTTTTCCCGCACCGTGGAAATAAGCCTGGCCCTGAGAGCGTGTGTTAGTGTGCATGCCGTACTGCCGGCTGCGATAGGCAGACTATTAGAAGCTTAGGCAAACAGTTCAAAACAGCTACTGTAAGGATTGCTACAGTATCGGCTGCCAGACCACACTCCCGCACTTCACTGATAAAATGAAATGAAAGTAGTTCTCCATTTATTCTCAGCACATTAAGAGCAAATATACATTCACATACAGTACCTTTCTAAAGTGTTCAGACCCAAAGCAGTTCTCTTACAGTATATTACTGATTTACAAATCATACACTAAGTTGGCTGTGATATCTGTACATTTCTAATTATACAAAAATGTTCAAGAATAACAAGATTATAAGGTATCAAAACAATTGTGCATTAAACTTCCATCAAAGGTGAAGTTACTCATAGACAGTGGTTCCACATGTTTGAAATGAGTTTTCTAACACAAAGACACTGAAAATAAGACCATTTTAACATCTATCCTGTCGAGTCCCATGCAAAGCATGCTGGGAACTAGAAATCCTCGGCCCAGTTTTAATTAAACAATCAAAAATGACTCATGTTGTCCCAATGCAAATGCATTAAGTGCACTTTTTAGTTGAATCAACTCAGTTAATTTAAGTTCCCCTGGTTACATGATTTTTTGAGTAATTGAGTGTTTTTTTTGTGGGTGTGATTTTCATCAGGGACTAAAAATGAAATGTTTTTCCATTTCGGTTCGTCTTGAGCAAAAACAGTATTTTTCCGCTCCGGTTCAGGAGTTCCGCAAACGGTTACCGGTTAGAACAAAATAAAAGAACGGTTAATAACGTTCTTTTAAAAATGGCAGTACTGACACAACTGAGAAATGTACTTTTTACCTCTAATAATGCTTTCCTTGTGTCTAGATTAGCCGTGCATGGATATGTAGTAATTATACACAGCTGTTAAAAAGGTTTTCATTCACAGAACGTGACATCCACAACGGGCAATTATGCAAAGAAATGTGTGATGCAGCAGTTTCCTTCAGGATCAAGGCACATTTCATTTATTTATTTTTTTGGGGGAAAAATGAACTGGTTATAACCAGTTACCAGCATTTAAAAATAATGTTTTCACTCCGGAACAATTGAAAATCACATTCTGCTAAAAATTGTATTTGTTTTTGGTTTTTGGTTACGTTCATTGAACCCATTTTAGTCCCGGATTTTCATACTGGTCTCAAAAAAAAAAATCACATGACTATATGTACATTTTTGCAAAGTGAATTTAACGTACGCGGGTCATTGTACGTATTGCGGCAGTTTTCTGTTGAAATGAAACACCGGGATAAAACAGGATTTTAAGGTTAATGCTCTATCTCCTACCCCAAACCCCAAACCTATCCGATAGTGTCATAAAAGCAAATATGAGATGAAGCAACCAAATCACCCTTTGTGCTTCTATGACACTTGTCGAGGCTCACGTGTTGACTCCAGTCTAAGCATAACGTCCTATCAGTTGAGTTACCGCGCAATTCGATCGCGCACTTGATGATGATGTCATGAGTTAGCATTGCATGAGGAACAGCGCAAAAAATACGTGTTTATAAACCAATAATCTGCTGTTTTAATTATGATTTGTGTGAAAGGGAATAAAAGTCATTGATGTTGTTGCTCTTCTTTATTTCACCAGGAAACTGCCATGATACGTACAATTCACCAAAGAATCATTATGCAAAAATGCACTTATAGCAACATGATTACACAAGACCAGGTTGAGAAATTGCTGCTTGATGGGTGTCTATAAAGGTTTACAATTCACCAAGTTAGAGTCCAATCTGGCGGTCAGTGTTTGCAAAGCAGTCAAATTGTTCTGAGCATGGCATATAACAAATCCAATGTCTATTTTACACCCATTTTATCATCTTTAAAATGCAAACGGTTATTGCAGGTGGACGACAGAGAAACACTGTTATAGAAAAAAACAATGAATGTGCTGAATGAGGTGATGTGTGGTAAGGTTGCTAACCACAGTCATTATCACCACCACCATTCCCCTTATAGGTCATGAACGCAGAGTGTGCAAATATATTATCATCTTGTCTAAGACCTAAACCAATTCAAAGGCCAAGGCTGTGTTTATGTGGTCTTGAGATGTCCACAAAAGACCACAAATGCAAATGGAACATTCCAGATGTTTGAAAGTACTGGAATGCAGAAATCTGATATTCTCTAATGAACTGAACTTCCAAAAAACTTCCAAAGATGCACAGTTGCTTTCTGGAATACAACAAATCCAAAGAGACAGACGATTGTGCGAACAAAGCCATTCACAGCCGAGTTAATGATTGGATAAATGCTAATAAGGCGGGAGTTAACAGTAGCTATTCATCTCCCAAACAATTTAGAAGAGAATAACAGGGTTGTATAGGATGAGCGAAGCATCGTAGGATATGATCAGATAATTCCCTTGCAGTTTATCTATCACAGGGCATGTCGATAGCAAAATATAAGCATGCTAGCTAATCGCTTTATAGATTGTGAAGTTTCATTAATGCTAAAAGACTCTCTTTTGCTTAATGACATTTTTTTCTCCTTCTAGTAGGGAGACCAGATTCCTACTTGTGGAAAACGGGACAGCCCCCTCCCAGCTAAATAAAATGGAAGTATCCATACCTAGGCGCAGATGCAGAGGGTGCATCTGTAACTGTTGTCACCTTGTATTTACTGTAACATGCAGAGCAGTCCAGTCCAAAATGAAGACGTATGAAAAGCATTGCCTTCAAGACTGTTACACTTAGTCGAGCTTCATCCGGTGTCCATGCTGCATTCATTAAAGAGAACACGTTCTCCACAGATGCAGACGTCCCAGACAGGCACAAAACAAACTCCACGACCTTGGCTAAGACTCCGAAGTTGATGGTCTTGCTCTCCAGCTCACGATGAACGTCTGTCCATCTCTCAGACACGGTCATCTTGTTCATGATCCACTCAGTGATGCGACGAGTGACAATGTTTTTCGTGGTTTCGTCAATCAAACTGAGAGCGGGATTCTGGAGTAGAACTGTTCGGGGCTGCTCTGAATGGCTTTCCACTCTGGGATGTCTCTCAGTAGGGCCCACTTAAGTTTCTCTGTGTTCTCCAATGAGCAGCTCCAGTACTGGAGGTAATCCACTGATGCTGAATAAAAGTTTCTCACTGCACAAAAGAAATCATCTGCTCGCATGTCACCAGCTTCTACCAGGGCCTCCAATTGCTTTTTAATGTCAGAGGGTATGAATGATTCCTCCAGCCTGGGCTGCAAGACTTTTCTCAGGTCATGAATGTGCAAAGCTATGGCCGTGCACAACAGAATGATCCTTCACTTGCTAACTTTAACAAACCAAAATCGCTAACACTTGGTGTGGCACACTTACTTTTAGCAGCATCAACCAGGGCATCCAATAGGGTGTGATTTTATTGGTTTTACAAGCCGTATCCTTGGTCACCTTTGATTAGAAAACTGCATAGGCGAAATTTTAGGAGAGAAGAAATAATGGGATAAAACACTATTTTTTCAGAATAAGTCGGGACACTAGAAAAGTGCTTGAATACGGGACTGTCCCTGGGAAAAATGGGACGTCTGGCCACCCTATCTTAGAGTAGCATCTTATCCTATCTTCAAAGGAAATTTAATTGAGCACAAAACCAACCTGCTAATATATTAAATGCATTTACACAGCAAGGTCTAATTCACAGATGCAATATTTTGTCAAATTGTTCCCCGCCTGTTTATGTTCCTATAGTTCAACCAAAAGATTTCACATGCCATAGATGCGGAACATCTCAAAGTGAACAGACCAATAAACTTGCCCCAAATCAATACGGTGACTGTAAAGTGATTGCATGTAAAGATCTCCACTGCAGACTGGTCGTTTATTGCCGTTATCTCTTTGCATTTAAGTCTGCTTGGATAAGGATCTATAAATACCCGAATGTGTCATGATACACAGAGAGGAAAGAGATAAGCTAAAAATGAAATGGTGACCATGTGAGGACAACAGGAAAGACGACAATTTCTGAAACACAGTGCAGTACATCTAAAAACTCGGTGAAAAATGTGGTGTTATTAACGAAAACTACAACGAATGTTTGGAAACACCAAACTAAGGTTTTTCATCGTTCAAAAACTAACTAATAAAAAAAATGACATTGTATTCATTTTAGTTTCAGATGCACAGTGATAGTGAGTGCATTTACATACTGCAACTAATTATTATTTTGATAATCAATTAATTGTTGATTATTTTTACGATTAATCGTATAAAAAATTATTTCCTGTACTTAATTTGTTTATTTATTAAACATTTACTAGTACTGTAATATGCCGTCACATACGTAGCTTCTCCGTGCACACGTCCAACCAATCGCCAATTGTCGATTATTCACGATTTTATCAATTAGTTGCTGCAGCACTATTTTAATTGTACACAATTTACAATATACACTCACCTAAAGGATTATTAGGAACACCTGTTCAATTTCTCATTAATGCAATTATCTAATCAACCAATCACATGGCAGTTGCTTCAATGCATTTAGGGGTGTGGTCCCGGTCAAGACAATCTCCTGAACTCCAAACTGAATGTCAGAATGGGAAAGAAAGGTGATTTAAGCAATTTTGAGCGTGGCATGGTTGTTGGTGCCAGACGGGCCGGTCTGAGTATTTCACAATCTGCTCAGTTACTGGGATTTTCACGCACAACCATTTCTAGGGTTTACAAAGAATGGTGTGAAAAGGGAAAAACATCCAGTATGCGGCAGTCCTGTGGGCGAAAATGCCTTGTTGATGCTAGAGGTCAGAGGAGAATGGGCCGACTGATTCAAGCTGATAGAAGAGCAACTTTGACTGAAATAACCACTCGTTACAACCGAGGTATGCAGCAAAGCATTTGTGAACCCACAACACGCACAACCTTGAGGCGGATGGGCTACAACAGCAGAAGACCCCACCGGGTACCACTCATCTCCACTACAAATAGGAAAAAGAGGCTACAATTTGCAAGAGCTCACCAAAATTGGACAGTTGAAGACTGGAAAAATGTTGCCTGGTCTGATGAGTCTCGATTTCTGTTGAGACATTCAGATGGTAGAGTCAGAATTTGGCGTAAACAGAATGAGAACATGGATCCATCATGCCTTGTTACCACTGTGCAGGCTGGTGGTGGTGGTGTAATGGTGTGGGGGATGTTTTCTTGGCACACTTTAGGCCCCTTAGTGCCAATTGGGCATCGTTTAAATGCCACGGCCTACCTGAGCATTGTTTCTGACCATGTCCATCCCTTTATGGCCACCATGTACCCATCCTCTGATGGCTACTTCCAGCAGGATAATGCACCATGTCACAAAGCTCGAATCATTTCAAATTGGTTTCTTGAACATGACAATGAGTTCACTGTACTAAAATGGCCCCCACAGTCACCAGATCTCAACCCAATAGAGCATCTTTGGGATGTGGTGGAACGGGAGCTTCGTGCCCTGGATGTGTATCCCACAAATCTCCATCAACTGCAAGATGCTATCCTATCAATATGGGCCAACATTTCTAAAGAATGCTTTCAGCACCTTGTTGAATCAATGCCACGTAGAATTAAGGCAGTTCTGAAGGCGAAAGGGGGTCCAACACAGTATTAGTATGGTGTTCCTAATAATCCTTTAGGTGAGTGTACACTGAGAACTATTAAAAATCAGCTCATTCTTGTTTACGTCAAAACTATGTATAATGACTGTAAAGGTGTTTGCATGCAACAAGAAATCGGGTAATGGAAAAAAAACAATGTTTGCAGGATGTTTTGTGTGTGTGTGTGTGTGTGTGTGTGTGTGTGTGTGTGTGTCTAGGAATAGCTAATCTAAGGAACAGCATTTAAGGCATTTACATGATCTTACACACTGTCGCATTATTAAACGTTACTGATGTAAGACTGTGCATGTAACCACTCTCGATATATTACGACATTTTAAACCTTTACAAACAGCCTTCTTTGAGCGTGAAAATAACACTAGACATCAGCAGCACAAGATTGCCGAGAGAAATTGAACACCATTTAACACATTTCAATTAATTCAGTTAATGCATTAACTTTGTTGTCAGCCTTAAAACACTAAAATTAAAATAACATTTAAAACTGAAACTAAATTGAGACTAGAAATCACTGAAATAACTCAACAGAAACTAAAGTTAACGATCATGAACACTAACTAAAATGAAACTAGAAAATACATCTTCAACTGCAGCAATAATCATGTTTAAAAAGCTCCTTTAGCATACAGACTCTGAATCAGTATGCTGAATATCAAACATTTAGACGCACAACAGTGACCGCACATACTTTTTCCATCGGCCTTGGTTCTGCAGTTATTTCCTTCATTCATTCTCTCCATATTTCAAAATGAATGTCAAGTTTTAGGTCTTGAACCAAACAAACCAGCTTCACATTGAATCAAAACACTGCAACATTTGAGTCAAAGCTAAATGTATTTGAAAATCGCAAGAGAAATACAAAGAGTCTAGAAACTATCTTGACTGTATTCATCTCGTGAAGCATTGCAAAACAAAACACAGGTCTATAATAGCAAGGAAGAGTTTCTATCATTCTGATTCATCTCAGTGTGGTTCAGCTAACACAAATGATGTTATTAAATCAGTAACAATGATACAATGTTAAACTACTTAATGAGTTATTGTCTAATTATTAAAAACAAATATTTTAAAGCTACACTATGTAACTTTATTTGTTAATAATAACAAAATGTTATTAATGAGAGAGAGCGTAACAAAAATCCATCTTCCAAACCATGTCTGTACTTAACCCAAATACACTTTGATAAACCTATAATAATGATTTATATTTTAGACTGTCGGGACATATTTCGTGGGAAATTGCATACATACGTCATTCGCCGTGCGTGTCACGTCATGTCCGTACACAGAGGAAATAAGCTCCGCCTACTGTAGTGCGCGTGTGGGAGTAGCTGAAGCTGAAAGTTTGTTGTCACCACGAATGAGAAAAATTGACAATGGATCAAAATGGCAAACCTCTGGGGAATCACTTTGTAAAAACAAAAGACACCCCAAACAAAGCAAAGCAAAGTCTACAAGCAAAAACTGAAAGCAACACAGTTCGCAATAAAGCCCGAATGGTGGTGGTGACAACTCCGAGATCTGAAAGGATTGAAAAGCGACCCGAGATGCCTTTTTCTTATATAACAGGTAAGATATTTTATTGATCTGTGTGTGTGTGTGTGTGTGTGTGTGTGTGGTGAAATACAATAATTATACTGTAATTGGTGCAGAACATTTCACTTGCTAGCACACGTGTGTATTTTTCTTTATAATGGCGATCATTTATATAAATAAATCCTTTAGGGCTTGCCAAGGACATGTGAGTCTTGAAATGATGTTGACCACTGTTTGGTAATAATGACAATCTTTTGACCTTATCAGACTAGCAATCATTGTGTCTCATGTTGCCTAACTTCTGTAACGTCATTTATTTCAAAACATCAATGTTTCCAACAAGTCAAAACAAGATATGTCACTTATCTGCTCAGATGACATGTTTTCAGATATCCGTCTTTTCCTTACTTTTGTTATTTATTTGTCCATTCGCTCTGATATCATGTCCTGTATTCATCTGTACACCGGTGCCCTGAAGCAAAACTTACTTCATTACCAAAACAAAGTTCTTCCGCAAGACGTGCAGTTTTATTTTTAACCTGCTAGAGAGACTACATGTACATAGTGTAGCTTTAAGTTTATAAAAAAAATATTCAAATATGTGCAGGTAAGCAATTGCTCATCTTGTACCTTCTCAACTAGTGTTTATCTGCTCCAAAACTGAGTGCAAGCTAGCATCCAGTGATAACATAACTCATGCTTTTAATAGGGGCGTCAGATATCTCTGTGCGACCACTAAATATTTGACAAATACAAGAACAGATGTGCTGCTTTATGCTAAACTTCCAGTATTCCCAGGCATGTTTGATCAGCTGTTTGAGACTGACATCGTCTGTGTACTTTCAGAGTTCAAAGCATGTACAAAAAGCATGAGAAATTAAGTTTAGACTCGCAAAAGTCAGCACGGCCTATATGCAGTCAGTAGTCTACCGCACTGAAAGGTTTGGCAGAGAATTATATAATATTAGGGATCCACCGAAATTTCAACCATTGAAAAATTTCACCCGAAAATTCCACAAAATGCCATTATAAAACGTATATCTGTGAAAAAAATACTTAATTATAAATCCAATACCAGAATCTTTTAGCACCGTGCAGGTGAACTGATACAGGTTTAATTGGACCTAATATACAGTACATGTAAATCAAGAGATTACAGTAACAATGTCAACTGTATTATAAACAATGGAAAATATTACAACATGAATTCCTAAAGCTGTTCCAAACCAGCCTAAATCAAAATTATTATTGTTTTTGGTTTTAAAATGTTTAGGATTTTTTGGTGCATCGCTATAAATCCAGAATGCATTTCAACTTACCTCAGATTGAGAGAGAGCTGTTGGTCTTTGGACTGGAGGAGATCAGCCAGAGAGAAGCTGGTGCTTCCCAAAAAACTGCTCTGTAGAGGGAAAACAGAAGAAAGATCCTGATTATGAAAAAGACCACAACATCTAGAAATTACCCGACAGTTTCACAAACTTTTGTAAGTACCTGCAGTGAACTTCCTACTGTACAATCCTCTTACCAAACACACATGCGGTGTAAAATGCATCCTGAGGGTATCCAACACACCCAAGTCATCAATGTTTAAGGCTGTCAGCGTGTCGAACCTGTACTGCAACTTTAAGAATAGCATTTCCTTCATTCCAGCTAAGTTTAGGATCTACAAGAATAAATTGCTGAACAGGGCTCGACATTAAGCATTGTCATGCAAACTGCGAATTATAAAATTACAAAAATATTGATAAATCTAGCGTTCAAATTAGATAAAGATGAAATTTCAAATACAGGATGATTTCGATAAACTGTTGAACTGTCACCAACGATACACACACAAACATTGTTTGGGGAATTATCTAAAACAAGATTAATAATATTATATACACACTGGCGGCCAAAAGTTTTGGAATAATGTACAGATTTTGCTGTTTCAGAAGGAAATTGGTACTTGAATTCACCAAAGTGGCATTGAACTGATCTCAAAGTATAGTCGGGAGATTTTTGAGCACCATCACTATCACCGTCATTTTTGATCAAATCTAGACAGCAGCATCACTCCAGCACCTTATCCTGGAGTAATCATGATACATTGATCATTTGGTGCTAGAAAATCACTTGCCATTATATCAAACACAGCTGAAAGATATTTGGTTCATTAAATGAAGCTGAACGTTGTGTTTGTGTTTGAGTTGCCACAGTATGCAATAGACTGGCACGTCTTAAGGTCAATATTAGTACATAAATGGCAAATAGAAACCGCTTTCTCTAGAAACTCATCAGTCAATCATTGTTTTGAGGAATGAAGGCGATACAATGCTTGAAATTGCCAAAAAAACGGCAGATTTCATACAAAGGTGTCACTACAGTCTTCAAAGATAAAGTACAACTGTCTCTAACAAGGACAGAAAGAGATGTGGAAGACCAGATGTGCAACTAAACAAGAGGAGAAGTACATCAGAGTCTCTAGTTTGAGAAATAGACGCCTCACATGTCCTCCGCTGACAGCTTCATTGAATTCTACCCGCTCAACACCAGTTTCATGCAAAGAAACACAGACATTGGACAACAGATAATTGGAAAAGAGTGTTACGGATCTGAACCCCATTGAGCTGTTGTGGGATCAGTTAGACTGTAAGGTGTGTGAGAAGTGCCCGACAAGACAGTCACATCTATGGCAAGTGCTACAGGAAGTGTGGGGTGAAAGGTCAAGTGCTACAGGAAGTGTGGGGTGAAAGGTCAAGTGCTACAGGAAGTGTGGGGTGAAAGGTCAAGTGCTACAGGAAGTGTGGGGTGAAAAGTCAAGTGCTACAGGATGTGTGGGGTGAAAGGTCACCCGAGTATCTGGACAAACTGACAGCTGGAATAACAAGGATCTGCACAGCTGTCGTTGCTGCATGTGGAGGATTATTTGATGAGAACTCTTTGAAGTAAATTTCAAATTGTAATTTATCACATTATTAATGTCCTGACTACACATTGTGATCAGTTGAATGCCACTTTGGTGACTAAAAGTACCAATTTCTTCCCATAAAATCAAAATCTGTACATTATTCCAAACTTTTGGCCGCCAGTGTGTGTGTGTGTATGTGTATGTGTATGTGTGTATATATATATATAGATATATTTGTATACAGTTTAATAAATAAATATACAGAAAATGTATATAAAAAGTTGATTTATTATGGTTGAAACATGAAAACATAAAAACAACCACATTTACCTCAAATTATATATAGAGTATAATGATAAACTCAACAGAGCCTCTGTGACCTTACTGTATGACCAGTGATTGAAAAAAACTAAATGCGACCTCAGAAACCTTGAAGCTCTTTCAGTCTCTTACGCTCTCAGTATTCACCCGTCTAAAATACTATGAAAATGATGTGATGATGTTAACGGTGGATACATGGAAAGGGAGTATTCTCATTCCCAGCACACACGGCAATCACCTGCTTCTGGCAGCCTGGAAACGCATTTATGTGTGTCTGCGTTTATGCATGAATTCATGGGTTGGAGTGAGCACGCATAAAGTCATAGAAAAGATCCAGCCAGGGCCATCGATAAACACACACACACATTCACAGACATAAACACACACACACACACACACACACCGAGCACATGAAACAGAAAAGGAAGACTGAGAAAGGAAAAGGATGAGTGAGAGAAAGGGAGAGAGAGTGACGTCAGAGAACTAGAAAAAGAGAGTTCACCAAGACAAACTTTGATGTTGGCTTGACAATGCCTTGGCTGAAAGTTTAAAGGAGTTTTCAGAGCTTGAAGTTTACACAAGCCATACGCTCAGACAAATATTCTGCAGTTGCTGAGGTGTTCAGGATGGTTGCTAGGTGGTTGCTAACGGTTTCAGAGCATTTGCTAGGGTGCTCTGAGTGGTTGCCAGGGCGTTGCTAATCGGTTGCCAGGGTGCTTTGAATGGTTGCTCTGTCTATGCTATCCAGTTGCCAGGGTGTTAAGATTGGTTGCTATTGCATTGTTAATCGTTTGCTATGGTGTTCTTGATGGTTGCTAGGACACTGATAATTGGTTGCCAGGGTGTTTTGGATGGTTGCTAAGGCATTGCTAATTGGTTGCTAGGGTGCTCTGGGTGGTTGCCAGGGCGTTGCAAATCTGTAGCTAAGGTAGTCTGAATGGTTTCCAGGGTATTGCTAACCGGTTGCTAGGGTATTCTGGATGGTTGCTAGGGTGTTTTGCCAGGGTTTTGCTAGTCTGTTGCTTAAGTACTCCGAATGGTTTTAAGTGCACTGTAATTAGTTGCCAGAGTGTTCTGGGTGGTTGCTAGGACTCTGCTAATTTGTTGCCAGGGTGTTCTTGGTGGTTACTAGTGCTATGCTAATCGGTTGTTAGGGTGTTCTGGACGATTGCTAGGATGTTGTTAATCAGTTGCTAAGGTACTCTGAATGGTTTCCAGGGCACTGCTAATTGGTTGCTAGGTTGTTCTGGATGGTTGCATAGGCATTGCTAATCGGTTGCTATGGAGTTCTGAATGGTTGCTAGGGCATTCTGTATGGTTGCTAGGGCGTTGCTATTAGAGGCTAGGGTAATTTAGATAGTTGTCAAGGTGTTGTTCATCAATTACTAGGGTGTTCTGGGTGGTTGCTAGGGCTCTGCTAATCAGTTTCCAGGGTGTTCTGGAGGGTTGCTAGGATGTTGCTAATGAGTTGCTATGGTGCTCTATGTGGTTGCCTGGGTGTTACTAATTGGATGTCAGTGTGTTTTGAATGGTTGCTAGGGCATTCTTTATGGTTAATAGGGTGGTGCTAATCAGTTGATAAGGTGCTCTGTGTTGTTGCCAGGGCTTTGCTAACCATAGCTAAGTTACTCTAAATGATTGCCAGGGCACCGATAATCGGTTGCTAGGGTGTTATAGATGGTTGCCAGGGAATTGCTAATAGGTTTCTAGGACATTCTGGATGGTTGCTAGGGCATTCTGGATGTTTGTTTGTGTGTTGCTATCGGATGCTAGGGTACTCTGGATGGTTTCCAGGGCATTGCCATGTTTTTCTGGGTGGTTGCTTGAGTATTGATAATAAGTTGCTACAGTGTTCAGGATTGTTGACAGGGTGGTGTTAATCAGTTGCCAGGGTGTTCTAGATGGTTACTAGGGTGTTGTTATTGGATGCTAGGGTCCCCAATGTTTGTCAGGACATTACTAATTGGTTTCTATACGGTGTTTTGGAAGGTTGCTAGGGCATTGCTAAACAGTTGCTGGAGCACTCTGGGTATTTGCCTGGGCATTTATATTTGGTTGCTAGGGTGTTCTGGATCGTTACTAGGGCCATGCTAGTAGGTTGCTAGGGCCTGCTAGTAGATTGTCAGGGTGTTAATTAAGATGTTTTGCTTAGGATTAGCTGGTCTCCCAACCTGACCAACTGAAAAGTGCCCAAAACTCCTCTAAAATACGGTAAACTCACCAGGCCGGGAGACCAGCTAACACCAACAAACCAGCTTAGGCTGGTTTAACACAACACAATGAGACTTTGAAGAAGAGATAAATGTAGACTGTAAGTGTTTTTCATAAAGTAGCTCTTCCGTTGAGAGAATCGGTCAAACCAAGGACATAAAGCCCTCTATGCAGCTTCAATTAGTAATTAAAACAAACACACACTCACTCATGCACACACTCAGAGAGGAATCCCTCGACATTTTCTCCAAAAATTAATTAAAGTGTTGTGTTCTTCACTGTGAAGTGTCTGCGCTTCAGGCCCAGACAGAATCTGCTGACTTTTTTTTTCACATTTTCTCCACTGATTTTAAGAGCAAATTTGCAGAATGGGTTTAAAAATGGTAAAATGTGTTAAACAGAGGTGAATAATACAAAACCCATTTGAAAACAAGATTATTCTCACGTTTCGAACCCCTAGTCACCTCTAGTTTCTAACAACTCCGTTGGCCTGTTTCTCTATAAATCACCACTATATTCCATCACATTAAAACCCTTGGAAACCAAACATGGGCAGCAGATAATGCTCCCGTTGAATGTTTCTCTGATTTGCATGTTTGCATTTTTAAATATTTACTCTGAACAGCATGCACACGGCTCTTGTCCAAACATCTGTAATGCAGGATATCGGTCTCACAGTTGTGCTTCACACGATGAAATATTTTGTACAGTTTGATTCTGACAGCAGCGCAGGGTGATTGGAAACACAATCTAGTGTTTTGAGCAGGAGTTGCTTTGCATCATCATCTTAAATTGATCTCAATATGAAGGTCACTATCTGTTGTTCGGGAGGTTAAACATAGCACGGATAGTGATTTATTGATCTTTTGCATGTGCGGACAGATTACAGCCAATTTCAAGTACTGAAAAAGACGGAGCGAAATAGCTGGATGGTTTATTTAAATAATTAGTACATCCATCCATCCATCGTCAACCGCTTATCCTGTACAGGGTCGTGGGGGGCTGGAGCCTATCCCAGCTAACATCGGGCGAAAGGCGGGGTACACTCTGGACAGGTCGCCAGTCCATCACAGATAATTAGTACATATACGCAATAAATAATGTTTAGGCTACTCTAGAAATGCTGTATATATCCTCTACATGCACTCAGCATTTTATTTTACAAGCACTACATATACGCAAAACTGATATACTGGGCTACTCTACAAGTACCCTCTACATAGTTGAGATGCATTTGACAGCAAGGTGTGAATACAATCCAGCTAAAGCATCCAGATACTATCCGGATATGCAACGCATGTTAATGCAAGGTGTAAATGTGGCCTATATGTATTCGACAAGCACTGTACAATATACAAATACTCTATAACTAGGCATCCCTACAAAACACTCTACAGCGCTACAGTCGCTCTACATACACTCAGCATATAGTACGCGACTACTCCAGAACTGATTTAATAAAAAAAATAAAACATACCGGAACCATTTGATTTTCATGGCTTTCAGTTCCGTTAATAGTTCCTATACATGCACATTTCTGACCGAACACTGTAGTAAAATACTCTAACAGTGTTTCCTGCAGTGCAATACAGCAGCAGCTCTACTCTCTCCTGAATCTACAGCGTGAAACACACAACACTGCCAGTGTATTTTGATTCCCGTACGAATTACTCTTATAGGCCGGCGATTTTAAATCTAGTGCGAAACATAATACACTTCTGGTATTGTCCAATTCCCAAAAAATGTACTCTAATGAGCTGGTTCACTGACTCTACAGAGCGAAAGTTGAAATAAAATAAGAACTGTTGAAGTATCACAAGCCTGATGTGCAACATTGATATGTGATATGATAAGTGTGGATGAGAAACAGATCAATATTTAAGGGCATTTTTTTATTTTGTTATTTTTACAATAAATCTCCACTTTCACATTCTTATTTTTTGGCGATTTACATTTCTTCTGCATATAGCCACCTGCTGGGCAGGGAGGAGAATTTAAAGTAAAAAGGACGTAAATGTTGATCTGTTTCTCACCTACACCTATCATATCACTTCAGAATACATGGATTAAACCACTGGAGTCTTATGTATTACTTTCATGCTGCTGTTATGTGCTTCTTAGTGCTTCAATGATCAGGCGACCATTCAAATGCATTAAGACCTACATTCTTCTAAAAATCTTCATTTGTGTTCAGCAAAAGAAAGGCATACTCATCTGGAACGGCATGAGGGGTGAGTAAATGACGAGAGAATTTTTGGGTGAACGATTCCTATAAGGATCTGGAGTCGGAGATTCCTTACATGTGCAAATTCCTTCTAAACACATACGATGACTTTACATCCACTGAAAATGCTCTATATGTGCACTCTACAAATACTCTGCATAGTGGATTCACCGTGACCAGCATTTTTAAACAAACTCACAAAAGGTGTGAAACCTTGATAACAAACCACTTGCAGCCATTTATTTATTTATTTTTGTGCATTATTTCCTTCCTCCTTGTTTTTGTCCTGAAGCTCCTCAGGCAGACTCGTGAAGGAGCAGCAGACGTCACCTCAGAAATAGTCTCAGTCTCAGGATGAGTCACATGCTACAGCAATTTTTTCTCTTGTAATTTTCCAACAGTTGGTGGAGGGAATTTCTGCATTTAAAGGGCATCCTCTGCACTGACCTCTACACCAGCACTTCCTTCCTCAGCGCTCTCTTCCTAATTTATCATCTTCCCTGCTGTGTTTGCAAGATAACACAACCACACACACATATACAGTATATACACAATATAGTTGTTTTTTTTGCTTTTTTTAAAAGGTATTAGCTCACATACACCCTTTGCTCCACAAAAATAATAAACATGCCCGTATCTTCCAAATGTAGCTCCTCATCTTCACCAAAAGTGCGATAGTTTATAGAAAACAATCTGAAACATGATGAAAGTTGATTTGCAATTCCTATAAATGCCACTGATTGAAAGGCAGAATAAAAGAATAATATTCATGTTTAAGGTAAGTTCAAGTTTTAGGCTTCTGAGGATCAGCGAACGAAGAGACAAACGAGAGAGATAAATGAGACGAGCTCAGTGAGGTTGTCCTGAAATTCATAATGGATAATAATCACTTTACTTCTCTCTCTCTCTCTCTCTCTCTCTCTCTCTCTCTCTCTCTCTCTCTCTCTCAGGTTAGAGGCTTCAAAACAAACTTCAAATTGTGCCCTCCCACTTGTCACCACATGAAGTGTGTGTTCAAAGCCTGCGCCAACACACGCATTGAACACACACACACTTTTTACTTAAAAACGTACTTAAATGAGGTTTTACCTTGGACTTTTTACACAATTATTATTATTATTATTATTATTATTATTATTATTATAGACACACCCTTACCTAACCCTACATCTTATTTTTTTCATATTTACAATAATAATGATAATAAAACAGTATTTGCATTATGAATCGATTTTCCAATTGAGGTTCTGTCAATTTTGCGCCAAAACTATAATACACACACACACACACACACACACACACACACACGGATCTAATTACTATAGACTGACCCAAACAATCTTAATTTTTTTATAATATACTGTATTTATATATATATATATTTCATAAGTATATAGAGATATAAAACCAATACACTTTGTACATAAATATATTTAAATATGAATTAATAAGAATATCATAAAATATCAATACATCGATTAATGATTGGCACAATATTTTCCTCAATATATATTTGAGGCATCGATGTGTTAACATTTGCCAACATTTAATTTAATTTGTGTGTTTTCAGTTCACTGTCAGTTGGCCTTACGTTTAATGTAGTCTGTGGTTATAGCTTTGGGAGACCACAAGGGGGTGATATAACATTTAACGCTGAAGGACGCGTCGATACGGTGCAGGCGGCAGCTCAAAGTTGGGAATCTAGTCACCGTACACACTAACGTTACGAAGGTTTTTGTACTTGAAGAATAAACATAGTAGGGCTGATGTGTTTGCTGGTTAGTTTATAAAATCTGATGTAACTGCGCTAAATTGAATAAATAGAAATGGTGACATTTATTATGCAATTACTCTGTATGTACTCTTGAATAGGTTTAATTTAGGCTGTTAAACCACAAAAAGGCAAGTTGTAACTGAGAATACATCGTGTAGGCTTTATGAAAAATGCATATACATAAAATATCATCCAGTGATGGCTAGAGTAAATAATCCTTTAATGTCCTAAATGTTAATAATCTATGTCCTTTGATCAAGATTTTGGTCAAATTTAATGGAAAACTATGCGAGCTGCTATCCGCGGCGCTGCAAACGTTTTTTATATGTTATTTTATAATGTGCCATGTCGCCCGGTGTGCGACACCCTTTAAGTTAACCTGCTGCTCACACTTTACCAAAGGTTTGTTGAGAAATATGTATGAAAATATATTGAAAATACATCAGAAACAATGCCGATAAAGATCGATAATCATTGCGAATTTTTTTATTATCGATGAATGAAAAAGACATCTACCCCAAATCTATAAATTAATATATATATAATTCAAATGTATTAAATGTTAAAAATGTATTATACAAACATATATATATATATATACATATATATATATATATATATATATATATATATATATATATATATATATATATATATATATATATATATATATATATGTCTGTGTGTGCGTTATATTTTAATTAATAACATTTAATTATTTAATTTTGAATTAATAAAATGTATATAAAATACATTAAATGTTATATATAATATATACATTTAATGTGTTATTAAATAAATGTTTATTATATTTTATATTTAAATGTATATAAATACAATTTTTATTTATATAAATTATATATGTTTTGTCAGGTAACCTCACATCTGGGGGCAATGGTGTCCCCAAACTATAGCTATGTGTATACACACACACACACACACACACACACACACACACACACACACACACACACACACACACACACACACACTTCAAAGACAGCACATCTGACTCTGCACATTCTTCACAAACTGAAACAAACGCATATTTCCTTCACTGCTCACCATCACACACACACACACACACACACACACACACACACACACACACACACACACACACACACACACACACACACACACACACACACTCAGTATCAACTCCTTCCCACCTGTAAGTTTGAGTCATTTGACTTTGGCTGACAGATAATTCAGCACAGCATAATTTCATACACTTGCATGCGTGTTTGCACCAACACACACACTTAAACTCCTCAATACATGTTGACATCCTGAAAGCAGACTCACTTGTTCAGAGCAGCGCTCAGAGGTCCAGAGAGGACGCGTCCAAACAGCGCGGTGTCGCGGGGCAGACCTGCCTCACAGAGCTGCTGTGCGCGAGCGGCAAAACCTCCTAAAGAGCTCTCATACATGAGCAGCCTCCTTCACGTCTGTGCACGCCAGCCTACAGTCAACAAACATGCACGCGCGCGCGCGCGCGCGCACACACACACACACACACACACACACACCGGCGGAGGATGCAGAGATGCGAGCGCGCAGGAGCACGCGAAGCAGGAACGAAACTCGACTGACTGAAGAAACCTCTGCGGATCTGAGCCAATGCCAGAGAGAGAGAGAGAGAGAGAGAGAGAGAGAGAAAGGGGAGGGATAGACAGGGTGAGGCGTGTAATACAGAGATTAAGGAAGGAACAGAGAGAGAGAGAGAGAGAGAGAGAGAGAGAGAGAGAGAGATCTCAGACTGAAAGCTGGCCAGTGAAACAGTAACAAGGGTCAATGACTTCATGACTACTGGAATAAACACCGTTTACATACACACTAACACACCCAAAGACACAAACACGTGTGTGTGTGTGTGTGTGTGTGTGTGGTTTCTCTGCTTTGCTCTGCAGTTGGAGGAATTACAGTTTTACATGCTTACAGCTAATCCACACACACACACACACACACACACACACATTTAGTTGAGTGCAATTTAAAAGGGTTTTTACTATATACTACTTTTGGCATGAGGGCGAGTAAATTATGAGAGAATTTCCATTTTTGGGTGAACTATTCCTTTAAATGAAATCATATATTCCTATTTTACATTATCCCCAAATTATTGCACGCATAATAAACTCATACACATACCAGGTATCTGCTATTTGAGTCACGTTTCATGAACGGAATTACAAATATACACATCTGCCTACATCTTCACACTGAGGTTTCACACAAAAGTTTAGTTGGTTTACTATACATAAATGCGTTGCAATGATAGTACTGTGTTTTGCAGCAGCTTTTATGAGAGCTCAGCAACACACATAAGCACACAGAAAACAAAGACATGGGCCTAATGCATTAATGTCACGTACAGAAAAGGGAAAAGAAACACTTCCTTACTGGCACATTTACAGTCATTGCAGGTCATTCATATTAAAAAGGTGTTGTATGCCCCATATATTTGCTATATGCATGGCAATAGTCCAATAGTCCAACCTGCCAAAAGATACTGCATACTCTTTGAAGAGAAGATATGGAGAGATAAGTATGTCAATTTGACCTTCCTCTGCCTAAGATCTTTCAAGGTATGAAACGTGAGGTTGGCGGCTTTATCTAGTGAATCGGCATCTCTGGGGCCAGTGGAACAGGGGTTGCGGTAACACGTTTCCTGGACCTGAAGAGACCGCTCTCTCTAAAGCTGCTCTCGGCATTTGAAGACAACAGTGATGAGGTACCATTACACTGGTGCCCAATTATAAGGCAAATTGTATTCCTCAGGATTAGCACAATGCTCTCAGTCAATCCAAAATGTTATTGAACCTCAAACCTGAATGTTTAACAAAGATAAAGTGAGTTTTGTCTTTCTCAGGGGAACGTATAAATGTGCACAAAATGAATTTCTCCCAACTCAACTGTTTATTCTCAATTTTTTGAGTAGGTGCGACAAATAAGCAACACAAAATGACAATTAACATTTTTGGCCTTTCAAAAATATTCAGTGGCCAATGTGGCCACCCGTCTCTCAATAACTCCCATGAGCCGTCCATCCATGGAGTCGGTTTCTTGATCTGTTCTCGATCAACTTTCGCTGAAGCAGCAACCACAGCTTCCCAAATGATGTTCAAAGAGGTGTATGTTTGAGAAGGGCTCACAAGTTCTCAGTAGGAGTCAAATGAGGAAGGGGACCAAGTCATTATTTTGGCATCTTTGAGGCCCTTGCTGGCTAACCAAGCAGTGGAGTACTTGGATGCGTGTGATGGAGCATCGTCCCGCATAAAGCTCATGGCCTTCTTGAATACTGAGGACTTTTTCCTGTGCCACTGCTTGAAGAAAGTACTTTCCAGAAACTGGCAGTAGATTTGAGAGTCGAGTTTCAGTCCATCTTCAACTCGAAAAGGTCCAACTACCTCATCCTTAATGATAGCAGCCCATACCAGTACCCCTCCTCCACCTTACTGGAGCCTGACTCAAAGTGGTGTCCATTAGTGATCCAGCCACGGGCCCATCCATCTGGTCTATCAAGAGTCACTCTCATTTCATCTGTCCATAATACCATTGAAAAATCCGTCTTTATGTATTTCTTTGCCCAAATTTGACGCTTCAACTTGTGAATCTTATTCAGTGGTGGTCGTGTTTCGGCCTTCTTGACCTTGGCCATGTCTCGGAGCACTTCTGGACACTCCAGGTGGGTTGCAGTTCTGGAATATGGTGGCATTGGAGGATAATGGTTACCTGGTATCTTCAAGTTTAATTCTTCTCAAGTCTTTTGCAGTTAAGTTGCACCTTTTCTTCTCCATGCGTTTTTTGCGCTCCAGTTGACTATTCGCAATAACGTTTGATTGCCCAGTGGTCAGGGATGGATTGTGACTTGGAAAGGCCTTGGGGCCAATTATCTCCAAGGCCCCCCTCCACCCAAAATTTCGTTGTTGTTAATGCCCAAAAGGGTTTTCAAGCGGAGGGGATCACCAAACTAGATCACGCAGCCTTAAAGCCCAGGGCACCCCCGGGTAGTCAAGGGCCCCTGGCCACTGGCCCCATTGGTCCAGTCGGTAATCCGTCCCTGCCGGTGATCACGCCTCAATGGCATTTTGCAATATTTGACTTTTCAGTGCCAGATAATTCTCTTTTTTGGCACATTTTACCTGAGGTAATGAAGCTGCCTAATAACTATACACACCTTCATATAAGGTGTTAGTCACTTTCGCCACACCCTCCCTCATTACACAAATACATACCACCTGAAAACGATTGAATCCAATTAGCAAGTTTAAATGGTTTGGAGTTGGAAAATGTGCTTGGAAATAATGATCAGATCAGAATACTCACTTGCCTATAATTGGGCACGCGGTGTATGTGACACATCTGGTGCATTTCTTTGTGCTGCAGTGATGTAGTTGTTTCATCACAATAGCCTACTTATTAGATTATATACTGTTCAATTATACATCAGGGTGCAAATAACATATGCCACTATTTACAGTAAGTGTTCTGTACCATACCTTTATTTGGTCATTTAATAATTTCTTATTCATTTGCACATAATTTCATTAAATACATTTATTCATTTGTGCATGTGATTTGTGTTTGGTTAGTTTAATAAATCTGATCTTTCTTTGTTGTACTTCTGAAGTAATCATACCTGTTCTGATAAACTACAGTTGATAGTTTTGCATTTGTAAGCGTTACGCTTTTAAATAAATAGACTTGTTTATTTGCACAATTTATAGGTGTACATTTTGAAAATCTACTTGGGGCCCCCAAAATGCTAGGGACAGCCCTGCACACAAACTACACCTCAGATGCAGATACTCAATAGTTTGGTTCGCTTATAACATGCATTTAGATTTGGAACCGGAGTAGCACTCCACTAGACTTTGAATGGAAAGCATATTTATCTGCTGTGAACTAGCCCACAAACAAACACTCGCAGGTCACCAAGTGTCAAAATAAAACACCCAGGGTCAAAGTTAAAGGGATAGTTCACCCAAAAATGAAAATTCTCTCATCATCGACTCACCCTCATGTCATCCCAGATGTGTATGACTTTCTTTTTTAGTACAATATTTCAGCTCTGTAGGTTCATACAATGCAAATGAATGGTGATCAGACCTTTGTAGCTCCAAAAATCACATAAAGGAAACCATACGGCTCCAGTAGTTAAATACGTGTCTTCAGACGCAATATACTGTAATTGGTGTGGGTGAGAAACAGAACAATATATAAGTCCTATTTTATTCAAAATCTCTGCTTTCACATTCATTTTCAGATGTAAAGTGAAAGGGAAAGTGGAAATTTACAGTAAAAAAGGACTGTTACGTTTACACTTTTGAACTCATAATTTATAAAAAATAAAATATAACTTTATGTTATATTATGCAATATTAAAAAATGTATTTCCTCATTTCTACACTTTCACGTGTTATTTTAATACTCTGGTGTGAAACCACAAGCCCTTATTTTATCATGAAGCTGGTTGACCTCCATGGTGTGGCTCAGTGACGCTCGGACTCGGAGTTCAACTGAATTACACAGACATTCATGGCATGCATACAGTATATTAGCTTAAAATTCACTTATTTGGGCATTAAAATGTGATTAGAATTTGAATGCCCAATTATAACGGTTGTCTCAAATAACCACGATTAGAGGAAATTACCGCGATCAGGCGTGTGATTATTTAATAATCACAAATTATTCTTTATTACTTTCATTTTTTAATACCCTTTTCTTCCCATTGCCCAATTCCCACTACTTACTAGGTCCTCGTGGTGGTGCGGTTACTCACATCAATCAGGGTGGAGGAGGAAAGTCTCAATTGCCTCCACTTCTGAGACTGTCAATCCACGCATCTTATCACGTGACTCGTTGTGCATGACACCGTGGAGACACACAGCATGTGGAGGCTCATGCTACTCTCCACGATCCACACACAACTCACCACACGCCCCATTGAGAGAACCACTAATCACCACCACGAGGAGGTTACCCCATGTGACTCTACCCTCCCTAGCAACCGGGACAATTTGGTTGCTAAGGAGACCTGGCTGGAGTCACTCAGCACGCCCTGAATTCAAACTCATGACTCCAGGGGTGATAGATCCAGGGGTGTGGTGGTGGTGGTAGTGGCTAGAGCACTGGGCTGCTAATCAGAAGGTTGCTGGTTCAAACCCCACATCCACCACCATTGTGAATATTCAGCATCAATACTCGCTGGGCTACCCAGACCCCTTGAAATTAATCTTTTGAAAAGTACAATGATATTCTATTACAACTAAAGTGAACAAAAAACAGGAACATGTACACTATTCTCATAGTTTACTGGCACAACATTCCCGGTAGTTGACTGTTCTTTATAACCCGATGTAAAGTCAATTAAACAACTTTCACCAAGCACTGCAATAATGGAACATTGTTAACGTTTGTCCTTTCTTTTTAAGGTTTCCTTTAATTTTCTTAAATAGAAATAACAGCGAATACAAAAAACACACCTTATCCGAGACAGCTCCCAAGCAATCAATTACGAAAGGTATGACCGAATCAAACTATAAAGGATCAAATGATTCATTGGAAGTGTCACTGCACAACCCAACAATGTTAAAGCGTTACCTACCAGCCTGAACATCAAATCCAATTATGATTTTGAACTTCCTAAAACGGCATCATACCTTTGTATCATAGTGTCATGTGGTGAATCCGTCCATGATCGGACCTACTTCAAATACTAAACACAACCGAGTCAACAACTGAGTGTTAACACATGCACTGCCAGGACGAATCGCAGTGTTGAGTCATTCCACAACATGCCCATGCTCGCAGCAAACCTGCACATGACTGTTAGAAGACAACTGTCTCTCTCTTTCCACCAGGGTTGCACAGCAGATTTTAAGAATTGGCTCCTTTTAAGTTCACAAGTTTTAATTTGATTTGAATTGGTCACGCCCCACAGGATGTTGAATGGACTGACAGGAAGATAAATGAACTGGATTTCAATTTAGGGAAATTCAAGTCATGCAACAGATGAATTTCGTCAGTCCAATACAGGTTTTGCAATAATTAAAATCATTCATTTTGACTAATAATTTGCCTGTTTATACTCTGAAAAATAGAATGCATATTTTTTCAACTAGGCTCATTAGAATTTGTACTTTTTATTTAAAAAAGTATTTAAATTTTGCCATACAACGCTAGAAAATGTCCACCGTGTTGTTCTCAGATGACATCATGAAAATCAATATTGACCAATATTGACAAAAAACACATTTCTATAGCTGTCATATAAAAAGTTAATTGTTAATACCATCTTTTTTATTTATTTTGAAATATATCGTATGATAACGTAAATAATAAAACAATATAATGAATTATTAAAAACTACACTTAACGTTAGTAAAATGTAATTTGTAATGTATTCCGCTGGATTACTCATGGTCAGTAATGTAATCTAAATACTTTGGATTACTTCTTCAGCACTGGTGGATTTTTCACTTGTTTTGACTATTAAAATTCAAATTACATGTTAAAAATACATTCTCTGAAAAACCCAAATATCTTATGCAGTTTTGTTTCTAAAACAAGATCAATCAAATTGATCTTGTTTTAACATTTTTAGATATTTTTTTTGACCTGGTTTTAACCCAAGTGCCGGGTCTGGGCATCGAGGGTGCTGCAGAGCTGCCTGTCACAGAGGCAGTGGCCCTTTTAGGGTGTCGCGGGACCATTGGGGTGAGCGGAGAGGGGAACGTCAGCCCTCAGAGCGGCCTGTTCAACACTCCACCGCCCACCCCTCCCGACCTCATCCAGGACTTGGTGGTTTCCAGTTGCTGGTTGATGTGGTGCTGAAGAGAGCTGCAGAAATGGAGCTGCAGGTAAAACAGCTCCTCGCCTGAAGACGGGCAGAGGACAGAATAGATCTACAGAAAGAGCTTCATCTATGTTTCTTTCTAGCTCCCCGATCTCTTGCCCCCCTAAAACTCCAAACTCCACAGTGAGTTAAAAAAAACTTGACTGAGCAACAGAAAGCAAACAAGCATGGCATGATTATTTCTATTTTTGGTAAATTGATGAGGATTCCTTTATGTAAAGCATTTCAAGGTGCCTTGGCAGTCAGATCTTTTTTTATATTCCATTTATATGTAAATAAATATGTATCTTTTTGTTTTGTACACGGGACCAAAACCAAACACAGTAAAACAACTTCCTGTCTTTCCCTACTGGAGAAGAAAAGTGCTTCTCCTCATTCCTCATGAGTCTTTCTTTCTCGTTTTCAGAGATTCAGCTCCATGATTGTCGATTTCGCCTCATTTTTTTAGACAAAAAATTATCATCAAGAATATAATTTTTGTCCTAATATCAAATGTGTTACTAGACAAAAGAAATTATGATCCAATGTGATTTTTCTTGATAATAAATATGATTGTGTCTGGTAGCATGTGCATGTAAATGGCTAGAAATAGCATTTTAGCTTAGCGTAAAGCTAACAATTTACACAAGGTTTATTTCTATTTCTTCTGCTCCAAACGTACTTCAAACGTACTTCAAACGTACTTCTCTGTCAGCTCGTATGAATGTCACACATCATAAGAAAGTGTTTCACCGCTGTTCAAATGCACTTTGGATCTCATCATTTATATGTAGAAATGTTTTCCATCTCAATAGATTTAATATTAAATGAAACAAATGACAATAAAAGTAATTAAAATACTTTTTGAATGTAACTGTAGTGGAATACAGTTACTTATATTTTGTATTTTAAATAGGTAATCCTGTTACATGTATTCCGTTACTCCCCAACTCTGCATACACACACACACACACACACACACACTGGCATCCAAAGATTTTGAATAATGTCAATAATTTTGCTCATATGGAAAGAAATTGGTACTTTTACAGAACTACTTCAAAGAGTTCTCATCAAAAAATCCTCCACATGCAGCAATGACAGCTGTGCAGATCCTTGTTATTCCAGCGGTCAGTTTCTCCAGATATTCGGGTGACCTTTCACCCCACACTTCCTGTAGCACTTGACCTTTCACCCCACACTTCCTGTAGCACTTGACCTTTCACCCCACACTTCCTGTAGCACTTGACCTTTCACCCCACACTTCCTGTAGCACTTGACCTTTCACCCCACACGTCCTGTAGCACTTGACCTTTCACCCCACACTTCCTGCAGCACTTGCCATAGATGTGTCTGTCTTGTCGGGCACTTCTCACACACCTTACAGTCTAACTGATCCCACAAAAGCTCAATGGGGTTCAGATCCGTAACACTCTTTTCCAATTATCTGTTGTCCAATGTCTGTGTTTCTTTCCCCACTCAAACCTTTTCTTTTTGTTTTTCTGTTTCAAAAGTGGCTTTTTCTTTGCAATTCTTCCCATAAGTCCTCCTGAGTCTTCTCTTTACTGTTGTACATGAAACTGGTGTTGAGCAGGTAGAATTCAATGAATTAACCTAATATTGGCCTTAAGACATGCCAGTCTATTGCATACTGTGGGAACTCAAAAACAAACACAAAGACAACGTTCAGCTGCATTTAATGAACCAAATATCTTTCAGCTGTGTTTGATATAATGGCAAGTGATTTTCTAGCACCAAATGATCAATTTATCATGATTACTCAAGGATAAGGTGTTGGAGTGATGCTGCTGTCTAGATTTGATCAAAAATGACTTTTTCAATAGTGATGCTGTTTTACATCAGTAATGTCCTGAATATACTTTGTGAACAGCTGAATGCCACTTTGGTGAATCAAAGTACCAATTTCCTTCTGCAACAGCAAAATCTGTAAATTTTCCAAACTTTAGGCTGCCAGTGTATATATAATATATATATGATTTTGTGTCTGTACTACAGTAACCAAATCAAGAACAAGGGGGAAATTTTTCTAATTTTGGTAAGCACAGGACGATTTTAGCTAAATAAAAGTCAACCTACTGTTTCCAATTTTACTATGAGATCAGTCTGCGTTTGGTCCCCCCAATCCTGAATATGTTGTTACATCAATGTCAGTATTTTGAATATTGGCCGATAGTTGGCAATAGTTTCTTTTTTATTTATTATCATTCCTCTGTGTTCCACTATGGCCGGCGCTGGAGGATTCTACGTATCACAGCAGCCTCTAATAATCTCACGGGGATTTGCTGTATCTCAATCTTCCATTATTGACAATATTCATCCATATTTTTAACCTCACTTCATATTTTGTTATTTTGATTAAATATTCAAATGTTTTAAAGCGAGGACATGCAAAGGACAACACGACTTTATAGAAACATGACCTGTCAGCTCCTATAAGTGAGTTTCTAATCTTACTCCATCATACCATCCATATCCTCTACTACCCCTCACATGATCTCACATTGTGCATCACAGAAACATTGTGCTGTGCAGACGTTTTTAATCAAGTAGTTTGATAAGTGCAGTAGTTTCACAAGCACACCTCCTCCCCCGTTCTCGGTCTTCCTGTCACTTTGAAGCGCATGTAGGTGGGCAGATTGTAGATAAAAATGACAATAACATCAAGATTTTCACCATTTTCATTTTTATCTCTTCAAGAGTGCTCAGAAATCAAACAGCACAGGCTAAAGTTTCTCCAAACTCCACTCGAGAAGAAATAATATTTGGCCAAGCAACATCAATAGGTTTGCCTCCATCCGGTCGATTGCATTTCCTTCTTTAGTAACTCTGTGATACAGAACGTTTGTCTTTGAAGACTTTAAGCACAAGGTCATTCAGTACACACACAGATGCATCCATACACTTGAATGGACGCACTTCAAATAATACATGCCAGCAGTTGGGTTGATGCAGGTCAGGGCAGGGGCATCACAAACAAACACGCATGCCTTCAGGCCACATCATGGTGCTTCTATCTGACAGGCAGGAAGTCCAATTAAGGAAGTGGTTGTGAATGTGTGTGCCTTGTCATCTGATGTGTGTGTGTGGCTTTGCTCTACAATCCAGTGAGCTACAGCTTACAGTACATAGCTAACTAGGTTCTAAGGCAACATCCTTAATGAAATGGAACTTCATAAGTGACCCATTTTTGAACATTTGGTGACAGTAGAGAAAATTTGGCCTGTGCTTACCGAAATTCAAATCACTTCCCCCAGTGGCCGAAACTGGAAGTGTTGTTGAGGTAGAATGTCCACAGGGAGGCGCCAGTCAACAGTCATACAGTCAACGGGAACGCATATGTTATTTAACCATACACCCTAACCCAAATGGCAACCCCATACCTAACCTTTAGAGTAAAAATTTTATCTTAGATGGGAAATGCAACTTCCGAACCGTGCTCACCATTGTTTATGTGAAAGCAATTATTTCCTGGTTTCCATGGAACCAGAACCGGCGTATCTGAGGCTGCTCGCGTGCTATCAGTACTGCCACAGGAAAAGGTAAACACATCTGAATTGATGTAAAAATGTGTGATGATGGATGGCGCTCGTCAGTGATTTGGCAAAATGGGATGATTTCAAGGTAAATAAACATTTGGTAGCAGCATGTTGATTTGCCATATGATCAAGTTGAAAGAGCACGGGAGACTCGACTCTAGGGCTGCAAATAACGATTGCTCTGATAATCGATTAATCTTCAATTATTTATTTGATTAATCTTATAGAAAAGATCAGTTTTATATCCTGTATTTTGATCAGACTTATTAATTAAAAGACATGCAGTAAATCACTGCATGCTATACATTGTGTACAAAAAAGGTTTAAACTATAATTGTTACAATATACTGTAAATTGCATGTAGTTTAAAAAACGACTTGCTGACAAGCGGCATCTCCTATTCAATGCTTTTGCATCCGCTCCAATATGTTGGGTTGAAGTTGCAGGGTGCCGTTTCAAAATATGCATTCCTCTTTTTTACAGGCTTCACAGTTTAAAACAACTCGCTTCACAACTTGCTTTTGGCGCCCCTCTGTGGTCATTTCACCCGGAAAATGTTGATCACACTTGCCACAACACTTAACGCTTTGGCCACTGGGGGCAGAGTTTTGCATTTCAGTAAGAGGCCAAATTTAGCTAAAAAGTCAATCTACTGTTTCACTGTGAGATCAGTCTGATCTAAATGTTAACTCATGAGAGGTAAAACTCTGTAATGTCTGGAGGTGAAGTAACTGAAGCTATTAAATAATTAAATTTAATTTCATATGAAATGCACCAGTAGACAGGAACAAAGTTATTTTGCTTTAATTGGTCATTTGGAGGCATGACATTAGACTTTAATAGTTCTTCTAATGGCCACATCAAAAGCTCAGCAGAAATGTAAAGCCAAGCAACATCATTCCCTTGGTTTGTTTCTTGGTTTTTGTAGTCTTAGGCTACATAGCCAGAATTTGTCCGGCCAAGAACCGCCAACTTTTTTTTAGCACAATGATGAATTTGGTGTGAAGAGCCCCTAGCCTGGCAAGCTTTGCCAAAGAACCGGACGTTTCATAAAATGAGCCAGTCAGATCACAGCTTGTGATTTTGTCGAGAGCTCGCGGTGCAAGTGTGCAAAATGCACCTGAACAGTCTGTGAATGGACTGTGGGCACACTGAGGTTGAGAGCGACTATGGTTTCTAAATCTTCAAAAGAAAGGTTTAATGAGCTCAGTGTTTCCCACAGGATTTTGTGAGACTGTGGTGGGTGGACCTCGGACCCTCTAGGGGGATCTGGGGGCATGCTCACCCATAAGAAAATTATGTACATTTTAAAGTTAAACGCATCAGTCTGGTGCACTTTGAGAGCAAAATTGAGAGGCTAGATCTTTGAAGAACTTTATGCTCTTGTAAATAATTTTGTGCTCTAGTAGTAATTTAATAATAAATGGTGAGGACATGGCAAAAACGTCACACCCACAAAGCAAGGCAAATGAGGCAGTTCACAAGTGGTCAAAAAACTCAATCGAGTAGCGCATACATTTGAGCCAGGGCTCGACATTAAGCATTGTCATGTAAATTGGTCATTCACTTGTCCGGAGAGAAAAAAGGACATTTAAGTTGCATGCTCAAGTAACATGTCAAATTTTATGTTGTATATTTTTCTAAAATTATGGCCGATGGCCAACCTAATAGTGCACCTGTGTAAACTGCACTGTGTAGGGGAGGAGGCTTTTGTCATATGTTACGTATGGTAGTCAAATAAAAAAAAGCTTCAATCGCCATCATCTACAGCAGTGGTGCTCACACTTTTATGGAATGAGATCTGCTTTTTCATCATGTTATTGCAGTAAGATCATCCATGTACTATACATTATCACAATACCAGAATTTCAGCAATCGGTAGTGAAATTTGACGATTTTCAAAACCAAAACATTCAGAATAAAATAAAGCAATATAAAACTAATACTGGTCGTGGCATCCTCCACCGTATGGTGAAATCCATCCTTGTAGCACATGGTGATTGAGTGCGAATGTCCCCCGATGTCCCCCTGATGGCTGACAGAGGCCCAGCATAACGTTAAGCCCTGGAGAACCTTAATACGGCCCTGGCAATAATGTTATCTGTTTGCTGTCGTACATTGATAATGGTAAAATTGTGTTTGGACTTGTGGATTACAGCATTGGATACTGTAACGTTAGTTAACGTTGCTTACCTCAAACAATGTTGGGTCCTCAAAATGCCACCACAGTCTAGGTAATTAATGGGAAACACAGTGAGCCAGTTTCCTTGAATATTAGGCTAACCCTTGGCTCTTTTTTACAGCAGAGATTAGAGTTAGCCAACCATTAAATTCACCTGTGACCCACTAATACAGATCAGCTCAAACAGGTGATCAGTGGGAGGGGAGAGAGAAGAGGTCGATGAGAGAGCACCTTAATTACATTTCAAAATGAAAAATGCATTACAAAATTGATCTGGACAAATCCCATCTTGAGGAAACTATAAGGAGATTATAAAGGGAGGGGTCTTTGTAATATGACTGGAGTGGTTAGGGAGCGCTCCTCAACATAATGAGATGCTCTGTTCGGCTATACCACAGCACCCGTTTCCC
The DNA here is from genome assembly GCA_032164185.1 of Moxostoma hubbsi. Taxonomy (NCBI): domain Eukaryota; kingdom Metazoa; phylum Chordata; class Actinopteri; order Cypriniformes; family Catostomidae; genus Moxostoma; species Moxostoma hubbsi. The sequence continues at coordinate 6,756,963 of JAVLUX010000012.1, forward strand.
TTATTATGCCATATATTTAGGCCTGTAGATTCGTTTGTTGGAATTTTCCTCAATGTGTACGTTTATACACCCTGGCAACCAGCCAAAACACCATAGCAACCACAGAACAATGCAAGGGCAACGGTGCCCACCCACTTTTTCGAACATCTTGAGGTGCGTTCCAAACTTCCAATCGACCGTAGGGTCCTCCGAAGTAGACTTCAGCCATCTTAAGGGTTCGGTTGGAAGGGGATTTCAAACGGCACAGGAAATAAGTGTACATTGATACATCACTTCACAGGAAGTGGAGAGGGAAATTTGGTTAATATGGTTAATATGTATGGTTAATAACATATGCATTCCCGTTGACTGTGCATCATTTACAACTAAAAATCAACTCACTACTGGCGCCCCCCTGTGGATATTCTACCTCAACAACACTTCCAGCTTCGGCCACTGGGGGGAAGTGATTTGAATTTCGGTAAGCACAGACCGATTTAAGCAGCAGAAAAAATGTAGTTTGTCTAAAATAAATGCTTAAATCAAATAAACGAAAGGAGTTTGAGACGCTGTTGTTTAAATTAAGCTTAATGTACCTCAGGTGTGCTTTCAAGTGCACGAGATGCGACCGTTACTCCCGCTATCATGACAATTGGTCATATAACAGTTAAAATGACACACTTATTATCATATAACTAAATAACATTTATTTTTTAAAACTACTCAGCAACAGTCATCTAACATACGAGATACAAGTCTGGAGAAATATGTTAATTTAAAAGTACACACTTGAATGTATAAATGTATATATGTGGATGTAAGGTTATTTTTGTACATTTATATGTATTTACACGGGTATTTTGTGTCATCTTACTTGAACCCTGTGATCAGCGCTACTCAAGTGTCATCTGAGTTTGATGATGTTGCAGGTTATTCCAAATGAACGAATGTTGTCAAGTGAAGTGGACTTCAACAGATATCCCACGCTCAGTAGGGAGCAGTGAACACTGCGTAGGGACCCTGCGAATTGGAACGCACCTTTGGCTCTGGAAGTATTTTTCCCATTCATTTTTTTCCATACGGATTTCATTAAATCATAAAAGAGTTCAAAGCCATGAACCAAACCAACCATCTTCAATGTGAGTCACAATATTACAAACTTTGTTTTGAAGCGAAAAGTGTTTAAAAATCAGATTTTGAAAAAAAGACGACTTTGAACTATTGGATATAATGATGTAATTGAATTAAAAACAACTGATGATACAGTATATCCAAACATAAAAGTAGTATGAGAGTGTAGGGAGACCAACACACTCTCACGGCGAAATCAACAGGATTCGTACGACTTTTCTCAATTTGGCTAATTCAAACGTTATCACGCGATTGCACTCGTATAAATTCGTACGACTTTCACTACAGCCAGTGACATTGCTGGACATCGTTTCCATCTAATACACGACAATAACTTGCTTCTGTCACACACAACAGCTTCCTATCATGTTACACACTCCACTCTAATGCCTCGTGCGCGAAACTCACGCTTACTTCCTCATTAGACATCCGGGCATTTGCACGTGATGAAATCGTACAAATTCGTATGAACAAACTGGTACGAAAACATATGAAATAGCCAACTCGTAAAATATGTACGAATTTTCACGAGACTGGGTTGGGGAGACTCGACTGCATCAGTCACAGTGCTTCATGAAAGTGAGCGGTCGCTGCAGAGCTCAGATTCTCTGATTGGTGGATGTTTCTGTTCATGATCATGGGTGCAGTTCTTAACCAGAAATTACACTATTAAACAAATTGCTTGTTTTTTAAATGAAGATGAAATAATGTACCGATGGCTTCAACAGAAGCAGATACCGTTGATTAACAACTTTGGAACTCATCGTAGGTCTGTCTTTAAAGGTTTACAAGTTATCTTGTCCATAAGGCTTGTCATGGCGCCGCGGCACATTTATTACTGTGACAGACTTCACGAGATGGCAAAAAGCAGATGTCAAAAATGCTGCCTCTCAGTAACTCTCGTCTGCTTGTAAATTAAAGCAGCTGCTTTATTTTATTTGAGTGCCACATTTGTCTAACAACCAATCAGCCAAGATTACTCTAGTTCTGGAGTTCTGCCACTTTCCACAGCTATAAAAAAATCAAGAAGCAGTCATCCAAATTGCTATTAATATTTGGTGCTGTAAAACCCTGTGACCGTCTACAATGGCACTGTATTACCAACCCAATTAATCACTTTTCACCTCTACAAATTCATGGGGACGATTTTAGCTGCCCGTTTAGCATTAACAACTCAGTCTGTGCACAGGGGACGTTTTTTTTTTTTTTTTTTACATTAAAGGAACAGTTCACCCCAAAATAAAAATTCTGTAATTATTTACTCACCCTTGAGATCTTAACCTGTATGCAGTTCTTTTAGATCTGCCTCAAGGTTGGCACAGGCCTAGGCTATCAAATACAGCCAAATACAGCCAGATATTTTTTTGCTATTGACGTTTTAATCAATCTGACTGTCAAGTCAGGCAATTCAAATTCTCTTTCACTTGCCCCTTCAAAAATCCACTTGTCCCGGACAAGCGGATAAGTGTTAATGCCCCAATCAGTGAATACAGTGAACCAATCAGCCCCTCCTACACATACAAGTGCCCCACCAAAGATTGAAACCATGTAAACTAGCTTAAAAACGACAATCTTTTTTTAATAAAAGTAGTCAGTTTGACTTGTGTGGCATTTTCCATGTCTTCTGAATTCATACAATATGTTTGTGTTTGAGAAACAGACCAAAAGTTTGTTAACCCACATTTAAATGTTCTCCTTATATGTTCCAAAGGAAAAAAATGGGACATACGGGTTTGGAACAGAATGAGAAAGTGTAAATAATGACAGCATTTTTATTTTAGGGTGAACTATTCCTTTAAAATAAATAAATAAATAAAACCTGATTAAATTGGCTGTACTGATGCAGCATTATCAGCTAAACATACCCATCATCATAAGCAAACATTTTGCATCCCTGACACAATGCAAATAAACTCCCAAGAGTTGTTCGGAAGGTAGAAAATCTTCAACAAGCATCTTCTGTCAAGGTGAAGGCATGCACAAGTGAGACAAAACTCACCACAAGCCCAAACACAAATCACTTCCTTAGCATTCATTAACAAATGTCACGGGGTTGCCAGAGAAATATGATGGAATACAAATTGACGCAACACTTACATGCTTTAGTATACACGGTGCTAAGCAACAAGTGTCTGTGGTGGCATTTTTTTCCCGCAGAATCCTCTGAATGACAGAGCATTACCATGAAATTAGCATAAATAAATGAGTGTAATGCGACGGAACAACTTTGGCAGACAGGAATGAGCAATACGTGTTCAGAAACCATTCTCTTTCAGTAGAGTTTGAATGTTTTAAGGACTGTTTTGAAACCACGGCATGTTCGTGGCTGGATTGCCGCACTAATCAATCCTGTGTGTGGCATCTTAATCAGAGTTGGCAAAGATACTTTAAAGAGTCATGATTTTAAGTAGTCCGACTACAGTCAAGCTACACTTTTGGAAAAGTAGTTAGCTACACGACAATATATAGATTTAATACTCAATCGACCAGCAGTATTTTTCTGGCTCAAAAACAATACAGAACGAATAATCAGGTGCATCCCAAACAGCACACTTCTGCACTATTCAACATCTACTTACATTACTACTTACATGTAGTGTAAGTAGTGCGAGTAGTATGTTAACACTGAAAATGATAAAAACCGGGATGATGCACTTTGCTTGAGTATTTAGCCATGTGCTATAGCTAGCGGCAACACATCGTATGTGTTTGAAACGTCACTTTCATCAGCTGTTAAACATAAATGTTTCCATGTAATAAACAACTGTTAAGTGTTCAACTTGGGACGATACTACACAAGTGCTTAGTGTACACTGTAAGTGTGTAGTCTATAGTGCGTAATTTGCGACACAGCTAATGATTCTTTATTAGTGTGATTAGCATGTACGTCACACTACTCATGCCACAGCTGAGCTAAAAAAAAGCGAACAAACAAAAAAACAATAGATCGAATGAACAAACAAATATTCGATCAAACAAACAAACGATAAATTGGACAAATGATAGATCGAACAAACAGACTAAAAAATAATAGATTGAACGAACGTTTGATCTATTATTTGTTAGATGGATAGACAGACAGACATACAGATAGATAGATACAGACAGACAGAAAGACAGACAGACAGACAGATAAACAGATAGATAGATACAGACAGACAGATAAACAGATAGATAGATTGATACAGACAGACAGACAGAAAGACAGACAGACAAATACAGACAGACAGAAAGACAGGCAGACAGACAGATAAACAGATAGATAGATACAGACAGACAGATAGACAGACAGACAGACAGATAAACAGATAGATAGATACAGACAGAAAGACAGACAGACAGACAGATAAACAGATAGATAGATACAGACAGACAGACAGACAGACAGATAGACAGATAATCAGATAGATAGATACAGACAGACAGACAGACAGACAGATAATCAGATAGAAATACAGACAGATACAGACAGACAGATAGACAGAGGGGACAGACAGATAGATAGATAGATGGACAGATAGATAGACAGATAGACAGATAGATAGAGGGACAGATAGACAGACAGATAGACAGACAGACAGATAGACAGACAGATAGATAGATACAGACAGACAGAAAGACAGACAGACAGACAAACAGATAGATAGATACAGACAGACAGACAGACAGACAGATAAACAGATAGATAGATACAGGCAGACAGACAGATAAACAGATAGATACAGACAGACAGACAGAAAGACAGACAGACAGACAGACAGACAGATAAACAGATAGATAGATACAGACAGACAGAAAGACAGACAGACAGACAGATAAACAGATAGATAGATACAGACAGACAATCAGATAGATAGATACAGACAGACAGACAGACAGGTAGACAGATAATCAGATAGAAAGACAGACAGATACAGACAGACAGACAGACAGATACAGACAGATAGATAGATAGAGGGACAGATAGATAGAGGGACAGACAGATAGAGGGACAGACAGATAGACAGATAGATAGACAGATAGCTAGCTAGCTAGATAGATAGATAGATAGATAGATAGATAGATAGATAGATAGATAGATAGATAGATAGATAGATAGATAGATAGATAGATAGATAGATAGACAGACAGAGGGACAGAAAGATAGATAGAGGTACAGACAGACAGACAGACAGACAGATAGATAGAGACAGACAGACAGCTAGACAGAAAGAGTCAGAAAGATAGATAGATAGATAGATAGATAGATAGATAGATAGATAGATAGATAGATAGATAGATAGATAGATAGATAGATAGATAGACAGACATAAAGATAGATAGACAGATAGAGATAGACAGACAGACAGATAGATAGATAGACAGACAGTGGCACAGACAGATAGATAGACAGACAGACAGACAGACAGACAGACAGATAGATAGATAGATAGATAGATAGATAGATAGATAGATAGATAGATAGATAGATAGATAGATAGATAGATAGATAGATAGATAGACAGACAGAGGGACAGAAAGATAGATAGAGGTACAGACAGACAGACAGACAGACAGACAGATAGATAGAGACAGACAGACAGATAGACAGAAAGAGTCAGAAAGATAGATAGATAGATAGATAGATAGATAGATAGATAGATAGATAGATAGATAGATAGATAGATAGATAGACAGACATAAAGATAGATAGACAGATAGAGATAGACAGACAGACAGACAGATAGATAGACAGTCAGTGGCACAGACAGATAGATAGACAGACAGAGACAGACAGACAGACAGACAGACAGACAGAGACAGACAGACAGACAGACAGACAGATAGATAGATAGATAGATAGATAGATAGATAGATAGATAGATAGATAGATAGATAGATAGATAGATAGATAGATAGATAGATAGATAGATAGAGTGAACAAATGAACGAAAGTACGAAAGACAGGTCGAACAAACAATTGATCAGTATTTTTATTTTTGGGTGAACTCTTCCTTACAGATGCAGAACATGCAATAGTAAAACATATTCTAGAAATATAAATGACATTCTGCAATCACCTGAAATCTTTCCACTTGTCAACTTCGTCTTGGTCTTTTATAAAAGACCTTAGCTCCTCTTCCCACTCTTGATATATGAATAATTAGAGAATGAGTGCACGTATAGGGCTGGTGAAGAGGAGGCTTTTCATGGAGACTGACAGGATGGCGTTATCAGCGTGCAGCACCCGTGCGGGGGTCAGAGCAAAAGAACTGCACACAACCAAAGCCGATCATGGCAGTCAAAGCTGCTGTAATTGGTTCCATTGACCCCCATCTGATTGGAGCTCTTTGCTTCTTAGGGATCTCTTGACAGACTGGGTCACATGGTTCATGATCTGTCTCAGATGGCACTGGTGCCATGCTAATATGTGAAGGGATCACATGCAAATGTTCTTCTATTTAAATATCCGCAGTTTAGTATGTAGAGCAAGGTGGAAATCGTCTTCGCTAGTTGCCTTTCATCACAATATCACAGTTATGTGAACATAGGGGGTGAATTTGAACTAACTTCAATTGATTGATTTGAGCAGGTGTTGCCATGATACTTTACAAACTTTAATGTTTTAAGTTTTAATGTATTTTTTCTATATTTAATTTTGGCAAATGGTTATCCTGTAGGCTTCATGTTCATGTTACTTGCCATTTTGTAATTAATCAATTATTCAACAGATATAACTTATTAAGTGCTTGGCCAGAGCATATTTCTGAAACTCTTCTAAATTATTTTTATTTTCGGCTTGACAATATAAATAATAGTTAAAAATAAAACTGAACCAAAAAGACAAACACACACACACAGGCGTCAGACAGCTGTCCGTAAATCTCTCTCTGTCGCACTGCCATCTCCGGTCGGCCTTTATCCCTCTCGAGGGCTAATTAGCCTGATTAGGGGCCGGGTGTGCGGAATCACGACCCGCCCCCGCCCTCCACCCTGTCACAGTCTGGTTATGATTTTAAAAGTCTGCAATACATGCCACTCAAACAGTATCTCATTCATACTTTACAACTGCACTTAACAATATTCTCTCCGTACTCCACAGTACCATACTCAGTATTCACCTGCCTGCTTCCCATTTGGATTCTCTGCTTGAATGTGCACAATGGAATTGGACAACTTTAGATCTGCACAAATGAAAGTGGCCCTCAAGGAAGCGGCAAGCCATGACACACGGGTCACTTCTGAAAGCAGGTGAGAGAGAGAGCTGGAAACATGACGAATCATCTGTCAGACTGAAGGGACTCTATGGAGGAGATCTGGGGAGAATTATATTGCTTGAGTTCCTTCTCTTACTGTACTCATCCAGTAACAATGGCTTGAATTGTAATGAATCTTGTCACATCCAAAATAGGGCTGGGAGGTGTGACAGTACCATGAAATGGTAGAAATGTGTCAACCAGTAGATTCTGCAGTACCGTTTTTGCCTTGGTATATCTGCAGTAAAAAAAAAGACAATCGGCACCAAAAAGAAACTCTCTTAACTTCAGTGACATCTTTGCATAATGATATTTCGTGGCTCATTACATGTAACACAGCTCCAACTAAAGAAAACACGGTGAGTTTTAGAGATAGTGACAACGTGGCTTGTCTGTGTCATGGTTATACTCATTCATTTTCAGCATGAATCTGTAACTGTTGGCTCTTTTGACCTCAGTTACTAAGTTTGAATTTTTAAATCAGTGCTGCAACATATCAGTGCCTACTGTCAGGGTTGGACTGGCAAGAGAAATCGGCCTGGGATTTTACATGGCAACTGGCCCAAAAAGTTGAGCGTGGGGGGGGGGGGGGGGGGGGTGTTAGCTGTTCTTTTCTTCATATTGCGGTGCCGTTTTGTGGACCATTCTGCATAACGCTCCAGCTCATTTTAGCTTATCGCGGCCCATCTCGTGGCCGTCCCACCAGCCCGCTCGGTTGTCCCAATGGCCAGCCTGCCCCTTATCAGCCTCAAAGTGCGTCGGCCCAATACCCGGTATGCCACATTACCAGTCCAGCACCGCATACTGTATAAATCCTTGTAAACATCTGCATAAAGTGCAAATGTTTTGCCCTGCCTATTGCGATTATGAGCACTTACGCATGTGCATGGTTGGTGCATGCACGGCATTTGACAGATGCGGGTGGTTTGTCTTATGGAAAACAAGCTTCCAAACACAGAGATGGGGTGCAATTTACCCTTAGTAAACAGAACTAATTATCAATATCAATTATCAATAATCACAACTCACCATCCGTCCCACCGAGAGCGAGAACCGCATTATAGCGACCACTAGGAGGTTACCCCACGTGACTCTACCCACCCTAGCAACCAGTCCAATTGGTTATTTAGGAACCCTGACTGGAGTCACTCAGCACGCCCTAGAAAAAGGTTTCTAAACTTCTCTTCTAATTGGCAGATTCTTCCAAATCTCACAAGCATCCTTAAAGTGATTGTTCAGCCTTTAATTAATATTGTTTCCTCATTTCCCCACCCTTCTGTTCTTCCAACTGCGTGAAACTTTCTGTATTCTGTAGAACCCAAAATATGTTAGACAGAATGTTAAGGACTGACAGTCTCAGTCATCATTCACTTTCAAAATATGGAGGGGGAAAATCACGCAGTGAAAGTAAATGATGATTAAGGTTAGCATTCTGTCTAACATCTCCTTATAGGAATAATTTATCCAAAATTGAAAATTCTCTGTGACACAAAGATTTTCAGAATAATTTCTCAGCTCTGATAGTTTATACTAGCAAAGGTACCACAATTTTGAAGCTCAGAAAGCACATAAATGCAGCATTAAAGGAATTTAACTGGTTCAATCCATGTCTTCAGAAGAGGTATGATAAGTGTGGGTGAGAAACAGATCAGTATTTAAATCCTTTTTTACGAACAAATCTCCACTTTCAAATTCTTCTTGCATTTTTGCCAATTCAATTATTTGTGCATATCGGCACCAACTTGGCAAGGAGAAGAATTAATAGCAAAAAAGGATTTTATATATTATAAATGTATAGATATTTATCTGTTTCTCACACATACATCATTTGTCTTCAAACAAATTAGTTTTCTTCTTCAGAAGAAATATGATATGTGTGGGCAAGAAACAGATCAAAATGTAAGTCCTTTTTTACTCTAAATCTCCACTTTCACTTTTACATCTGAAAGTGAAAGTTAAAGTGGAGATTTTAAAGTAGTGACTATACACACCCGGTCCCTTATCAGGCTAATTGAGCCTCCGAGAGGGATAAAGGCCGATGGCAGGTGGTGGTGCGACGAGAGAGAGATTGTTTCCGGACATGTCCGTCATGTGTGTGTGTTCGTCTTTTGTTTAAGTTTATAATTAAAATATTATTTATATTGACAAGCCGGTTCTCGCCTCCTCCTTTCCATTGAACTGCATTACACTGTTCAGCAGAAGAAAGAAAGTCATACACATTTGAATTGGCATGAGGGTGAGTAAATTATGAGATTATTTTCATTTTTGGGTGAACTATCCTTAAAGGTGACTTGCAGTACACTTGCCAGCAACCTTCCACTTATTAACCCTTAGCTTTAGCCACTATGCTGTATCACCCACAAGTACAGAAATACAAGCACAAGCACATATTGAAACATTTGGCACAATCGGACACACACACGCATACAGTTCCTGCAGGTGAAAGAGATCCTGCTGCACTGGACACAAAGTGCCAAAAAACAGCAAGCATAGTTCTTTTCCTGCTCATGAAGATTGGGTGCAAATAGCCAGTATGCTACTTACACACATAAGCGGTGTGTTAATGTAGAGATGGTTCCCCGTTGAGAATGCTGGCTGGATCTTTAGGTGTATACTATTAGATTCCTGCTCAAAAGCAGCCAGGATGCTGGGATAGCACTGTGGGAGATGATGCTTGTGTTGCTCCTGCTGGTAAAAGTGCTGGCTTCAGCTCCTAGCTGCCTCCTCTTTGAAACACAGCCAAGAGCAGCATGCTCGAGCAAGACTTGAGCCTGGGAAAAGTCTATGTGAAATCACAAAAGAAACTACAACTGATCCACAGAAGGCCCAGAGGACAATTGAAATGCTCAGAGGATGCGCTTACACAGCTCGGAGGCATGGGCTCCGTTCCTGGTATTAAGATCTGTTTTGGAAAATCGGTTTGAAAGGGGATGATACTAATGACAGGTGTAAATGGGGTGCAAAATGCTTTGAGATTTGTTAGTTAGATTTGTTTATTAGTTCTACCACATTCAGAGTTGTTCGAAAACGCATTTGACCATATTGGGCTCGTAGTGTAAATGCTCATCTGCTCGAATACGTTTGAAATGCAGCAAGTCAACACTTACTCACCTGTCAATCAACTGATGTGCTAAAACAAGACCCAAAAAAACATCTCAAAATACTCCAAGTTTTTGCCTTTATGTCTGTAGAAATCAAGATATCCATCCATCCATCCATCCATCTTCAACCGCTTATCCGAAGTCGGGTCGTGGGGGCAGCAGCTCCAGCAGGGGCCCCAAACTTCCTTATCCCGAGCTACATTAACCAGCTCTGACTGGGGGACCCTGAGGCGTTCCCAGGCCAGTGTGGAGGTGTAATCTCTCTAACTAGTCCTGGGCAGGGATGTAGTGGAGGCTAAACGCACGTAAACGCCGTTTACGCACCTCCTAAAATTCGGAAATAGCGTTTACCCACCTCCAAAGTGCGTTTATCCACCTCTAAATTGCGTTTATCCTCCTCTAAATAGCCTATAGTTCCTAAACCATTTTAAATTAAGCTTATGCCGTTTTAGTTTTATATTGTTCATTATTAGTTTCATAGGTTGTTAAACCCAAGACGAAGTCTTTCATATTGCGCTGCATTACTGTCAGTGTTGACCAATCTCTTGCGTAGCCAGCAAGCAGCAGACTGCATCAAGATTCATCAGTCACTAGCCCAAAGTATACATATGACATGATTTTTGAACACTTCATTGAGTTTTGTTTTGTAGAATAAATATTTGTAAAAGATTTTCGTTTTGTATAAATTGTATCTTAATTTTGATCAATATTTTATCAACCAACTGCCTGTAGGTCCGCATCGTCAACTTCATCTTTGCAGCGACACAGAAAACACCAGTTTATTAATAAACAATTAAATGTCTCCTTGCTATTTTTGACACATTAATAATTACTTTCGCCGGTTCTTTGTGGCAAGCTTTATGCGTGCGGGCGTGCGCTTGAGTGCGGCTCTATTAGGCTACGTTAACGCTCATCCATCCTGTATAGCCTATTTAAGTAATTAAATTAACATAGGGGCGATTTGTCCACTAATGGCTAAAATGAACAACTACTAGTCGATTAGAAAAAAACTTTAGTCGGAGGCAGGCAGCCCTTATTCTACATATTTTCGAACCAGCAGGTCATTCTGGGTTGAGCGCGCGACCCTGAGCGTAATGAGCGAGCGGAGCGGAATATTCAGAAATGCGCTCTCCGCGCATGCTCTGATCGGAACAAACCAAGCATGACAAATTAAAACTTTATTTCATTTTCTCCGTTGCTTGAACACTCACTACATTATCATATTATAATGGCACCAGATTCATCCTTCTGTCATTAATCTGCACCTGCTACATTAGAAATTGGAAAAAACTGTAATCGACAACTATTTTGATAATCGATTAAGACAAAAGTAAAAAATTCTTTGATTCCAGCTTGTTATGAGTTGTGGACAAAACGAGACATTTGAGGACGTCATCCTCCTGGGCTTTTGGAAAAAACTGATTCACATTTTTCATCACTTATTATAGACCAAACAACTAATCGATTAATCAAGAAAATATTCAACAGATTAATCGACTATGAAAATAATCCCAAATCCCTAATCAGTACAAGTGCATTGCATTGGAAGCCCTGGATATTAGCCTCCCTTCTCTATCTCTCTTAAATATTTTAGTTCTCTCTGTTTTGTCATTTAGTAAACTTTATAGATTTCAACCATATTATTCCTTCTTGAGTCTCTTTAACAAGAACTTAAATGAATGTATGAATTGAATAGTGATTGTGTGACCTATGATGAGGGAATAACCAGTGATACCCTTGGAAGTACCATCAAATGATAGCCTATAGCGATGTCATCAGGATACACATACACCGGTAGGCAGTGGCCCAACTTACCGGGTGACCACGTCGTGGTCCACCAGAATTTATAGTTTACCCACCTCTTTTTTTACCACTACACCTCTGGTCCTGGGTCTTCCCCGAGGCCTCCTCCAAGCTGGACGTGCCTGAAACATCTCCCTAGGGAGGCGCCCAGGGGGCATCCTTACCAGATGCCCAAACCACCTCAACTGACTCCTTTCGACTCAAAGGAGCAGCGGCTCTACTCCGAGCTCCTCACGGATGACTGAGCTCCTCACCCTATCTCTAAGGGAGAAGCCCGCCACCCTTCTGAGGAAGCCCATTTCGGCCGCTTGTACTCGCGACCTAGTTCTTTCGGTCATGACTAGAAATCAAGATATTTAAAGTGAAGACTACATTTGCGCTCAATATAGTCTCATTTGTGTCTATGTAAATTGAGATATCTGAATGATCTATTTTCTGATTTTAATCTCCTACAGGGGGGATAGTGTAATTGCATACCTTTTAGTGCTAGGGAATTGAACACATCATTTATGTGAATAATAGCTGCCTGTTTAATGCGTAAAAAACAATGAATGCAGTATCAGTTTTTTTTCTTCCTCTTCCTGAAACATCACTAATGTTTTTCGCCACATTCTGTAGCTAAAATTGGCACATATACATTTCCAGCAGGTACAAGCTTGACTCAACTGCACGGAAACTGATTGTGTGTGGCAGTGCATGCTTATTCATTATGCGTGACGCATGTCACAGGCATAATAAACACGGGAGAGGATTTACTGTACAAGAATGGAGACTTCACCCGCAAGCAGTGAGCCAGGTGTGGGAGAGATACGGCAAGCTTCCATATGTCTTCACATCACCCGTCGTCTGAACCAGTGTCAGAAGCGAAACTTAGCGTTTGCACGATAGAGACTGAACGGCAGCCAGAGAAAATAATAGTTTTGAGATTTTAAACGTCAAGAATATGAACCTTCAGCATTCAGTATATTTTATATCCGTATATCTAAAATCTAATAATGCACTGTCAATGTACACTTAAGTTTATCTTGCCAGTAAAACTTGATATGAAACTTGAATATGGATTAATAAAGTCCACTGTAAAATGCCAGACGATTTTGCTCAACTTTTGATTACAGTATGATTTAATGGCATGCATACATACACTTGTATCACAGATTTGTACCTGTAGAAAATGTCTAATTCACTCTTTCTGAAAAAACTGAACACTTTTACATGTACATATTTAAATAATTAAAATGAATGATGACTACATGTCTTTGAGACAAATTATAAAGTAAATATATCTATGATTATATTTTATATTTGTTTTAATATACCATACTGTATACCACGATTAATTACAGAAAACTGTGCAATTAATTCGTTTTAAAAAAGCTAATTTATCAATTAGCAGTCCTAATAACTTTATTCCATAGTTCTGGAGCTATGGCATAGTTGAGAGAAAAATAGCAGTATTGCATAATCATAACACTCACAAAGCATGTGTATAGATGTGCATGAACGTGCAGATGTCTTCTTGCTGTAGATCCCGCTGTGTTTTAGTTTTATCTTGTTGTCTCTTTTTCTGTGTATGGCTTTGATCTGAGCTGCTCACTGGATTAAAGATGTGTCACCCTGCAGGGCATGAATGAAACGAGGATCAACATTTCTCTTTATCTGGCATTATTATGAAATTGTATTCAAAAATGATGATGAAATGGTGATCTTTGGCATCCCAGTGATGTGCGATGTCAAAGAAACACATAGATTCTGAATTGACAGGTCACAAAAAGATACGAATTTCCGTGATCAAGCTGCTCAGAAAAGAGCCAAACTTCAGAGAGCATTATGGAGGAGCCACTGCAATGTTTTTGTTTGAAGACAGGCGCATTATAATCCTAAATGTGAACGTTTGATAATTTCCATCTCACTTTATTAAATTTTAAATCATATATCATTATATAATGGGACAGAATGTAATATAAAGTGCATTGAAAAGTTATTTAAAGGAGCAATGTGTAATATATTTACTGTACTAAAGCATCAAATTATCATAATATGTTTTCAGAGATTTAGGAAACATGCTAAGTTGAAATACTGGCTTCTCCGATAACAATGCAACAGCCAGTATGTTCTACTTTGAAATGTCCGTTCCCGGTCGGAGTTTCTGTTTGTGTTTTGGCCTGTGTGGTCCCGCCCACTGCCCATTTCCCAATAGTATTTCGACACCCTGGGTTGCCAGATCTGAAACAAGTTAGCGGCCAAACACAGTGCGCTGCAGCCATGGAAAACAGCACTACATCTACATGAGCTGGTTTATAATTTACAAACAATCAAAACATTGCACACATATACATTAGCCGATCAGCATAAAGTATATGGCTCGTCGCTTGCCATTGTCAGTTTGCTCGTTCCTGTTGCGTGTCCTCAACCTGGCAACCCGTGTGAGCTTGGAGTCTGGGGAGGAAGGGGCAGGGGAGACAACTCTCTCCAATATTTTTAATTTGGACTGCAGTACCCATTTTAAACGCTTGATGTTAATGTTACATATTGCTCCTTTAAAGGCGCAGTCAGTAATTCTAATCCAATAAACATATGGTCAAATTCGGCAAATATCTCCTCACAGTCTGCTAGCTGTTCGTTATGTGGGTGGGCTGAAAAAAATCTATTATTTGTACACAGCCCTGTCTCTGTAAATGGGACAAAAACAAAGTAGATCGGACCAATCCACACAACACTACTCCAGCCAATCAGCAACAGGGGGTGGTCCTTGCATGTGCACAGGATGGGGGGTGGGGGCAGAACGAGAGGGAAATTCATTAGAAGAGCGACAGCAAATCTAGCGGATGCGAACATTCAAAACTCCAAGGAGGACAAATGGCTGAAAAACAGACCAAGATAAAAAGGTCAGAGGAATATAAACTAAAAACAAAGGATTATGATAAGTCGAAAGCAGAGCTTCCAAAGGAGCGCAGAAGGGAGGGGTTGTGTTTGTTTTGGCAGTTGAGTTTGAATATCAAGTGTTTCCCAGGAATCGCTGAGTAGACCTTTAACCCTAATGATCATCATATGATACCTTTGATTTTCTCACCAACAGATTCGCTAACCTGTTTTCATCCAGTTACCTCTGCTCAGCTAGTAGATAGTTTTCAAGGCTAAATGCTCGAGCTGTGAGTCAGATGTCATCTCAACTCGTCTTTTCAAAGAAGCGTTTGTAACCTTGAGCCCGGCTGTAACAGCCATTATTAACAGGTCTCTAGCAAATGGAGTTGTACCTGCTAGTTTTAAACATGCTGTGGTTCACCCTCTGCTTAAGAAACCCCATCTTGTCCCATCTATCCTTAGCTATTTCAGACCTATCTCCAAATTACCTTTTATTTCAAAGCTCTTAGAGAGAGTTGTGTATCATTAGTTGAATTCCTATATCAGTACGTCCAAAATTTTAGATACTTTTCAGTCGGGTTTTAGATCGATGCACAGTACGGAAACTGCACTGTTGAAGGTCAGCAATGACCTGCTGAATGGTTCGTATGCAGTGCTTGTCTTTTTAGATTTAAGTGCTGCATTCGATAAAATCGATCACAGTATTCTGTTACATCGGTTGGAAAGTGTTGTGGATATTCAAGGTGTTGCCCTGCAGTGGTTGACCTCTTACCTCAAAGATAGAACCTTCTCAGTGAGCACTGGAAAGTTTTCTTCTTCGTCGGTTCTCCTATTATGCGGTGTGCCCCAAGGGTCCGTTTTTGGGCCCTCTTCTCTTTTCACTTTATATGCTCCCATTGGGTGCCATTTTTGAGAAATATAAGCTCTCTGATCACTGCTATGCTGACGATACACATTTTTATCTACCAGCTAAAACTGACAGTTTTATCCTTTGGATGCGCTTTACAACTGTTTTGAGGAGATAAAATCTTGGATGGCTTATAATTTTTTGCAATTAAAGGAAAGCAAATGTGAAATTCTGATTTTAGGCCCCTCCAGGTCTCCATCTCTTTTTAATTTAGGTTCAATTTCTGCCATTGTTCAACCTTATGTAAGAAATCTTGGAGTTACATTTGATTCATCACTACATTTTGAAATACAAATCAGTGCAACGGTAAAGGGCAGTTTCTTTCATCTGAGATCGGTTGCGAAATTAAAACAATTTCTACCCCCGAAAGATTTGGAGACAGTAATCCACGTTCTCATAACATCACGCCTGGACTACTGTAATTCCCTATACTGTGGCCTGCCTCAAACTGCGATCTCTCGCCTGCAAATTGTCCAAAATGCTGCAGTGAGACTTCTTACTGGAACCAAAATGAGGGATCACATTTCTCCAATTTTAGCGACTTTACATTGTCTTCCTGTAAAGTTTAGAATTGATTTTAAAATTGCTGTTTTTGTATTCAAGGCTTTATGTGGTGTCGCAACAAAATACATTAGTGACCTTCTGATTCCTCACTCTCCCCAAAGAGCACTTAGGTCTAGTAATCATCTTCTCCTAACTGTCCCACGTTATCGCTGTAAAACTAAGGGGAACAGTCTGCCCGTGAATGTGAGGTTTGCTCCTTCACTAGCCAGTTTTAAATCGGCTCTTAAATCTTATTTGTTCTCTCTGGCTTTTGATTAAGATTAGTTTAATGGTTTTATGTCGATGTTTTCTCATTGTATTTTATTTACTGTGTATATATTGTACGCTGCATGTTTTCCTTTAATGCTCTCTTTTTATATGCTCAACGTTTTATTGTACAGCACTTTGGTGCAACTCTGTTGCTTTTAAATGTGCTATAGAAATACATTTTGACTTGACTAATGTGTGGTTATTAGTAAAACTGCTGTATGTAAATGTAATAACTTGCAAGTCTCTACGCATTTGGGAAAATCACCGGTTATGCATTTACTCCTTCACTCCCATGAGCACCTCTCCACACAAAGACAACCCAATTTAGGAGCTGGTTTTGGAATACTAACTGATAAAACAGTATTCTTTCATTACCTGGTAGCTCCCTTTTTGTTTGACTGCTTGATTATCTAGCGTGCCGTCCCTGCGACAGCTATGACATGTTCACTAGTCCAGTGGACAGTTCATAATTACTTCCTCTTGACAACAACTAGCTCAGCTAGAAATCAGAAATCTTATCTGTGTTGGCCATGTGTTTGCTCATTTCTTTCAGTGCTATTTGTTTAATAAACATTTCTACGCCGCAGTCTTGGATGTGCGCTGGTTAGTAATCTAGATCATTTGATTTGCCTAATTGCTTACGTCCATATGCACGTTCCTACACTGATTACACTCTTACACCAGACTGATCTCACAGTGATATCAAAAACAGTACGTTGACTTTTCTTTAGCTGAAACCAGCCTGTTCTTACCAAACTTCAAAACACTGCCCCTCTGGCCAAAGCCGTACGTTTTGTTGGGTGTATGGGCACATGTAAGCTCCATTTTCTGGGTGAAATGTCCACAGAGGGGCGCCAAAAGCGAGTTGTGAAGCGAGTTGTTTTCAGTTGTACAGGCTGTAATACAGTGAAGAGGAATGCATATTTTAGATACTGTACCCTCAACCCAAACCTTAACCTATCCATATGAACAAGCTGATTTTTGTTATCAGTGTATTGGTGTGCATGTAAACAAATGGAGAGTGGCAGAAACGGTTGTGCAACAATAAGCCCTATTTATATGTGGATATATATACACTCACCTAAAGGATTATTAGGAACACCATACTAATACTGTGTTTGACCCCCTTTCGCCTTCAGAACTGCCTTAATTCTACGTGGCATTGATTCAACAAGGTGCTGAAAGCATTCTTTAGAAATGTTGGCCCATATTGATAGGATAGCATCTTGCAGTTGATGGAGATTTGTGGGATGCACATCCAGGGCACGAAGCTCCCGTTCCACCACATCCCAAAGATGCTCTATTGGGTTGAGATCTGGTGACTGTGGGGGCCATTTTAGTACAGTGAACTCATTGTCATGTTCAAGAAACCAATTTGAAATGATTCGAGCTTTGTGACATGGTGCATTATCCTGCTGGAAGTAGCATCAGAGGATGGGTACATGGTGGCCATAAAGGGATGGACATGGTCAGAAACAATGCTCAGGTAGGCCGTGGCATTTAAACGATGCCCAATTGGCACTAAGGGGCCTAAAGTGTGCCAAGAAAACATCCCCCACACCATTACACCACCACCACCAGCCTGCACAGTGGTAACAAGGCATGATGGATCCATGTTCTCATTCTGTTTACGCCAAATTCTGACTCTACCATCTGAATGTCTCAACAGAAATCGAGACTCATCAGACCAGGCAACATTTTTCCAGTCTTCAACTGTCCAATTTTGGTGAGTTCTTGCAAATTGTAGCCTCTTTTTCCTATTTGTAGTGGAGATGAGTGGTACCCGGTGGGGTCTTCTGCTGTTGTAGCCCATCCGCATCAAGGTTGTGCGTGTTGTGGCTTCACAAATGCTTTGCTGCATACCTCGGTTGTAACGAGTGGTTATTTCAGTCAAAGTTGCTCTTCTATCAGCTTGAATCAGTCGGCCCATTCTCCTCTGACCTCTAGCATCAACAAGGCATTTTCGCCCACAGGACTGCCGCATACTGGATGTTTTTCCCTTTTCACGCCATTCTTTGTAAACCCTAGAAATGGTTTTGCGTGAAAATCCCAGTAACTGAGCAGATTGTGAAATACTCAGACCGGCCCGTCTGGCACCAACAACCATGCCACGCTCAAAATTCTGACATTCAGTTTGGAGTTCAGGAGATTGTCTTGACCAGGACCACACCCCTAAATGCATTGAAGCAACTGCCATGTGATTGGTTGATTAGATAATTGCATTAATGAGAAATTGAACAGATGTTCCTAATAATCCTTTAGGTGAGTGTATATATATATATATATATATATATATATATATATATATAAGATACTGTACTGTAGATAGATATTCATCTATAAAAAAAATTATTATCGAGGCATAAAAGTAAAAAGTAATTGACCCCAAGCCTACTGGTATCCGAAGCAAAACCAGCTTGTACCACATCCATGTTTAAAACACAGCCGATTTACCTCTCAGACTCAGTTATAAATCGCAAGCAAACATGTCAAACTGAAATCTTTTGATCTTTAGATGAGTCCCTATATGTGTACAGCAAACTCTTGAGTAAACTCAGACATTAAAGATGGACCTGACAGGACAGCTGACCCCCTCTGTCTTCAATTCCTCTCTGGGGCCTCAAGAATTGGTACTATTTAGCCTAGAGTAAATAAATGAAGTATATTTTGGGAATTTCAACTTCTTGGGAACATTGACTTCTTGTAAAAGATAAAGGTGCCTAGAGCATTTATCTGGAAGCCTTGACAAACTTCTTATAGAAATACTTTCTTAAATACAACACAAGAAAATTAACTTGTCGATTAACTAAAAATACACTGCATAACAGGAATAATCCTTGTATCTTGGAATATCTCTGTATGGGACAGTGCACACGTCCCTTCTGACATCACACACTGAGGCAAGATCAAATGCAGTGAGAGCAATCAGGAAGTGTTTCCATGCTCCCATCTGTCTTCCTCTCTCTTCCTGCTCTATAATTAATGCAGTTGAGGCGGGAATCATCATGGAATGCTAAAGTGAGGCTACAGGCATTGGAGGAAATGATCCTCAAATGAAACATGAAGCACAAGGAGCTGTGTCGAATGTCAAAAACTCTCTCCCATTCTCTCGTTAAGCATCTTCTCAAATTAGATACACAACAAAGCTAGTTAATAAACTTGAAGGGACAGTTCACCCAAAAATGAAAATGCTTTCATCATTTACTCACCCTCATGCCATCCCAGGTGTGTATGACTCTCTTTCTTCAGCAGAACACAAATTAAGATAAAAAAAAAAAAATGATCTCTGCTCTGTCGTTCCATACAATGCAAGTGAATGGTGATCAGATCTTTGTAGCTCCAACAATTGTATAAAGGAAACATAGAAGTAATCCATAAGACTCCGGTGTTTAAATCCATATATTACCCAGAAGTGATATAATAGGTGTGGGTGAGGAACAGAATAATATTCAAGACCTATTTTACTCTAAAACTCCACTTTAACTTTCACTTTCAGATATCAGAAAGTGGAGATTTAGAGTAAAAAAAGGACTGAAATTTGTATCTGTTTCTTGCCATTTATAGCTTCTGAAGATGAGCCATATGGATTACTTCTATGATTAATTTATGTGATTTTTTTTTAGCTATAAAGATCTGGTAATCAGAAGGTTGCTGGTTCGATCCCCGCAGCCACCACCATTGTGTCCTTGAGCAAGGCACTTAACTCCAGGTTGCTCCGGGGGGGTTGCCCCTGTAGTAAATGCACTGTAAGTCACTTTGGATAAAAGCATCTGCCAAATGCATAAATGGAAATGGAAATGGAAATTATCTGATCACCATTCACTTGCATTGTATGGACCAAAAGAGTGGAAATATTTTTCTAAAAATCTTCATTTGTGTTCTGCTGAAGAAAGTCATACACATCTGGGATGGCATGAGGGTGAGTAAATGATGAGGGAATTTTTGGGAGAACTATCTTGGGAGATCTTTTAAAAAATTCATTAGAATTTTTTTCCATGCAGTTCATCTCAAGAGCACTTCTAAGGCCCTTTGCTAAATTCATAAAGTAGTTTAAAAAAATAAATGAATACTAATAATAATAATAATGGAATCTAACATACAGTGTATAAAACCCTCTTTACTCACAGTTTATTCGCGGCTGTCCTTCACATCGTAGACGTTGAGTTTGATGAGTGTTTCACTGTAGACAGGCCAGTCAGGTGGGAAACTTGCCCCAGTGAGGAACAAAGAATCTCTTGTTCCCTGCAGGGAGGACAACAACAACAACAACAACAACAACAACAACAAGTGAGTGTGAGAGGGCCACAAATGAACCAACAGCTGTCCGCCATCTTGCCGCATGTGTAAGCCCTTTTTCACTTATTTAATAGGAAGATGTTAATAAAATGAACTTATACTGTATATACTTAAATATATTCATGGTTGTAGTATTCCACTACAGATTACAGAATAAATGCTGTACAATGTAATTTGTAATGTATTCTGTTAGATTACTCAAGGTCAGTAATGTAATCTAAATACTTTGGATTACTTCTTCAGCACTGGTGGATTTTTTACTTGTTTTGACTATAAAAACTCACAAATACATGTTAAAAATACATTCTCTGAAAAACCCAAATATCTTATGCAGAGATGTTTCTACAATAAGATCAATCAAACTGATGTTGTTTTGAGGATTAGTAGATATTTTTACAGGTAAACAATACAAAAATTATCATCAAGAATATAATTTTTGTCCTAATATCAAATGTGTTACTAGAAAAATAGAAATTATGATCCAATGTGATTTTTCTTGATAATAAATATGATTGTGTCTGGTAGCATGTGCATGTAAATGCCTAGAAATAGCATTTTAGCTTAGCGTAAAGCTAACAATTTACACAAGGTTTATTTCTATTTCTTCTGCTCCAAACGTACTTCAAACGTACTTCAAACGTACTTCTCTGTCAGCTCGTATGAATGTCACACATCATAAGAAAGTGTTTCACCGCTGTTCAAATGCACTTTGGATCACATCATTAATATTAAAAATGTTTTCATCTGAAAGGACTAAATATTAAATGAAACAAATGACAATAAAATGCAAAGTAATCACATGTATTCTGTTACTCCCCAACCCTATATATATATATATATATATATATATATATATATATATATATATGGCATGGGTGTAGAATATGTGGAGGATGCCTTGGACATGTCCCCCTGACTTTTAATAAAATCAAAGTTTGTTCCCTGCACTTTATCACAGGGCAATTGTGTTTACGCTGTCTTTCATATAGCAAATGTCTAAATGTATAAATGCAAAAGTTAAAATTCACTGGTCAATCATGTAATTAATTCAATAAAAATATTTAATCGATTGAGAGCCTTAAAAATATATCTTACACATTTTTGTCCATCTTGTGCTAATCGTTCTGTCCGCCTCACATTTGAAATGATTGCTACGCACCTGCTGACAGGTCATTACAGTGTTGAGAAGCAATTAACAAAAAGTAGTGACGCTCGAGGTCCAAGAGTGTCCGCGTGGGACACCTTGCACAGTTCTTGTCCAGCTAGTGTAGCTTTTCCAGAAACAAGCTCATTTTTCTGATTTATATTATTTTCCACTTTCAATTATTTAGATTTTGATGTATTCAATTTTATTGTGCAGGTCTCTATAATACAGCAAACAGAAATCAGGAAAAAGCTTGTATTTGCTCCACAGGCTAAACATGAGAAAAATGGCGCCATCTGGTGGAAAATATCAAGCCAGGGCTCCAGAACGAAAGCATAATATCATACAATTCATGATTTTGCTTTAATGGCTCTAAGATCAAATATTGCAGTTTTAATGGGTTTCAAATGTGACATTTTGGTCCTGAAGTGTGTAACTATGTTTTGTACACAGTGTATTGTACATCTATTATAGAACTGAGGTTGAAATATCCAAATTCCCCCCAAAATACACACCTTTGGCTAAATTTATGCTACTGACATTAACACAGCTAAAATGATCGAAAAACCCAAAATGAAAAAGACAAAAATGTCCCGAAGTTTGCACAAGCCTAAATTTGATGTGTCATATAGTTCAGTTTGCAGCAATGATTCAGATCATAAACACAAGTGCAAGTTTGAAATAGACTACTAGGCTACTCTTACTGTTTTTGCCATTTATGAAAACCAACTTCATATGTGTGTTTATTTTATTTTATTTTTTTACATTTTATTTCGCCCTCCCGTAATCCCCTTTCGTAATCCCCTTTTTTAATTACCACACGCCCCATTGAGAGCAAGAACCATTAATCATGAGGAGGTTACCCCATGTGACTCTGCCCTCCCTAGCAACCGGGCCAATTTGGTTGTTTAGGAGACCTGGCTGGAGTCACTCAGCACTTTTTTTCCCAAAGTGCTTTAAGCACTCGTGGTCCCCCTCGTGGTCACGTAGTGATTCGCCTCAATCCGGGTGGTTGAGGACAAATCCCAGTTTCCTTCACGTCTGAGACCGTCAATCTTGAGTCCCCTTATTACATGGCTTGTTGAGCTCGTTGCCACGGAGACAAAGCACGTGTGGAGGCTTCACACCATCCACCGCAGCAGCCATGCTCAACTCACCACGTGCCCCACCGAGAACGAATCACATTAGGATGTGACCACCCTTCCTAGCAACCGGGCCAATTTGGTTGCTTAGGAGACCCGGGTGGAGTCACTCAGCACACACAGGATTCGAACTAGCGAACTCCAGGGGTTGTAGCCAGCGTCTTTACCACTGAGCAACCGAGCCCCCCTAAGATAGTTTTTTTAAGTATATCTCAGCTCTGTAGTTCCATACAATCCAAATTAATTGTAACCAAAACTCAGCTCCAAAAAGCACATAAAGGCAGCATAAATGTAATCCATATGATTCCAGTGGTTTAATCCATATCATCAGAAGAGCTATGATAGGTGTGGATGAGAAACAGATCCATGTTTAAGTCATTTTTAACCATAAATCCTTACTTTTACGTTCCATTCTTTGTGCATATTGAAGAGATACTCTTCTAAAAATCTTTGTGATCTGTAGAAAAATGAAAGTCACGCACATCTGGGATAGGGTGAGTAAATGTTGAATTTTGTGGTGAACTCTCCATTTAATACTGAAAGTCTGATTCATAGTGAATCGGCTTGTTTGGATGGATCTGATTAAATAAACGAGTCAACGATTTGAGTCCCTGCACAGCATTTTAAAGTGACACATGTTTTATTTTATTAATTTAAATGATATTTTAAAAGTGAAATGCTCAGTTAAATTCTGCTATTCGCTGTACTTCCAACTCGGTTATATAACTTAAAACAAATTTTGTTCAAACACAGCTCTGATTAAATTATAAATTATACCATAGGGTAGTTATACATTTAAAAAGATATTACCCCTTAAAGTAGCTTCAGTTTAGTCAGCTACATTTTGTCAGTAGCTTGTAGTATATCTAATTATTTAAAAAGAGTAGCTTGAAGAATGAGTAACTCGCTGCTTGGCAAACTACAGTTTCAAAGTAGCTTCCTCAACACTGCAGGAATCAAACAAAAAAATCATTAAAATATAAAAAAGCATGGCCACAGCAGTAGAGCATACAGCAGGGCACTGCAGATAGCCTTGAGATGAAACATGCTCCACATCAAAAGCCAGCTGTTTATTCTCCATGTTAGGAGCAACTGGCTGGCTTCCCCAGGCTGACCCCACATCAGGTTCCAAAACTCCCTGCTTAAATTGCTGAAGTGTATGCATCATACTTCCACTGATCTCAGACCAGAGAGCTCATAGCCATGGCTGTGATTACACAGTGGCATTTCCTCCGCTCTGGGGTGTGTCTGGAACATGGTCCCTCCAGACAGTGGGCAAGACAGATAGTGAGTACAGATGGCTGACATCAGGACTCATTCACACACATAGAAGTCCAGGATTAAGCCAGAGACTCAAACAGCTCTCTTCTTGGGTAAAAAGTAGTCTAGCTATTATTCAAGTCAGTGCCGGATCGATACAGCCACAGTCTATCTGTTTCGCTATCTGTTTATTAGCCGGGCAGTCACTGTTATCTGAGCTAACAATCACACCTCGTTTAAGTGTCTCTGTTTCCACAAATGAACTGAGGAACTGTATCAGGATGAAGTAATAGTTTTCCATGCAAAGTTCACAGATATCAAGGGCTGTCGAGCTCCAAAAAGGACAAAAATACACCATAAAAGTCCATATGATGTGTGCACTATATTCCAGGTCTTCTGAAGCCATACGATATCAAAATTTATGTTGTTATTCGCAGGTTTATGACAAAGTTCACATACTTTGTTACTGTCCTTTATTGAATTTTTTTATATTTCTGCTTTAGTCAAGTATACATTTATTCTGTTGACTTTCACATTTACTTCACTACGTTTAAATAAACAACAACATATGTTTACACTGATACACTCAAAAAATATTCAGTCTATTATTAAGATGTACATATTTAAATGTAATAACAAAATTACATCAAATTGAATTATGTTATGTTTAACAAAATTAAATTAATAAATCTTTTATTAAAGATTACTCGATTCAGTTTGATGGAATTTTGTTATAAAATGTAATAAATCTTTAAATCATTTTTTGACTGACCAGTACAAAAAATAATAGAGCTGAAAAGGTGCACCGATTTGCAAATGAATCACTTGAGTCGAATCTTTTGATCAATTTGATTCTTTTGAAATGGTCAAATCGGTTCAAAGGTGGACAAAACGATTCGTTTTGCAAATCAATTTTGCGAATCTTAATCAAAATCCCTTTTAAATCTTTGTTTTTGGCTATAATTTAATTGATACTTTTTTGTCTTTAACATTATGAAGTTAAATGCGATATTTGATTTTCACCAATATCTTCCCCAACATATGCCAGAATCAACAGTGATTTAGCATCAACATTATATTTTCTAATCTGAAAATGAACACAAATTTGACTTTGCGCTTTAATGGAGGAGAAGATTATCAGTGAATAAGGATTTCATTTTTGGTTTGGCTTCAGAAGGCTTTGAATAGTGCACAACTTGTATGATAGTACATTTATGGTGCTTTAATGGTGTTTTTTGGAGCTTGAACGGTTGAAAATATCCTTTTAGTGTTTCACAGAATAAATAATAGCATGCAGGGTTGGAAAGGCATGAATATTCATTTCAATTATTGACCAATTCCTTTAAAGAGGGACAGTGATGCACCTGTCTAGGAGTGAGCTAAGAGACATTAGCCAATTGCAATGTCTCTATTCTCTCTCAGATAGACACATGCCTCCCTATGGGAGCTTATACGGTATTTACAAGACTGATTGATTTTATAAGCTGCTTCATCAAAAGAATCAGCAGGAAATCTGTCCTAAAAGGCTTCGACACTTCACCCAAATGAATCTTGCCAAGGTCAAAGCTAGGCCATTAAAAACTTTTACAAGTGATACAAAACCACACTTACCTTACCTTCCATGTCTGGCAGTTCAGTAAGCTTAGAGCTGAGATAGAACAAGTAACCCGCACAAAAATAAACTCACTGGCGGGTATAAATCAGTGTAGCGATGCTGTGGAGCCCTGAAACTCTTCGGCAGTGTGGGTAATGGTCAGTCCTCAGGACTAATGGATCCGATTCAAAAAGCATGGATTATTTAGTGTGTGTGTGCTGTATGCTGAAGGAGGGAGTAATTTAGATATGTCCCAAAGTGGCCAATTTGTTCCGTAATGCGCTGCCACGCTGGGCAAGCTCAGCCACACTCATGTTTTCACATTAACTGGACGTTCGATAAAAGAGCAACGCAAAACACACAGAATGAATAGCTGATAACCAAAATGTTGGCTAAAACTCCATGTGCGCACACACATAACCCTATAAACCACTAGCACATAACCAATAAAGGCATTTTATGAGGAAAAGGTGTGATGTTAAATCCCACTGGCTCCCCTCCTCTTGAGCGTCGATAGGCATTTTTAGAATGTGATTTTCCAGCAGATTAAGAGGTCTGAATTCGCTGCCTCTTCCCCTGTGCACACACACACACACACACACACACTTCTCCCAATAACCTAGGACAACACAACTTCTGCAGGGATTGATTTCTTTAAATTCCATGAATCATCATGACTCTTTGTACCACCTAGAACACCTCACTTTATTCTGTCAATCACTCATATTTCTCATTCTCTAACACTTTGTAAACTCTTTTTAATAAGTAATGAACTCATTTTAGTTAATGACTAATTTGAACAGACAGACAGACAGACTGACTGACTGATTGATTGATTGTGCCAGACGGGTTGGTTTGAGAATTTCGGTTACTGCTGATCTCCTGGGATTTTCACGCACAACAGTCTCTAGAATTTACTCCGAATGGTTCCAAAAATAAAAAACATCCAGTGAGAGTCAGTTCTGTGGACGGAAACACCTTGTTGATGAGAGAGGTCAACAGCGAATGACCAGAAAGTCTACGGTAACTTAGATAACAACTCTGTACAATTGTAGTCAACACGTTGAACCTCGAGGCAACAGAAGACCACGTAGGGTTCCACTTCTGTCAGCCAAGAACAGAAAACTGATGCTGCAGTGGGCCTAACATCTGTGTACCTCAGCAGAAATCCAGATTCATCAGACCAGGCTATGTTCTTCCAGTCTTTAACTGTCCAGTTTCTTTATCCTGGAAGAAAACTTGCTTTATTCTGCTCTGACAATGTCTCTGAGGACTGTTTTTTCCAGCAGGACAATGCTCCATGCCACACAGCCAGGTCAATCAAGGTGTGTATGGAGAACCACCAGATCAAGACCCTGTCATGGCCAACCCAATCTCCAGATCTGAACCCCATTGAAAACCTCTGGAATGTGATCAAGAGGAAAATGGATGGCCACAAGCCATCAAACAAAGCTGATCTGCTTGAATATTTGTACTTTTGAACTCGGCTTGCTGCGGAGACCAGGCCTCCAGTCCTCAGCGTCGCCTGATGCCGGTGGCGAGGGCATCGTAAGCTGTGTGCGAGGAAGCGGAAACGCGGCAAGAGGGCGGGGGTCCATGCTAGGCTAAAAACAAACCCTAGCCGGCCAGCTCTCCCATCTATCCTGCTCTCAAATGTTTGCTCCCTGGACAAGTGCTCCCTAAATTCCATCAGTATGTGGACTTTGCAACGAGAGGGACTAACATGCTTGATCTTGTTTACACAAACATCCCACCTCGGCTACTCACACCACATCTCTGTTATGCTAATTCCAGCATACAGACCGCTTGTCAGATGCACAAAACCACTTCAGAAGCAGGTGAAAACCTGGCCAGCAGGAGCCATCTCTGCTCTTCAGGACTGTTTTGAGTGTACTGACTGGCACATGTTCAGGGAGGCTGCAACATATGGCGACTCTACAAACTTGGAGGAATACACAGCATCAGTGACCAGCTTCATCAGCAAGTGCATTGATGATGTCACCTTCTCCAAGACCATCACCACATGCTCCAACCAGAAGCCATGGATGACTGCGGAGGTGCGCGCTGCTGAGGACCCGAGACTCCGCCTTCAGAGCAGGCGACAAGGCAGCCCTAAGAACAGCGAGGGCCAAACTGACCCGGGCCATCAGAGAGGCAAAGCGCACACACGTCCAGAGAATCCACAGTCACTTCCAGGACAGCGGTGACACGCGGCACATGTGGCAGGGCATCCAGGCCATCACCAACTACAGGACAACATCAGTTGCCTGTGACAAAGATGCCTCCCTTCCAGATTTCTACGCTCTGTTTGAAGTGCAGAACAACGAGGTGGCGAGGAAGATCACCCCTCCTCCCAATGACCAGGTGCTCTGTCTTACCACGGCTGATGTGAGGAAAACTCTACGTAGAGTCAACCCACGGAAGGCATGCAGCGCCGTCGTTCCAACGTGTTTCAAGGCCACTACAATCGTCCCCATACCAAAGAAGTCTTCAGTGTCCTGCCTCAATGACTACCGTTCCGTCGCACTCACACCCATCATCATGAAGTGCTTCGAGAGGCTCATCATGAGGCTCATTAAGACCCAGCTGCCCTCCTCACTAGACCCACTGCAGTTTGCGTATCATCCAAACCCTTCAACAGACGATGCCATCGCCACAACCCTCCATCTGGCCCTCACCCACCTAGATAAAAAGGACTCATATGTTTGAATGCTGTTCATAGACTTCAGCTCAGCATTCAACACAATCATTCCCCAGCACCTGATTGAAAAGCTGAACTTGCTGGGCCTGGACACCTCCCTCTGCAGCTGGATCCTGGACTTCCTGACTGGGAGACCTCAGTCAGTCTGGATCGGGAACAGCATCTCCACCACCACCATACTGAGCACTGGGGCCCCCCAGGGCTGTGTGCTCAGTCCACTGCTGTTCACTCTGCTGACTCACGACTGTGCAGCAATGCACAGCTCAAACCACATCATCAAGTTCGCAGATGACACGACCGTGTTGGGTCTCATCAACAAGAATGACGAGTCAGCATTCAGAGAGGAGGTGCAGCGGCTAACGGACTGGTGTAGAGCCAACAACCTGTCTCTGAATGTGGACAAAACAAAAGAGATGGTTGTTGACTTTAGGAGAGCACAGAGTGACCACTCTCTGCTGAACATCGACGGCTCCTCTGTGGAGATCGTCAAAAGCACCAAATTCCTTGGTGTTCACCTGGCAGAGAACCTCATCTGGTCCCTCAACACCAGCTCTATCACCAAGAAAGCCCAGCAGCATCTCTACTTTCTTCGAAGGCTGAGGAAAGCACATCTCCCACCCCCCATCCTCACTACATTCTACAGAGGGACTATTGAGAGCATCCTGAGCAGCTGCATCAAGATGTGCTTTCTCCGGATTAGTTAGGAAGGGGTTATTGTCACACGGTATGTGCCGTGGCGCCATGCCTAACTCAGGACTTGAGTCTGTAGCCAGTGCTGAAGCAGTCTCATATGCATCAACCTGAGCCGCGCGGCTGCGGCTGAGGATGCCGTATGCCCCAGGAGCCTCTGGAATTGTTTTAGATGAACCGCTGTGCCAGGCTCAAAGAGAGCGAGGCACCTGAGCACTGACTGAGAGTGCTTGTTGGTGAGACGCACTGTCATTGAGACTGAGTCTAACTCCATGCTGAGAAAAGAGATGCTCTGAAGCGGGACGAGCTTGCTCTTTTCCCAGTTGACCTGAAGCCCTAGACAGCTGAGGTGCCTGAGCACCTGGTCGATGTGAGCGCACAGTAACTCTTGAGAGTGAGCCAGGATGACCCAGTCATCGAGGTAGTTGAGTATGCAGATGCCCACTTCCCTTAGTGGGTCAAGAGCTGCCTCTGTGATCTTCGTGAAGACGTGAGGGGACAGGGACAGGCCGAAGGGGAGGACCTTGTACTGATAAGCCTGGCCATCGAACGCGAACCGTAAGAAGGGTCATGTCGAGGCAGAATGGAGACGTGGAAGTACGTGTCCTTCAGGTCTACCGCCGCGAACCAATCTAGCTGTCGAACGCAGGTAAGAATCTGTTTCTGCGTGAGCATTTTGAACGGGAAACTGTGTAAGGCCCGGTTGAGAACTCGCAGGTCCAATACAAAAAAACAATACAAAAATTATTATCAAGAACATGATTTTTGCCTTAATATCTTAGATCTTCCTAGAAAAAAGAAATTATGATCCAATGTGAATTTTCTTGATAAATAAATATGATCGTGTCTGGTAACATGTGCATGTAAATGTCTAGAAATAGCATTTTAGCTTAGCGTAAAGCTAACAATTTACATAAGGTTTATTTCTATTTCTGCTGTTCCAAACTTACTTCAAACGTACTTCTCTGTCTGCTCGTATGAATGTCACACATCATAAGAAAGTGTTTCACTGCTGTTCGAATGCACTTTGGATCATTTATATGTATAAATGTTTTCCATCTGAAAGGACTAAATATTAAATGAAACAAATGACAATAAAATGCAAAGTAATCTCTTCAGTAATCAAAATAAGTTTTGAATGTAACTGTATTCTAATTACTTTACTACAGTTACAATTAATTAAATTGTAACTGTAATGGAATACAGTTACTTATATTTTGTATTTTATATATGTAATCCCATTAGATGTACCCCGTTACTCCCCAATACTGCCCAACAGCAATATGAAAGACTGGTAGAGCATGTTAAGACGCATGAAATCTGTAATTGAAAATCAGGGTTATTCCACCAAATATTGATTTCTGAACCCTTCCCATGTTTAAACCTTAGTATTGTGCTGTTTAAAAATGTACACAAACTTGTTTTCTTTGCATTATTCGAGGTCTGAAAACACTGCATCTTTTTTTACATTTTTTTTTTTTTACATTTTGACCAGTTGTCAATTTCTGCAAATAAATGCTCTAAATGACAATATTTTTATTGGGAATTTGGGAGAAATGTTGTCAGTACTTTATAGAATAAAACAAAAATGTTCATTTTAATAATAATAATTCCTTACATTTATATAGTGCTTTTCTAGGCACTCAAAACACTTTACATAGAATAGTTCTACTCAAACACACACCTATATATATATATATATAACAAATTCTGTTGCAGCTGGCAGAATCAAATGTATTTTTACAAAGACGCAGCAATACACATCACTTTCCAGGATCCAGTTTGCTAAATTGCTTGCACACATTCTAATAGTTAACAATCTGCTGAAGATGTTAAGCATAAATGTTGTTAGCATGTGCAGTTGGCAGAACTACAAACACACATGCACAGAAACAAAATATTACTGCAGTCTACGTGAGCTTAAAAGTGCAAAGCTCTTTCCTGGCAAATCTAATTTGGAGGGAAATAGAGTTCACTTTGTGCACTCAAATGGGACCAAGAGTCCATGTGGAGAGAAAGAAAGAGAGGGAAGAAAACAGAAAGATCAGTGTGCCAGTGGAGGGTGAGTCTGGTGTGAGATATGGGCAAAAGAACGACCAGCTGTTGCCCTCAATAACGCTCTCGGGAGAATTGTCAGCAGAAACATGCCCCCATCATAATAAATAATGTGAGTGTGTGTTGGTGTAATAAATAAAAGCATGATGGTAAACGACTGGCTAACGCTCGCTGACTTAGAACAGTGGCGTTTTGTCCTTTTTTAAAATAATGAGGTTTTTTAGTAACATTTTATAATAAGGTTTCATGTGTTAACATTAGTTAACAACATTAATAACATGAACTAACAACGAACAATACTTTTACATGTTTTACATGTTAATTTATACATACAGTATATTAATACATTTTTGTAAACATTAGTTAATGCAATATTAACTAACGTGAACTAACAATGAACTAGGGCTGCACAATTAATCGAAAAACGAATAGCGATTACGATTACGGCTGCCATGATTATGTAATCGTGAAAATTGCCGATTAAAGCGTTCAATTTAAGTCTGCTCCTGTTGCATCAATGGTTTCTATTTACAACCTGCTTTTGCAGCAGTTGAGTATTCTAACCAATCACAGACATGTCCGTTGAGCAATGAAACGGCAATGGCCAATCAGAGCCGCTTAGTTTAGTTTGATTAGATTAGTTCGAAGTAAAGCAAAGTAAACCATTATGTGTCTGGGTTCTGATCACCCTGTCTATGATATCAAAGCACTGAAAAAGAAACATTTTAACACTTATATTACAGAAGCTCACCTGAGAAAGTGTTGGACTTTGGATTCGAAACTCTGCAGTTCCAGCCCAGCCAAACACGCAAGTTGATACATGAGATGAAAGTGTAAAACAAGCGAGATGAAATGAAGTGGTTGCTTCTGAAAATGTCCTTTTCATGTTGCATTTGCTTAAAGGGCACTATCGGTCAGATTTAGCTTTTGGTTTAGGGTAAGGATGTCTCTTTACAAATGTGTTGCATGTAAACACCTTTATCGCTTTCTAACTGATTCATCCAATGTGCACAAGTGTTGTGATTTTGACTTATGAGTGAACGGGTCCTTTAAAATGTTCTTAAGGTTGGCACAATTGGAGTTGCATGTAACCTTGGAAAAGGCTTCTGGCCGTTTGCTCTGAACTGAACCAGTCAAACGGCACTGTAACGCACCTGCAGCGCATTCTTACTGTTTGAGCTACGTAAGATATGTAAACATCTATGACAACAACAACAGTAAACTCTTGAAGGATCAGTGGGATTACAAAAGTAATCTAAATCTCATCTCTGAAAGTTATTCTTACCTGATCTGCCTCAGGTGTTATCTGCCACCACACTTTTGCTCATCTTAACAAAAGATCTGTGAATAAAACAATGCAATGCTGCCCTACAGCCACTAGTCTTACAATTAGCTCAAGAGCATTCATTTGAACACAAACCTTGGACAAATGAGCAAACCTGATATGGATTAAGTTGCCGTTAAAATCTTTCAAATTTGAAAGCTTTAACTGCTAAACATGCGAACATTTGAATAAATGCCCTCTTTAAACACAATGGCCTGCTATGAGGGAATATTTACGACTGTGTTAGCAAGTAACTAATTACAAGTACTTAAGTAACTTAACTACATTTTTCAGTACTGTGACAGTAGTTCAGCTGTTGTTAAAATAGTATTTCTCTGTTTTTTTCCTGTCATATTGTAGTATGAAAATCCTCGGATCTTGTAGGACTGGTCAGATTTGTGTCTGTGAATCACGTTAGGTGTAATCTGATTACAAAATAGTAATTAGTTACTGTAATCTATTTTCAGTACAAAAGTAGTGCAAAGCATTACATTTTAAATTCTCGTACACTCAAAAAAATATTTCAATTTCATAACAAAATTCAATAAAATTGAATTGAGAGATCTTTAATAAAATAAAACGTTATAAAGCTAAGAATTAAAAAAATAACGTTTTGTTAAAATTTGATAAATAAGCCATTTGTTTAGTATAATCAGATTAAAATTACTGACTTTCAAGTAAGTTTGTTACTTTTAAGTACTTAAGTTGTGTGACACATATGCATTAATATTATTTATGTAGAATACATTTTAAACCAATTGTGTTGAATTTGTTGAGTGGAAATGAAATGTAATGTGTAATGCATTTTAGAAAGTAATTTAAAAGTAATTAGAAATGTGATTACTTTTTCTTTGAAGTGATCAGTAAAGTCACGTTGATTACAATTTTTAAAGTAGCATTTTCTATTTGTAATTTTTAGTAGATTACTTTTAGTAGTAGACAGTTTATTTCAAGAAATGACACTGATTCATTTCAGTCTCTGCGTGGTATTTTACGCTGTCTTTTTGTAACAATATATTTAGTTAACTACTGCAGTTTATCTGTCACATTCCCTGTTGTCTTTACGTTGAAGTTTAGTTTAGTTCCTGTTTCCTGTTTGGTTTTTGTAGTCCTTTGTAGTTTAATTTTATGATTGGTTAATCTGTGACGAAGCAGGCAAAGAATGAGGATCTAAGTGCAGTTTTATTAAAAAGAACAAAAAACTCAGAATAATGAAATAACAGGGAACCGAGCATAACAAAACATGCAAGAACTGACAAATAAACTGGGGAAAATTAAAGCTTAAATACACAAGGGAAAACAAGGGACACCTGGGGAAACAATTAGGGGAAAACCAATCATAAAATGAAACTACAAAGGACTACAAAAACCAAACAGGAAACAGGAACTTCAACATAAAAGCACAAAAACAAAAGACAACAGGGAATGTGACATTATCTCTATACTTTGTATAGAGTTCTCTAGTTTTATTAGTTGTATTTAGTATATATTATCAGTTTAGTATATATTATCAGTTTAGTATATATTATCAGTTTAGTATATATTATCAGTTTAGTATATATTCTCAAGTAACTATTTTGTAAATGCATTTGTCCTGTATTAATTACAGCTTGTAAAAAATTGTACTTTATAGTTTTTCCCTTTAAAAGCTTTTGCCCTCTTGACAAGTGTAAATGAAGTTAGCAACTTTTTTAGCAGCTTGTAGTGTAGCTACAATAATTACAAAATTATAGATTTAATTAATTAACTTGGCAAACCGTTGACAAATACAGTTTTAAAGTACCTTACCCAAAGTTGGCAGCTAGAGAAAAGCCCCCGCCAAGACCTCTGGGCAATGGGCTGCATCTATTCAGAGTTGGAAATTAACATGATGAGCTCAGACTCATTAGCACACATAAAAAAGGCACTAATGAACACCAATACGAAGGGAAGCATAAGCAAAAAACAAAACAAACAAAAACGGAGAACAAGGTGTAATATAATTTGGTAGATCACGTCAAAAGGTTATATTTGTGCGCTGCAATAAGAGTAGCTGCATACACGAGTTAATACATCTTTACCATTATGAAATGTGAGCCCACTGCAATAGAAATTTGTTAAAGATTACATTTTCCATTTTTGCCATTTTTCACTTGACTGCCTACTCGGTGCACACATAAAGTATTAATGATTACCATCACAAATTAAATCTATTTAATGGGTCGTGTTTTTAAAATTCACAGTGAAAGAGATACTTATGTCTACTTTGGCCACTGTAACCATAGCTCAGGAAAAAGAGCTTGGATTTATCAGACTGCTTCATTTAAAGGCACTGAAACCAAGTGATGTACTGAGTCTATCTGTTATTTTTCAAGTCAACATGAAACAGTACTGTCTTAATCTGAAGTATTTATGAGTGGTTATGAGAAGAAATATGGCAGAACTTGATTTAATCCATCAAGAAGTGATTGGATCATGAAAAGAGGGCGTTGCATACCGGAATGGAGCCAGGTAAACGGCATTAATGATGTCAGCTAAAAAGTCATTTTAAGAGGTGGAGCAATTCACTTTATTTTGATATAGTATCTTCATTTGTGATATGTGGAAGAAAGAAAGTCATACGAATTTGTGACAACATAAGGGTGAGTAAATGATGAGAGAATGATCATTTCTGGGTGTACTGTTCCTTTAAAGCTTGTGAGGTTAGATGAAAAAAACACATTTGTGAATGTACCATTAATCAGCCTTTTTCTGAACGCGGAAGTGTTCCACGATTCGACTGTTTTCAATATCCAGTCTCCGGTGTTTTCGCTCACGTCAGCATATATTCTGTGCGAGGTGCTTCAGGAGTATGGAGTGCAGGGGCCAATACTGCAGGCCATTCTGTCTCTTACATGCGGAGCGAGAGCTGTGTCCGCATACTTGGCATGAAGTCAAGCTCACTCAATGTGGGTGTGTCAAGGTTGTGCCATGGATGGGATATTGAGGCACAGCTGAGGTCAGGAGGGTATTCTATGTGGGGGCCGGAAGGTGTGAGGTGAGCATGTTGTGTGAGATCGGTTGCAGACTGGGAACAGCAGTAATGTGGTCGCTGTACCATAAGATGTGGAAGCTGAGCCATGAGACAAAGCTCTCTGTTTACCATTTGGACTACATCCCTACCCTCACCTATGGTCACGAACTCTGGGTAACAACCGAAAGAATAAGATCACGGATACAAGCAGCTGAAATTTAGTTTTTCAGCTATCACTCTCCATGACAGGGGAAGGAGTTCGGCCATCCTTGAGGAACTCAGAGCAGAGCCACTACTCCTAAGCATTGAGAGGAGCCAGTTGAGGTGGTTCAGGCATCTGGTAAGGATGCCCCCTGGGCACCTCCCGTTGGAGGAGATCTAGGCACAGCCAACTGGGACGAGACCCAAGGTTGGCCCAGAACCCGCTGAAGAGATTATACCTTCCAGTTGGCCTTGGAGTGGCAGAGGATCCCCTGGGTTGAGCTGAAAATAATTGCTAATGGGTTAATTAAGGTGGTGGCGCAGTGGGCTAAAGCACAGAACTGATAAGCATGAGGTTGCCGGTTTGATCCCCACAGTCAC
Organism: Moxostoma hubbsi; assembly: GCA_032164185.1. Classification (NCBI taxonomy): domain Eukaryota; kingdom Metazoa; phylum Chordata; class Actinopteri; order Cypriniformes; family Catostomidae; genus Moxostoma; species Moxostoma hubbsi. Next base: position 6,793,575 of record JAVLUX010000012.1, read on the forward strand.
CACCATTGTGTCCTTGAGCAAGGCACTTAACTCCAGGTTGCTCCGGGGGGATTGTCCCTGTGATAAGTGCACTGGAAGTCGCTTTGGATAAAAGCAGAACCTGGGCGCTACTGTTCTCCATTCTACATACTTTAGAAAACCCATTCTCTAATGGTATTGTTTGTCACACAGTTAACATGCAGTTAACATGTCCTGACATGCCCGTTGTAGCAGCATAAATCACTAGGGACTTGTGCCTTTATTATTCGTGTTTCACCTAACTCTGTCAATCTGTGTACTTCACGTTAGAGGCTTAAAGGCAGCGGGCACCTCACCAGCCAAATGTAATTACTGCTGCTCGTGGTGTATAAACAGAGTTCCTGTGAAGGCTTCTATGAATCCAGGTAATTAAACTGTCCCTGCCGCTTTTATTCAATCAACAATATGCCACTCCGACTTTCACAGGCGGCGATTAAAGGCGATGAGAGTTCACATTCACTTGTAACTGCTGATGTGAAACCCCGTGGATGTAATTGGAAGATTCTTGCAAATGGCGTGCCGTGATGACCATAATACTGACCTATCATTTGATTGCAGACGAGCTCATTTAAAGGAGCCAAAGATCCACGAGAGAACTTCTGAGACACTCATCTAAAACATTAATCAAATGTCTTGATGGGTTCTTTGCAAAAAAATTAAAAAAGCTCTCTTATTTGCTTGGTTCATAATCACTCATATTTGTAGCACATTAAATTGCTGTTTAATGTGTCGCGGTATGCGTAATGGACTGTCTGAGCATAAATTGTGGATTGACAAGGTCTGTAAGTGTTTTTTTCCCCTCCTGCTCTGCTTAAAAGAATAGTTCATGCAAAAAAAGTTACATACCCCATATTACTGTCTTCTGAGGAGCAGAAATGTTCCAACGGGATCCCACAGGACGGCGGCATGTACCCTGAAATCAACTCTATTCAGGTGAATTTCTGAGAAGCAGCATCCTCCATGAGATATTTTAGCATCAGTGCATGAGTGAACATATTTCCCTCTGGCTACCAGGCTTGGGGAGTATCTGAGTACTTGTAATGGCATTATGTAATCAGGTTACAAAAAATGTGTAACTGTAATCCATTATAGTTACATAAAAACCCAACATATTCAGATTACAGTAACATTTGGTAAAAACTGGGATTACTAGTGGTGATTATGAGGTCAAACCATTAACGGCCTTTCATCACAATAGCCAGTGGAGAAATATTATTTCTTAATTTAATATTATTTATTAATTACAGTTCAGTGCCGTTTACTTTCCAGTTGTGAAGATGCAGTGATTTTGAAGGACCCGACATATAATTTAAAGCATTTAAAGGTAAGACCCCCACAAAAATCATGTTAGCTTGGATAGCTCAAATTAGTCATAAACTATTAGTCATAGACCAAAATAGTCATTGTGACTTCATATTTGCATCTTAACTTCAGATGAAACTCTTTAACTTCTTTAAAATTGTTCTCTGAAATGACAACAGTAACTGGGACAGCGTTTCTGTTTTCATTTGTTAAAAAAAACCCAGATTGTACACATAAATACCAGATGAAATACCCGAGTTGTTTGGGGAAAAGTGCAGTGGATACTTTTATGGATAATTTATATGATTTTGATACTTATTATAAATGTATTATAAGTGCATTGCTAAGAACAGTTCAAAGGTATGGATGAGGGAGAAATACTGCATCAATAAGTAAATCAAGACACACTAAAAAGATTTAAATCTATTTTTATCTGTTCTTTAAAGCAAGATTGGGGGTTTTTTCCCCATTAAAATCCTGCTTAAACATAAACACAGAATCACCCATAAACGTTAGCGGGTGATGTTTGACTGTGGATCATGAGCAAGCAGAGGACAGACTCTGGAGGCACTGCATTAATAATGATGATGATGATGATGATGATGATGATGATGATGATGGTGATGATGATGATGATGATGATGACGATGATGGTGATGATGATGATGATGGTGATGCCTGTAATCGCCCTATTGCAGTCGGAAGTTAAAGAATGGTCAGTGCAAATTAATCTACATGCTAACTGCAATACATGGCAGAATTCAACTTTGTTGTGTGTGGCGGGGCAGAGGGCAGGGCCGGGTCGTGATGATACACACCCGGTCCCGTATCAGGCTAATCAAGCCTCCAAGGGGGATAAAGGCCGATGGCAGACGGTGGTGCGACGAGAGAGAGATCATTTACGGACATGTCCGTCATGTGTGTGTTTGTGTCTTTTAAGTTTATTATTAAAGTATTATTTATATTGTCAAGTCGGTTCTCGACTCCTCCATGGCCGTCGAAATCCCTTTACACTGGTGCTGAAATCCGGGAAGGAACATTATTCATACTCGGTTTGTTTGCATTTAGAAGGTGCGATTAAAAGACATCGAGAACATTTTGCTTTTCTCTTGACTTTATTCACATATGCGATCTTGAGGTAATCCAAAAGTAACAAAGTAACTTGATTACATTACTTTCTTATTGAGGTAACTGGATTAAGTTACGGATTACATTTGTAATACAAGGAATAATCTTAAAGGAATTATTCTGGGTTTAATACAAGTTTAGCTTAACTGACAGCATTTGTGACATAATATTGATTACCACAAAAATACATTTCGACTCGTCCCTCCTTCTCTTTAAAAAAGCTACATTGAGTCACTTACAATGGAAGTGAATGGGGCCAATTTTTTAAGTTTATCATTTTATAAAAGCACTTGCATTAATTCTTCTGTTAAAACTCTTTTGAAACTTATTTGAGCTGTAAAGTTGTTTAAATTGTAATTTTTACATTCATTTTAGGGTTTTAGGGTTCTTTTGTTAAAGAAGTTGTAAAAATGGCTATAACTTTACACAGAAAAGTTTAGTATGTGATTTTATGACCTTAAAATCAAGTTAACACACAGTGAGTATTTTAACGTTTACGGACTGGCCCCATTGACTTCCATTGTAAGTGCCTCACTGGAACCCAGATTCTTGTTTGGGAAAATTACCAAATTTTTGTGGTAATCAATATTATGCTACAAATGCAGTCAGTTAAGCTAAACTTGTATTGAATCTGGAATATTCCTTTAACACAAGATCTTACAGTAAAAACAAGGTGCTCATGGCGCAAAACGCTTTAAAAAAATAGCGAGATGCGGCAGACTTAATAATAATGAAATTGCCTAAATAGTAAAACAGCAAAATTGATTGTTATTCTTAAACTTCATAATGATTCTCTTGTGGATTTCCTAGAAGGACTCGGTATATTAATGAGATCTCTGGATGGGAAATGGGACAAAAAATAGCATTCCCACTGACTCGAGCGCAAATAATTATTACAAACATCACACCTCCCAGAAGACAAGCTTTAACCAAGTGCGCTTCTCTGGTGATGAAGCGCTCATTATGTTTGCAACTCAATTGACTTACCTCAGTACGTCCCCGTAGATAAACAAATGAGAGCAACACTGAGGTATTTATAACCCACATCCATGAGTGTAAACACAAATAAACTCACATAGCACAAACAAACATAGACACACAGTAAGCTAATACAGATTTGTTTATGCAAATCTAGTCAGAATAGCAATGCATCCAAGGGCAACATCAGGGTTGCTATATTATCTAAAAGGTGTACTTCACGCAAAAATTTAAATTATGTCATACGTGTCATATGTGACTATTTTTCTTATGTAGCCTAAAACACATATTGTGTGTTCCACGCATTAAAAAAAATCTAAAATAATAATAATAATAATAATAATAATAATAATATATATATATATCATATGGGAGAGAAAAACATGAGACTATGTGAATGCTGATGGAATTGAATGAAATTGAATTTTCATTTTTGGGTGGGTATTTAATTTATTTATTCATTCCATTTTTTTGGGTGAGCTATCCCTTTATTTTATGTATTTATTTATTGCATTTTGGGGTGATCTATCCCTTTATTTTATTTTATTTTATTTATTTATTTATTGCATTTTGGGGTGAAATATCCCTTTATTTTATTTTATTTTATTTATTTATTTATTGCATTTTTGGGTGAAATATCCCTTTATTTTATTTTATTTTATTTTATTTCATTTTATTTTATTTATTTATTGAATTATTGGCTGAACTATCCCTTTATTTTATTTTATTTCATTTTATTTTATTTATTTATTGAATTATTGGCTGAACTATCCCTTTATTTTATTTTCTTTTATTTTCTTTCATTTTATTTATTTATTGAATTATTGGCTGAACTATCCCTTTATTTTATTTATTTATTTATTTATTTATTGCATTTTGGGGTGAACTATCCCTTTTTTATTTTATTTATTGCATTTTGGGGTGAAATATCCCTTTTTATTTTATTTATTTATTTATTGCATTTTGGGCTGAACTATCCCTTTTTTATTTTATTAAATTTTCAATTTTGGAGTCATGAATTTTTTTTAATGTAGTTTCAGTTTTTCCAATTTTTATAAACAAAATTATTTTAATTTAGCATTTGTTTTAGTTTTCATTGATGATAATAACTCAAATAGGGAAGGCAGTGCTGCCGCATCTAGCCTTATCAAGGAATGCAATTGAGTGCACTGAATGCAGATGATTGCAGATGTAGATGGGCTGTTATTTGTTCCCCATAGGGCAATGCATTAGTGATGAGCTCACCGCCATGACCCCATTCCGTACGACTGCTGTAGCTGAACTTTCTTATAAAGCTTCTGGATAAAGATACAGAGCCAAGACATGTGCATGTGCAAGAGAAATTGGTAATGTATGCGTAGAAATGTAAAACTCATTCCTAAACTGAAAGCTCCGAACCAGAACTGGAAAGCCGACGATTGCATCAAATCATGTATTCTTGCAGAAGAGTCATGGCTCCAATCTGATTTCTCTTGATTGCCTCTATCAGATGCTTATCCTCTTTCATGAAAAGATATTACATTACGTTGGCGAGACCCGGGAGGAGATTTTTTGCAATTCCTTTTCATATTCACTTTCTTCTACAAGGCCCATTTACGTATAAATATCTGTGAAAAGGGGATCAAGGGAAGTCTTCGCTATCATTCAGTGCATTTGTATTCCTGTATAGAAACACTAGTCCTGTATGAGGTGACTCTTATCTAAACACTTCACAGGTAACTTTCAGCTCACATGGAGACTGGCACTCATTTGAGCTACCGTACAATTTCATTACACTCAAACAAGCTTTAAAATGTAGTTGGTTATCTAATGCAAACATTAAAGGGACAGTTCAACCCAAAATGAAAATTCTCTCATCATTTACTCACCCTCATGCCGTTCCAGATGTGCATGGCTTCCATTCTTCTGCTGAACACAAAGGAAGACTTTTAGAAGAATGTCTCAGCTCTGTAGGTCCATACAATGCAAGTGAATGGTGACCAGAACTTTGTAGCTTCAGAAATCACATAAATGAAACATAAAAGTAATCTATAAGACCCCAGTGGTTTAATGGTGGTTTTAATATCTTCAGAAGCAATAAAACAGGTGTGGGTGAGAAACAGATACACATTATGTCCTTTTTTCACTCTAAATCTCCACTTTCAATCTCAGATGTGAAAGTGAAACTAAACAGGCACTATATGGGACTTTCATATGTAAAAGTGAAAGTGGAGATTTAGTGTAAAAAAGGACTTCAATATTGATCTGTTTCTCACCCACACTTATCCTTTCGCTTCTGAAGACATGGTTTAAACCACTGGAGTCGTATGGATTACTGTGGCAGCGGGGGCGTGGTCAAGCGCCCGTCCGGAGAGGGGGAGCGGTAAGGGCGCTTACACCTGAGCTAAAATATGTCTAACACCTGTCTCTAATTTCAATGAGCATGGGGAGAGCGGCATAAAAGAGCCACGGCACCACCAGTCAGGACGCCAGTCCAGTGTTGGCAGCCCCGAGTAGTTCTAAGTTGATAGAAAGTTTTGAGTTTTGTTATAAGAAGAAGTTTATGTTGAACCCCTGTAACTTTACTTTGAGAATTAAAAACACCCTTACCTGTGAGCAGAAGCCTGTCCTCGTGTCCTCCTTTTCCCCGCCCTGTCGAGAATCTTGTTACAATTACTTTTATGCTGCCTTTATGTGCTTTTTGGATCTTCAAATTGTTCGTGACCACTTGCACTGTATGGACATACAGAGCTGAGATATTCTTCTAAAAATCTTAATTTGTGTTCTGAAAAGAAAGGAAGTCACACACATCTGGAATGGCATGAGGGTGAGTAAATGATAAGAGAATTTTAATTTTATCATTTCAAAGTCATGCAGCAAAAGTGTTTCGATGTCATATGACAGCGTGTGTGAGGTACAGGGTGAAAAGATTATGAACTGCTAATTTAACTTGTAATTTGTGTGAAAGAGAATAAAAGTTATTGAGTGCGTTCATGCAAGTTCTTAGACCTATGTACTGTGAGACACATAAATATACTACAGGTATGTGCACTGTCCACCAGGACATGTCCCTGCGGTCTTTAAAAAGGTAAGTGACCCGGTGCAACATGCACAGACAGTTTCAGGTTGAGAACATGACTCGTGCAGGAGGAACTCTGAATGTTTTATGCTGTTGATGCAGGTGTGAGTGAAAAATCTGCTCGATGGAATTTTTTGTTTAAATAATATTGCGTCTGGAATTATTGAAAGAGTTTTCTAGGTCACCAAGTGCTTATGAGCGCACCTAAAATCTCTCTGCTTGGAAATACAAACAAATCCAGCTTGCGAGTAGAAATGTGCAGTTGTCAACTCAAGCCGTCTGTTTGCTCTGTAATTACATATTCAAGGTGCTACATTTGCAGAAAAAACACTAATGCAAGCAGCATGAATACGATTATTGTGACTTAACTTAAGTACCTGTCTAACGGCATCATTACTCAAAAGCTTTTCAATTGACTATAAAACTGGAAGGGGATCCTTTCTTTATTTTTTGCATAATTATGAATGGCAATAATCCAGTTCAAAACCTACTGAGCTGCCCTGCTGTTTAGTGCCTGCATACAGTAGGCAGCTGCCTTAGTAAAGGTCTGCCTGTAAAAGAATCTACAGAATCGACAAGCTTTTCTCTGGTATAAAAAAAAGGCAATATATGTATAAAGACAAAGCAATTTAAAAGAAAGAAAATGGAGCGAATTCATATTACTACCTGAAAGCATTATAAAAGTATCCTAAATATACCCTGCCAGCACACATATATCACCCAGATATCTTTTTGATGTGTGTGTTTACATCTGGAAGACGTATTTATTTGACATTGTTTGCTCATCTGCTATATATCTAAAAGACGTTTGCTTTCGGATGTCAATAAGACATTCAGCAGATGTCTTTGAGAGGTTTGTTTTCCCCCTCCTGTCTCCTCCCAGGTCGAGGAAGGTGGGGATAACCCGGCGACATTCGGGGCGCAGAGGAGGGGGGGGGGGGGGGGGGGGGTGTAGAGTGTAGAGCGGAGGAGGGCGGGGCCGGGTTGGAATGATGCACGCCCGGTCCCCAATCAGCCTGACGGGGTGCGCGAGGGATAAAGGCGGCCGGAGACGACAGTTCGAGAGAATTACAGGCAGCTGCCCTGTGTGTGGTTATGTTTGTGTGGTTTTGGTTAAGTTGATCATTAAAATATTATTTGTATTGTCAAGCCGGTTCTCGCCTCCTCCTTTCCATTGAACTGTGTTACACTCAGATAACCGCTCTGTACAACTGTGAGAAGAACAGCATCCCAGAATGTTATTCTGAGGTGCAGGTTGGCGCTGTTTGGGCGGCACGAGGGGACCTAAATAATAGGCAGGTGTTTTAATGTTGTGGCCGATTGGTGTATGTATTCCTCTTCTATTTATTACAGCCTGTCCAGCTGAAAATAACTCACCTATAGAGCTCACACATGCCCACTCAACCAACTACACTTACTGCTTTGGCCACAGGGGCAGAGTTTTGCATTTCAGTAAGAACAGACTGTTTTTAGATAAAGAACAACATACTGTTTCCGATTTCACTGTGAGACCAGTCTAGAATGACAGGTGTTCCAGTTCTGCAGAAATCTGTGGCCTGACATTGACACATGTAATTGGCATTCAGCCAATGTAAAGGATGCTGGGAGATTTAGTTGCGGTGCCATGGATTTGTGTGAGACTAAGACAAAGACATGGAAAGCAAACAAACATGCAAAGCTCACCTGCTCCTGGTGGGGTACTTGTCAACTTCTTATTTGTCATTGGTATCCAAACATTCTTGTGCATCCAGTTCTGACACTGCAAAACAAAAACAAACAATTTTAATCAGTGTTTGTGTCTCGTCTTCCTGTTTTCTCATTGAATATCCTGTTTCACACGGAAATGCATCGAAATGCATGAAATGCAAACGTTTTGTGTTGACTTAAACAAAAAAGTAACAAAACGCGTAATTTTATACCATTTGCCTTATTTTGTCAAAAGATTTCTGATTTACTTAGGAATCATGCTTGACATTAAAATGTACAAATAGTTACAAAAATGTTTCAAATAACAACAAATAATATCCATTGAATGTGAACTGGATATGTTGAACATGTGACAAAAAAACATTTTTGATCAAATCTAGACAGCAGCATCACTCCAACACCTTATCATTGAGTAATCAAGATAAATTGATCATTTGGTGCTAGAAAATTACTTGCCATTATATCAAACACATTTGAAAGATATTTGGATCATTAAATGCAGCTGAACATTGTCTTTGTGTTTGTTTTTGAGTTGCCACAGTATGCAATAGACTGGCATGTCTCAATATCAGGTCACAAATGTCAGAAACATCTTTCTCTAGAAACTCGTCAGTCAATCATTGTTTTGAGGAATGAAGGCGATACAATGCTTGATTTCAAACAAAGGTATAACTACAGTCTTCAAAGGCAAAGCACAACTGTCTCTAACAAGGACAGAAAGAGATGTGGAAGACCAGATGTACAACTAAACAAGAGGATAAGTACATCAGAGTCTCTAGTTTGAGAAATAGACGCCTCGCATGTCCTCCGCTGACAGCTTCATTGAATTCTACCCGCTCAACACCAGTTTCATGTACAACAGTAAAGAGAAGACTCAGGAGGACTTATGGGAAGAATTGCAAAGGAAAAGCCACTTTTGAAACAGAAAAACAAAAAGAAAAGGTTCGAGTGGGGAAAGAAACACAGACATTGGACAACAGATAATTGGAAAAGAGTGTTACGGATCTAAACCCCATTGAGCTTTTGTGGGATCAGCTAGACTGTAAGGTGCGTGAGAAGTGCCCGACAAGACAGTCACATCTATGGCAAGTGCTACAGGAAGTGTGGGGTGAAAGGTCACCCGAGTATCTGGACAAACTGACGGCTAGAATAACAAGAATCAAAAGCTGTCGTTGCTGCACATGGAGGATTATTTGACGAGAAATCTTTGAAGTAGTTTAAGAAGTTCTGAACAATTTATTTCAAATTGTAATAGTAATTCATGTTATTAATGTCCTGACTACACATTGTGATCAGTTGAATGTCACTTTGGAGAATAAAAGTACCAATTTCTTTCCATAAGTGCAAAATCTGTGAATTATTCCAAACTTTTGGCCACCAGTGTAAGTGTATATGTCTATCAATTCTAAACAATAGAACTCTTATTCTTAGCTTATTATACATATCCGACATATTTTACTTTTTCGGATTTCATTTATTTAGGTAATAAATGATTAAACATTTTATAAAATGCAAAAAATTTCAGTAATAATAAATAAATAGATATATATTTTTTTTTATTTCTGCATTTTCCTGCTGTTACGACCAAACATGGTTTTAAATGGTTTTAAAATGGTTTTAATTTGGTCAATAATTGATAAATATTATGACTGAGACATCGGTGCATCTCTTTAAAAAAAAAAACCTGCATGGCTACTTTTTATCCCACATATGTACAATATGTTAATATTGCACAATGAAGACATTATTGGCATTATTATTATTAATAATTTTAGTACGAGTAGCAGCCATTGTAATAGTAACAACGAGATGTGGCAGTTCGGGAGAGAGAGAGCTACAGGCAGCTGCCCATATGTGTTTACGTTTGTGCGTCTTTGTGTTTAACAATATTAAAAACATTACTTTGATGCTTTGTCCAGTTCCCGCCTCATCCTTTCCATTGAACCCTGTTAAAGGTGACAAAACCAACTCCAATGGTTCAGGATCTACTACTTCTAACAGATGACTCCAAACTCAACAAATTCCTTTTGATGACACTGTACGGCCCAGTATAGCCCAGAAAGAGTGCACCTGTTGCTCTGGAATGAGTCCGGTAGACAGATAATGTAGTTTAGAGAAAGATGAAGGGGGTAAAGTTGAAGAGAGAAAGATGAGGTATCAGATATTTGATGTTTTGTACACTGCACGACTCCAGACATCAATCTCTGCCGGAAGAGAGGACGACTAAATGGAGCTGCCCGAACCAGCACCGCATCCAAAGTACTTCAGCAGAATCAGAAAGTTGGATGTATTCTGTCTCTCACTGAAGAAAAGCAATTAGTCAAAGTCTGAGAACAATCCCACACTCAGCAGGTAAGAGGCACACAGTAGCATAATCAGGAAGATATCTGGAGAGAGAGAAAGAAAGAGCAAGAGAGGGAGTTAAAGGGATAGTTCACCCAAAAATGAAAGCTCCTGCACCTCTGTGTCAATAACATATACTTCCCATAAAAAGAGAGTAAAGCAGAGACTGAGAGATAATGATTTGGGACAGCGGGAATGCTAACAGTCGGAGAGAGCAAGTCTGTGTTTTGTGTGTTCAGTTTTCGCTCTTTATGTTCTGGTGTTTGACAGACGAGTTTAATAAAGAGGATTAGTAGACCAGTGGAGGCCTCAATCTGACAGGTGTTACCAGAGACAGTCATAATCCAGATGAGGGCATACCAGGGGTCAAGATCAGGCCCGCTGCAAGATGGGCATTCAGCCCACTCCCACATGTACAGTCACAACAGGTCACAGTAAATGTCAGCAATATGGCAAAAACAACAAAAAAGAATGAAAAAAAGATCAATATAGAAGAATAGATTGACATATGGTGTCATTTTAGTAGGTTTTGTATATGCTAAGTACCCATATCTAGTGGCAAAGTAATAATAAGCATCATGATATGAAAAGACACTAAAGTGTCATTTAGCTACAAGTTGTTTACAAAAGCTGTTTCAGAAATACTCAAGACACAAGTGCTCCCCATACAAACCTCCATACTCAAGGGGGCGATAGAGTTACCTTCAAATATTAGCTAAAGTCGCTAGCTGCTATCAACAGTACAACATCCCTTGTTTATTAAAAAAAAGCACACTTAACATGCAAGTGAATTGGGCTAGTCCATATACACTAAAATACACACTGTTTCAAAAGTAAATCCACAAGACATAAACATTAAACATGTTAAAATTATTTCCGTGTGATAAAATCGCTAACTAACCCTATATTTGTAAAAAAAAAAAAAAAAATTTTTGTTGTCATGACAACGAAATTAGGATATTTGGTATAACTTTACACAGACAAGATGTGTAAGCAATTTTATCACATTAAAATGATGTTAACATATAATTTTTACATCTTATGTTTATACTTTTGAAACCATGCGTATCTTAACATTTATGGACTGGTCACTTTTACTTCTATTGTAAGTGCCTTACTGTAACCATGATTTTAGCTTCTTTTTTTTTTTATAAATACCACAACACACAATTATAATTTGCGCAATATGGCAGTAGTTGACCTGAAAGAGAAAACTTGCCATAGAAGAAAGCTTGTGGCAATGTTTAGATTTCAATGCAATTTCTCCCTCAAATTGTTGGTTGCTAAATTATCCTGCCTTCTGACATAGCTCATATTGGCAAACATTTGGCTGCATGGCAAATACAAGGCAATCCCACAATGCATTGCGATAAGCGCAGCAGCAGCCCTTACAAAAAATTTGCCACTCATTAATTTCCACATGCAAATGAGCTTTGTGGCAAACTCTTCATTGATGACAGTTGCAGCAGATTCGTGGTGGCCGGTAGAGACTCCTCCATCCCCTGGCAGATGGTCGTGACCGCTCCTTTGGGTGGACGGCAGTGGCGAGGACTCCGCAACAATGCATCCCTCCTCCTTCCTTGGTTTCAGCACCAATGTAACATGGTTCAAATGGGCAAGGAGGAGGCGGGAACCGGCTGAACAGTCAAAATAATGTTTAATGAAAACTTAGAAGACACACGGCAGCTGCATGTGGCTCTCTCTCTACCGAACTGCCACATCCAGTTCGGCCTTATCCCTCTCCTTGGCCGATTAGCCCGAATGGGGGCCGGTCGTGCAGACTCACGGCTCAGCCCTGCCCTCCACCTCGTCACAGTGTCATACCACAATTCATACTACAATGCAAGTATGTGTTGCATTCTCAATGTTGCCACAAGTAGCGCTATAATGTTTGAACCATCTCTTTCAAGTAATCTACCGTCACGGAGCAGTTTGAAGTGAATATTGCTACGCAACATGTACAATAAACGAATTACAATTTTTGAGAAGTAATTTGAAGAGGACTTGTTGTAGTGACTTACCCAACACTGCTGCCATGCTGTTTTCATACGTAAGAGTTTATATTGTTAGCTTAGCTACATGCTAAAGTCATAACCAACAGTCCATTTTTTTTTGTGAACAGAACTATTTGTTGACTATGAAGCGTCTCATCCCATCCGTTAATTGTAAGGTTTAGAAATGTTAAGAAAGACACTTAAGCTGACAGCTGCTCAAGTAGCAAGTCCTACACCAGACAAAGGGTTAATATTAAGAGCTTATTCTGTTTCAGGCATTCTGCTCTCAAACTCAATAATCCATATTCTTCTTTCACTCACTTGAATGCTTATTGATGATGAGTGCATTGGCGCGCTTGGAGAGAACTGACAGAAAGCTGAACCTGAACTTTAAAAAGCAGTCTCATCCTCTGGGTGCTCCTTCCCATCTTTAAAATGATAATAGGAGGGGCGGTAATAGATTCATCATCATGTCAGACATATTAGCCATTCTCTTTCACTTCCTCTGTATCGACACTGTTACTGAAAAGATGCATTTTCCTTTGTCTTGCCGTAACCTTCTCGATGCCTTGAGTTGGAATAGACAGTTATGACAGGCTTTAAAGTTCTCTTAATGCCTCTTTACCACACACAATGAAAATGTGCTGTATGGATTTAGTGCTACAGTAAACTCCACCTCTTCATGAATAAAGTGGTAATGTTGAAAGTAAACTTTAAACATTTAAAAAAATACTTTCAGTCAATTTTTGTTGTGTGAATCTAAAAAATAGAGAAGACCGAACTTCTCTAACACATCCAGAACAGGACAGATTGACAAACTCAGTTGCAAAATGGATTGCTGTTGACTGTAGTTTTATGTTCAATGATATGGGAATAAAATAAACAATATATTGACTTTTATAGCCACTTTTTGCATTGTCTAATCCAGTGTTTCTCAAATGATGAGTCGAGACCCAGAAGCGGGTCTGAGCTCTGTTCGGTTTGGGTCACGGACAGCAGAGAAAGAATAATGCCATGGCTTTGCCTCCATCAAGACAAATTTAATGGTAATCTCATGTTTGGCGCTTTATATGTGTTAAATTTGCCTCTACTTTTGCACAGAACTGTACTTCTATGTGTCATGGCCAAAATAAGACCTTACTATGCAAGCTGATAGAAGAAAAAGCCCAAGCAACCACCTGAGCAAATAGCATTTTCAGAGAAAACTCTCAACGCGCTGCAGTGAAATTGTTGAGTTGAATGAGTCTTTTGGACTGATTCATATGTCATTCTTCGTGAATTGGACACTCAATTCAATATGTTCACATTTCTCACCTTAAAATAACCACAATTCCCTTACAGATTCTTATGATTACCCTGATCACATGAGAGCTTGCATACTTGGATTATTAATTTTAACATATGGTAAAAACCACCCACAACAGACTCAATCACTCCATGTTACTATAATGCTTTTGATGGACATCATATAATGGGGGTTTCTGGTCCCAGCACTTTCAATCATGCAATGAAAAACACATCAAGCATATTAACAATGCCATTTTTCTCAAAACTATCAAGAGTTCCATATTGGATGAGTCATTATTGCTTCAAGAACTGTAAGTCGAATTTTCATATTTCTTGTGAGACATTCTTTCTGGACTGTTGTTATCTTAGAAGTTCTACAACACAAGTTCTGCTACAACACGGTTCTGTTCCAAAACCTAGTAACTATAATTGTGGTGGACCAGGCGAGGGAAATGCCAATTATAAATATAATTATAATGAATTCAGTACCAAAACATATCACTACAAATGGTTCACTTCATGTTGAGCTATTTTATGACACACAGGTTGCTGCCTATATAGATCATCTTAATTAGTAATTTAATTACAAGTTTTAATTTAGTCTCTTCTAAGTTTTGGAACAGAGCCAAAACATGCACACAAAACTTACACACACTTTCACCACATATACAGTACACACACACACACACACACACAAGCATTTGGACTCATCGTCTGCTGTTTGATCTACTGGGAATGAAATTGTATTCTCTCGCTGAGTTTGTTTGCTTTGTTCAATGTGTCTGTCATGGCAGCAAATAATCAAGAGAACAGAAGAAAAGCATTTGTAGTGTTTCTCCTACTGAGATCAATACAAACATTTCATCCTACGGAATTGTGCCAAAGTCCGCCTTATAGCTCCAAGTGTAGACACGGGCTGAAATGACTAGTAATAACACAAGATTGAAAGCTTCTGGATACGAACCTCCCAACATCAAAGAACCATGTACAAAAATAAGACACTTTCAGCCATGTTCATGTCAAACACAGATTAAATAAAAAATACAAACTAATATGAAATAGAATAATTGAGATACTCAGATTGATATATATGGCATTATTGTGGCAGACGAGTAAAGCTTTGATTACACAATACAAAAAGTCAGTATATCATTTGTTTTATTCCCAAATCATTTAAAAGAAACAAACAGAAACCCATTTTGCAATTGTTTGGCAATATATCCTGTTCTCTGTTCCATCTGTATCACTTTTAATTACATTGTCGTCTATGTACATCTATGTCAGATGGATGCTTTTGGAGCATCTCACTGGTTTTCAGCATCCTAAACGCTGAGTTTTAAGCACACTGTGTCAAGTCAGGAGTGGTGGTGGTGTAGTGGGCTTAAGCACTGACTGGTAATAAGAGGGTCGCTGGTTCGATCCCCACAGCCACCACCATTGTGTCCTTGAGCAAGACACTTAACTCCAGGTTGCTCCGGGGGGGATTGTCCCTGTAATAAATGCACTGTAAGTCTTTTTGAATAAAAGCATCTGCCAAATGCATAAATGTAAATGTATGTTAAAAGTAGTTCAGTCATGACAATTCCAGAAAGTATTAGCATGTTAATGTGGGTATGACTTATTGATAGGATATTGGTCTTGGTGGTCTAGATCTGATATGCTGCTGTTGAAAGATTACAGAGACTGGCAACTGCTAGAACATTTGAGCATGTGGACATGTTAGGCAAACACAAGACATGCTGCATCAAGCATGTCTGAAATGCTGCTGCACAAACACATAACACAAAACACAACCCCCCAACAAGCAGATCTACCGCCAAGACTTGTGTACTACTGCTGCCCTGAAGAGCTGTGGACCGAGTGTATGCTTGCTGAGTGTGCCATGGCCTGCTTGGCCGATGGCGTAACAATAATAATATCTATAAATATCTATGTGTGCTTGGGCCTGCTTAGCCGAATGGCTTAAGCAACAAGTGACCTAACTCATAATGGAAAGCCCAGAGCTTATTTAACTAGTGCCTCCTATGTATGGATTTATTTAATCTTGTGACCTAAGATAGCATTGTGTGCCAGTGCCTGATTTGCTGCATTGTTTAAGACGTACTGTGTAAAAGTTTTAGGCACTTAAGATGTTTCACAAAAACATTTGTCTTAAGATGGTTATTTATATCTTCAGCTTTAGCATGTCAACAGGAAAAATACATTTTAGACTCCCAAATATTACTTTTGCAAATAGAAAAGGTTAGAATAGAAGAACAGGGCACTCTGCAAAGATGGCATTGCCCCCACAGAGCCCCACACTGAACATTGTGTCAGTCTGCGATTACATAAAGAGACCGAAGCAATCGAGACAGCCGAAATAGATGGACGAACTTTGGCGAATTCTCCAAGAAGCTTTGAACATCCGATCTGCCAACAACCAAGAAAAACTGTCCAGGTGTATCTAGAATAATTGGGGCTGTTTTAAAGGCAAAGGTGGTCACACCAAATATTGATTCAGCTTTTTTATGTTAACTGGACTTTGTATGATGTTACTTGATAAATGAAAACTATTTATGGCATTATTTTTGAAGACATCCTCACTATGCAACATTTTTCACAAGTGCCTAAAACTTTTGCACAGATCTGTACTTCTATATGTCATGGCCAAAATCAGACCTTACTATGCAAGCTGATAGAAGAAAAACCCCAGCAACCACCCGAGCAAATAGCCTTTTCAGAGAAAACTCTCGCAACGTGCTGCAGTGAAATCGTCTTACTTGCAAATTGAGCAAATACATGTCAAAGGACAATCAGCTTACACCATGTGAGCCAATTGGCTTGACATATCACATATGAGCGAGCTGACTGGCTAACAGATAACAAGGTAAAAAACCCATCCGCTTGCTCCATGTAGAGTTTCATGCCTGAATTTATTCTTTTGAAACTTTAAAAATCACATCTCAAGATCTGTGCATACTGTTGTGGATGCTTTCTCTGTTTTTTGTGGCGTGCTGACTGCCCCCTGCTTACAGGGCTCAAGTTTCAGCCCCCTGCTGAAGTTTCATGTACTTTATGCTTAGGAAAATACATACTCTTATTACAGAATTTACAAAGGGGTTCATTACTTGTGTTCATTTTTTTTTTTAATGCATGACTTTTTACAGAATTATTTGCACTAAATGAATGTATCAAATCAACAGCACTATTACAGATTTTTGGTCAATTTTATCATCCACCAGGCAAAAATACTGAGTCAGATTGCTTTGAGGAGTAATGCACACCTCTGCTCAATAAGTCACAGGATTGTACACCATGTAATCCTCTAGCACAAACAGTGTCTGCAGTGCACGCCACCTTTGGTTCTCAAGACAATTTGTGACACAACATGTTTAAAACATGACTGCCAATGAGATTTGAGAGCTACTGCTGCAAATGTATTTACAGTATTAGATTATTGGATTTGCTTGGCTTTAAACATTAGGCTGTTTGGGTTACACTTTTAAGATTGTGCTTTTGGATTCGAGCACACTGAACTGAGTTGAACATTTTACATAGAATAATTACACTTGGCAAAAATGATTCTGTTTCTAACTAATGTAATTGTGTTGTGTCAAAAGTATGATTGCTTTGTTTTTATTCCTACTTGCCATTTCTTATTTTAAAATAAAGACTCACACAAAACAGTGTTTCCGATGATTAATTCACATTTCAACAGAGTGCAATGTTCTGCTTGTTAGTACTGTGAACAAAATCACATTCATCCAGCCACTAAATAACTCCCTGCCCCAGCTTTTTACACCATACATTAAACACTGGCAAGCCCCTATAGATCAGAACAGTCACTGCCCGCATTTTAAGCAGCATTGTTTCTGAAAGTAGCCATTTTCACTTTTTTAATAAGAGTTTCAAACAATTCTTCAGTAAAGAGTTCTGAGCCTTGAACAAAACCAACCAATGCCAAGGAGCATCAAAACATCACAAACTTTGATTTGAAGCAGTATTTGAAAACTGGACAAAAACAGTAACAAGACGAGAGGAAAAATATAAAACTATTGATTTAAAGTTGTTGTAAAAGTGATTTATAAATGATATAAAAGTATGAATGAATATATTTAAAGTACATTTCAAAATAATCACATATATACACAAGTAGCTATAGAGGGTAGTGAGGTCGATAAGGTTGTGTAATTTGCAGGGTGTCATGAAAGTGGGCGGTCTCTGGCCAGCTTGTTTGGTGTGATTCTCTTATTGGTGGATTTCCCCACCCCAGGGTTATGGGTATTGTAGTGTAGTTCTTTACCAGAAATGATTTAAAAAAATAAAGTTGAAATAACGCAGACTGATGGCTTAAACAGAAGCATATGTAATTGATTTTCAATCTTGGATAAAAAGCATCATTAAAAATCAGTTCGCCAATGGAAAAAAATGTATGTGATTTTTACTTACGTAACCCAACTGTTGCACTCTGGCTCTGATGAACCATGTTGGCAATAAGCAACATCAACCGGCAGCAATCCATGTGCTCTAACAGCCCTACCACTCCATGACAGTGCAGTGCAGATATAACAGGCAGAGGGAAGAATGAAAAACTGCATAATTCATTTATGAACAACAGTCATCAGTCCTGCCGTGCCATCTGCCTATAGTTCCCATGAGTTCCTGTGGCGCGTGTGTGGTGCTTCAGCCAGGGTGTCTGCAGGAGCTGCACAAATATGAATTTACATTAGCGAGGTCACAACCACTGCGTAAAGAAATTGATGGGGGGGGGGGGTTGGCGAGTGAAGGAAAAGGATGAGAAGTGACTGTCATTCAGTGTCATTCAACATGTTTTGTACTTCTCAAGCATAGCCAAAACACACACTTTGGCTGCGTCCGAATATACATACTTCCCTACTGTACAGTATGCCAAAAGCAGTATGTCAGTGAGTTGGGAGTAGGGTGTCCGAATTCATAAAAGAGTAGGCGTGACATACTCAGATGACCTACTAGATATGGTGAGATTCTGAAGACCGTGTCCACTGGAAATTTCACAAGCTCATAATTCCACGGGAGTAGCAGAGACGTTATTTAAAACACAAAATTTGTGGGGTTTTTTAATGGTGGAGAACTGATATACTTGCTATACAAGCACTACATGTTTTTCATTGCTTTGTGCCTAGTTTTAGTAAATATAGTTCTATTTGAGAGCCGAATATACATCTGATCTATGAAAAAAGGCCAATGAGAAGTTGGCAGACATAATTTGCATGTCCCGCCCCCCGGACATACGGGTATAAAGGCGGGGAAATGCTTCTGTTTTATTCAGAAATTTTCTTCGGCGCCGATGGTCGTGTATGCAGCGAGCTGCGAGTCACACACCTGTTCCTCTTCCTCTGAGCAATCTGCTGTTGGATCTACGGCGCACTTCAGTGGATCTCTCCTTCTCTGCACGGCAGTGCAGTTTGCCCCTGGGTAGTTCCTTGATGCGGTAGAGTGCTCTCTGCTTCAGACTGCCACAGACGCTGTCTCGTGTGTCTGGGCTGCGATCACACCGAGGCATCGTTTGTGGATGGTTCATGTTCTCACTGTGAGAACATGACCATGGCAACGTTGCGGTCGCGGCTTTCCTTCAACAGATTCCGTTCCTTCTTCCCACAGATTGAGAATGATGCGGCCGGCGATGGAGGCAATCTGGGGATGGCAGTGGGCGCGACTTTGCCAGGTACATCCCCACGAACCTCCCGCCCCCTGGCACGCTCGTTGACTTCCGTCCGGGCTTGAGGCGACAGCGGCTCACCACCAGCCCCACGACTGTTGTCTCCTGGCTGGACGGTTCCGACGAGTCAAGAGGACACCTCCACCGGACCTCCTCCTCAGTCGCTAACCCGCCCCCTGCTGGGTGTGCGGAGCAAGGTAAGTGTTTGAGACTTTTCTCAGCACCAGAGCCTCAGGACGCACCCCTGCCTCCCGACGCCGAACTACATGCTCCGCCCCGCCAGGCATATCAGTACAAGGTCCTCCCCTTCGGCATGTCCCTGTCCCCTCGCGTCTTTACGAAGGTCCCTATTGGCTTGGTTCTCGGACCTCGTACTCTTCACGGCAAATTCCCCTGAGGAAAGACCTTCTTTCTCAGGGACGGGGCACGCTCTGGCATCCGCACCCAGACCTCTGGAACCTCCATGTCTGGCCCCTGGACAGGACGTGGAAGATCTAGCTGATCTACCATCTACTGTCGTAGACACGATCAACCAAGCCAGAGCTCCCTCTACCAGGCAACTTTACGCCCTAAAGTGGTGCTTGTTCGCGAATTGGTGTTCTTCTCGGGGCGAAGACCCACAAAGGTGCGCAGTCAGTTCAGTGCTCTTATTTCTGCAGGAGAGGTTGGAAAGGAGGCTGTCCCCGTCCACCTTGAAGGTGTATGTAGCTGCTATTGCAGCCCACCATGACACAGTAGACGGCAAGTCTTTGGGTAAGCATGACTTGATTATCAGGTTCCTAAGAGGCGCCCAGAGGTTGAATCCCACCTGGCCAAGCCTGTTCCCCTCCTGGGATCTCTCAGTGGTCCTCTCGGGCCTTCAGAGACCCCCCTTTGAGCTGCTAGAATCAGTTGGACTCAGGGCCCTCTCTCTAAAGACAGCCCTGCTGATCGCGCTCGCCCCCATCAAGAGGGTCGAGCAATCTCTGTCGGCGATACTTGCCTGGTGTTCGGTCCGGCAGACACTCATGTGATCCTAAGACCGCGGCCGGGCTACGTGACCAAGGTTCCTACAACTCCCTTCAGAGACCTGCAAGTGCTGCCCTGGGAGGAGGCAGACCCAGCCCCTTCGTTGCGTTGTCCGGTACATGCTTTACGTACCTACTTGGACCGCACGCAGAACTTTAGACGTTCTGAGCAGCTCTTTGTCTGCTTCGGTGGACAGCGGAAAGGGCAAAATGAACAAAATGACAGACAGACAGACAGACAGACAGACAGACAGACAGACAGACAGACAGATAGATAGATAGATAGATAGATAGATAGATAGATAGATAGATAGATAGATAGATAGATAGATAGATAGATAGATAGATAGATAAAAATGACAGACAGACAGACAGAACAAAATGATAGACGGATAGACAGACAGACAAATAGATAGATAGATAGATAGATAGATAGATGACAGATGGAACAAAATGATAGACAGACAGACAGACAGATCAAAATGATAGACAGACAGACAGACAGATAGACAGATCAAAATGAGACAGACAGATAGACAGATAGCACAAACAAACAAACAATAGGACGATCGGACGGACAGACAGACAGATATATAAAAGGAATGAATGATAAAATGAACACTAGAACACTAGAACATACAAACAATAGAACGGACAGACAGACAGACAGACAGTTGATAGATTCCAGTTTGTTGTTGATAGTGAATGCTAGAATGTTGATTGGAATTTCTGGGTGGTCACCAGACAAACAGACAGACAGACAAACAGACAGACAGACAAATTCATGTGCTGGCAGCTGCACTGATATTAAAATATAATTTGTTCTGTTCATTATCGCAGACTTGTAATGTCTCTGTGAACTCTGTGAGTTTCGTCACCAGTCTCCAATGCATTATTCAAGAAAAAAAGCACAACGGCCTACTCAAAATTCTGTTTGGGTGTGCTGGCAAATGCCCCGTAACGGCTAACCCTAATAGCTCTCCATCGCAAATGGAAGTGCCATGATTAATCTTATTTGGGTGGAGACATTTGCTGCAAACAAAATCAACCAAAAAAATCCACCTTTATCGCAATATCAAGGTGTTGCCAAATATTTTATTTTTGAACAAGAGGATTCTCATTTAAGCTGCTGAGATTTGATAAATCATAAAAATGTACGCATGGCTGGTTACACACTTGCCAAAGAAAAGTGCCCTTTTAATAGCCTTTTAATTCTCAGCCCTTTTAATAGCCTTTAATGCATTAATATCCATCAATTATGCATAAGACAGACATGACTATTACCATAAAATGCCTGATAATATTTTGTTTGTATTGTTCTGTTTCGATATTTTACACATCCTGCAAGGCATCATACTGTGTTTGCTGACAACACACTCATGATGAGCTCATTGATGCATTTAATCAAATTTTTATGCTCAAAGTTTCAAAATGTCCGAAAGGAACAAATACAAATAAATAAATAGCATTCTTTTAAAAAACATTGTGTATTTTGTTTTATTAAAAATGTATATTTTGAATCTGAAAGAGTCAGTTGGTAGCAACAACTTAGATACTGTTATATTAAAAGGGAAGGGGAGAGGGACAAGTACTTTAAACATGCACATAATGTTAACGAACAGACTCTCATTCTCTCTAGATCCTCTAGCTAAAATATTTAAGATGTACCCATAATACGAGCTGGTAAAAATCCATTAAACCCTAGTGAACCAATTCCAATGATTCTATTATAAATATTGAGAAGATTCGATGTTAAAGATGTGGCAAGGTGATGAGATCATGAAAGGTCAGAAAAGTTTTTGCAGCACCGCTGGTCTCTATAATGCTATGAAAAATGCATGAGATGCACTCAGCCAGCAATGTGATTGTTTTTAATACGGCCAACAGAATAAAGAAAATTAGATCGAAACGTTCTAAAATGCTTAAATGGCTTAAACGACCAAGGAGAACCAAGTTTCTCTCAAACATTATCTACTTACAAGGACATCAAAACATAAAATTAAGGAAATGGCCTTACATTGTACAATGCACTGAGAGTGCGGCCTTGGAAAATCTAATTTCTTTGTGCCTTATTAATGATAAATATTGTATGCTGATTCACAAAGGTTTGCGAAAACCGATGATTCGCAAAGAAAAGTAACAGAACAAAATTTAGGACATGAAATTGCCCAAAGTTGAAGAAACACCCTCATATTGCCACCCAATTAAAGGGATAGTTCTCCCCTAAATGAACACTATTCAGATGAGAAAGATTGAGGAATATTAAAGAGGTGTGGACATACTCCAAAAAATGGATGAGGTACAGAGGGTGGAATGAGGTCCCGGGTGCATCAAAGTGTTAAAGTGAGTCCTGGAACAGGACATCATTCAAAATTCAAAATTCCTCCTTTTGTGTACCTTAGATGAAATAAAGTCATAAAGGTTTTTAATCAACATGAGGGCGTCAGTTATGACAGAAATTTCATTTCTGGGTGAACTATCACTTTTTGAATTATACAACATCCTGAGAAAACTTGTAGGAAAAACACACACAAAAAAGGCCCACACCCATGTTCCATACAGATGCTTTCCTGTGTCAGCGGCTCAGCAAAGACAGAAACCAGATGAAAGAAAATGATTGGAGGTTGTGGTCAAAAAAACAAAAAAACTATTAGGGAAGAGGCAGAGAAGAGGAAAGACAGGAAGAAGCCTGAGAATGCAATGAAGTTGACACTGATGAAGAAGTTCATGCGGGTTTGATTACTCAGTCTTGGGCAGCATGAGATCTGTGCCAAACCACATGCCATGCTGCAGAGGAACTTGCCTTATGAAGAGCCATTTAATCATTTCAGGTTTGCATCGCTTATCTGTTTTCCTCTCTCAATTTGATTAATGACTCGTGTTACGTCTGATTCAGCTTTACTGGCATGACTGCGCTGCCGTGACTACTGCTGCTCATTTGGGATGATAACAGTAAGCTTATACAGTATATAGACACACACATACTTCCTTCAGTTTTGCTTATCAATGACTCATTGAAAGGCTGTGGATGTCTTCCAAACTATATTGTTCCCTTACGAATCAGTACACTTGGCATTGCGTGCTAAGGCATTTGGGGAGTTGTCCTTCCACACGACCTAGTTCAAACCTCTCAACAGTAACGCAGTATTGTAATATTGGCTATGGTGTTTGAGCTCTGCCCTTTTATGCGCAAAGCTGTCTGCTATGAGCAGGTGCACAAACACCATTCCTCAGAATTTGCATACGGCTGTCCTGGGTCAAATGTGTCCTGTCTTCCACGGTTCCATCCGAAGACACGCCAGTGTTACGAGACGAAATACACAATCTTGTTGCGAAGAACGCGACAGAGGTTGTTTCATATGAATTAATAACGTACATGTCAGAGCTGTTGTTTAGTGCACAGACTGTGACACACACAGCAGGATTTACAGCCGTTCATTTCTCATTCTGGAGAAGGACAGCAGGCTTTGGCCCATACTAGTTCTGAGACGCTTGAATCACACGCTCGCGGCGAAAACAGATACGTCCTCAGGACTGATTTGCATCAGTAGATCTGAAGGATCTTAGGTCTCCTAAGCAACCAAATTGGCCTGGTTGCTAGGGAGGGTAGTCTCACATCGGGTAACCTCCTCATGGTTGCTATAATGTGGTTTGCTCTCAGTGGGGCGCGTGGTGAGTTGTGCGTGGATGTGGCGGTGGATGGCGTGAAGCCTCCACATGTGCTATGTCTCTGTTATAATGCGCTCAACAAGCCACATGATAAGATGCGCGGGTTGACGGTCTCAGACGCGGAGGCAACTGAGATTCATCCTCCACCACCTGGATTGAGGCGTGTCACTACAACACCATGAAGACTTAGAGTGCATTGGGAATTGGGTAATCCAAATTGTGGCAATTAAAAGAAAAAGGGGAGAGAAAAAAATAAGATAAAAATATATCTGAAGGACGCATACTTCATGTACAAATTGCACTGCGTTACAGGTGGCTTTTTATATTCGTGTTCGAAAGACGCTCCAACTGAACACTTTCTCCCAGCCAGCAAATCTCCTTTTTGGGAGTTCGACCCAACGATGTCAGCATTCGTGCGCACCTGACGAGCGAGCATGTTTGGACCATTCAGCTTTGTGTTATTCTGGGTCAGGTTTTCAGGCGGAAAGTAGTGACCACGGATGTGTCCAACATGGGTTGGAGCGCACTGTGCAATGGACGCCTGGCTTTCTGCACTTGGACGGGTGCAAAACGAGCATGGCAAATCAACTGCTTGGAAATACTAGCTGTCTTTTCAGCTGTAAAGGCTTTCCATTCCGACATAGTGAATCATCAAGTTCTGATTTGGTCGGACAATATGTCAACACATATTGCGTACGACACTACCAATGATCAGCTTGACGCAACACCTCCTCATGTGGATTGCGGGCCATCTCCTCTCCCTGATAAGCAAATAAATGTAAAGTCAGATCAGCAATAATTTCCCTGATTCTCCTAGTTGACCTCGGATATCCAATAATTGATTTTCTTTTTTAAAACTTCTATTGCCATCATTTCAAAATGCATACTGTGCTTTTTTAGCTTTTTGGCCCAAATTTTTGGGTTGTTTGTCTACAAAACTTATCGTAATCCTTCAAAAGACTTTAAATATGGTGCACCTGTCACATGGACTACTTTTATGACACTTTTGGGTCCTTTTTAAGCTTTAAAGTGAGTCTCTATTAACTGCTATTGTGTGAAAATCAGTCACTAAATGATGACATTGACAGCATATTTCATAGGCAAACTCCCAATCTTTCTCAATTTCACAAGGATGTTTCTTCGTTCTTCCAGGCTCTATTGTAATCTGACGGAAGGATCTCCAGAGTGCAGAGGTAAATAGGAAATCCTATTCATTCCGTTTTTACTTTCCGCAGAGCATCAAAGAGCAGAATAATGAAGTTTTGAATGGCAGTAATAAGATTAAAGATGAATCTTCTAGATAATAGAGCAGAGGACTTCATTCATCTTCACTAGGGAATAGACATGATTAAGTTCCTAATGAATTCAATTACACAGAACTTGTGTTTGGACTATTGCTCCACAAATGCCGAACAAGCCAGCCATGAATCGTGGAAAGCTATTGTTTACTGACAAAGAAAATCAATACAATCTGCATTTAAATAGTCCAATTTGAGTGGACAAATTAAAGGTGTGGTAATAGATTTCTAATAAGAAATAGATTACACACAAAATGTATTAAAATGGTAAGTTTTAGGGTGTGTGTAAGGTGCTAAGCTTAGGAACATTTTATTTCATTGGGTCCTTTATGAGTAAAAGTCAACATGTACAATTTCTTATGATTTTGCCATATTGTACTAATTATTAAGACTTGCCATGAGACCGGTTGTGTAAAATGCAAACACTTTCACGCATGTACAACTTTATAGAGACGTGCAAATGTTTACATATCCTCAGTTTAGGTTCTTAAATTCTTAAATGCATTCATTGCATTTAGAGTTTAGTTAATTATACCACTTGAATTGGCAATTGTTATCTAATGCAATGTAATACATGCTTCTTAAAGCGTGGCTTAATAGTCCAAATATGTTTGGGGGAAATGGTACATATGGATGGATTTGTATTAATATTAAATAGACTTCGTAGCACAAATGTTCTCAATGTTGTAGCAAACTTGAGCACATTTTTTTTTTACAAATCTAGAAAAGACTGAAAAGCATGAAGAATACAGGAACTGAAGGTTCTTCAAGAGCACAGAGCCAACTTTGTATTTAATTAGCCTTCACTGCATCTGCTGTGCCCGGGAGGTATGTAATTACTTGGTAATACTTTTAATTGCTGACAGTCCTGTCGTTCTGACTAGAGCATCTCTGCGCTCACACCAAGAGGCCGCGCTTAAAAAAGAATGTTCACTTGATAAGCAAATAGTTCCTTTAACAGGGTGAAGTCATTCAACCATTTTAATTGAGCAAGGATTTAAAAAAATGTCTTTAATGCTCAGGGAATCCAGCCATAAAACTCAAAAATGTTCAATGTCTAGATGGCATGTTGTAGCAAAACTAACATTCAGTGTGTGTGAGACTGATTGAGATTCCAGACTGAGAATTTGATGTCACCAGAACTCAATTTCCCAGTGAGAATAAGGCTGAAAATATATTAAAAGTAAATTAAGATGGAACTGTGGCCTGCTGGTGAGCACATGTGTTTAGATGCAGTCATGTGGTAATGCAACTTCAAATCTGGTAGGGTACAACAGGACTAAAGGCTCCTTTGATTTTATTTTCTCCCAAAACACTAAATAGCATCAAAAACTACCATTTTTTCTTTCCTAAACATCTGTTTGCCACTATGAACTGCAAAAACTTCCTGGTCCATGATATCTTTGCGTGTGTTGCCTAAAGGTTGACATTGAGGCAATTTGATCTAATATTTACTTTTTTTTAAAAAATATGAAATTGTTGAAAATGTATGTAGCTAATGAAGATCTTGGAAATTATCACATTTATTTAAAAAAAGAAATACTTATTTGTCATTTTAAATCTTGTTGAAGGTCATTATATCAAAATATTTTCAATAAATGTCCAATATATGAAAGGAGAGATTTGGGGTAAAAAGCCACCCTGTTGCAGGGGCTAAAGGCCCCTATTAAATTTGTTATGAAAAATGTTCAAAGTGGGCTCACATTTACTGATCCAATCACAATAGAGATTGATTTGTTTATAGAATGTGATTGAAATTAACAAGAAATTATGCATCCACTTCTACATTTACATTTACGGATTTGGCAGACGTTTTTATCCAAAGCGACTTACAGAGCCCTTATTACAGGGACAATCCCCCCCCGGAGCAACCTGGAGTTAAGTGTCTTACTCAAGGACACAATGGTGGTGGACGTGGGGATCGAACCACTTCTGATGTGGTTATTTTGAGTAAGCATCATTTTAATTTGTTACCTAAAAAAGCATCTTGCTGTCTTTAAAGTATTTCCCAAAGTTTTCAAATTGTGCCCTATAACTATTGCCCCAGAATCTACACTATATCAATATATGCCTTTTACCCCAAGTGATGGGGCCTTTTACCCCAGGTGTTGAGTAAAAGCACCCTCACCACATTTAAAAAAAAATTGCATTCAAAATAACTTTCTGTTGTTATTTCTTTTAACACTAATTATGTTGCTCCACCAATGTAAAAAAGAAAGGGGGGGGGGGGGGGGGCATCGTCGATATGGCTTAGAAAGATGAAATTAAATTCTTCTGTCAAGCTGTTACATTTACATTATATTTAGTTTTTTCGCCGGAGCACCACCTCAGTCTTCTCCTCCCATCTACCAGTGACGCTTGACTGAACTTCCCGCGTCTACCTGCGCAGATATCAACAGCGCAACTGGGTTTAGGGTTGCCAGGTTGAGGTCACAAATGGGTTGAAATTTGTATGATGTGTCGATTTGTGTGAGAAGGATGCGTTTCATACAATATCTGGCAACTGGACAACATTGGAATAATATATTGATGTGATTATTCATATAACCAGGTTTGTGCCATACAAATTACGGGAGTTTCCCGGGAGAAATAACAAGAGATTGCGGTGAAATACGGGAGACTCCCGGGAAAAACGGGAGTGTTGACAGGTATGCAATATGTAAACAATATGTGTGTTAACGTGATTTTAGTGTAATAAAATCACTTACTAACCTTTTCTGTGTAAAGTTATAGCCAATTTTACAACTTTGTTGCCATGACGACGTAACGCTGTAACCTTAACAGAATAATTAATGGAAGTGCTTAATTATTAATTAGCTTCACATTTCTGCCTTAAACCCCTCCAAAAAATTGTCTTCCATTGTAAGTGCCTCATTGTAACCTTGATTTTTGCTTTTTGTTTTAAAGAAAAGGAGGGATGAGTCAAAAGTAATTTTTGTGGTAATCAATATTATGCCACAAATGATGTCATTTGAGCTTGACTTGTATTGATCCTGGAACATTCCTTTAAATAACAGTCAAGCTACTACAAAAAAAATATAAAAAATAGCTACTCTTCAAGTTACTAACAAAAAGTAGCAAACTACATTGAAGCTATAAATAGAAAATATATTAAATTCTATTTAAATATATTACATATTATAAATTATATGTATTATAACTTAAATAATATTACCTGATATTTAATTGGACAAACAAACTACGATAAAAACATTTAATTGGACATTTGTACAAAAACAAATAAATATATGTACAAACGTAATACATATTTGTAATAAATGTATACTGCTGTACATATACATATATACTGGCAAAGTCCCTTTAAGGCTGCGTGGGTCTCAAGTGAATCAGTGAATCATTTACATGAACTGTCCAAATAAACAGACTCACTAAAATGAAAGTTTGATATGATTTAAATATCAGTCAATCATTTATTTTAATCGGTTCATTTACATGAACTTCCCGAAAAGAACAGATTCACTTAATGATTTGGTTTTCCCCGCTCTACAAGAGAGCGATAGGACGGTTACATTGATTCCTCCCTCAGCTCCATTGCTGTGTTTGCAAGAAATGTGAGAAATGTAGTGATATGTGATAGTACAGAGCTACTTGTTGAAAATGTTAGCTTGTTACTAGCTACATTATTGTGAAACTAGCTGAATAACTGTCACGCAACTGAAAAATATAGTTAAGTTTGTAGAGTTGCTACATAGGTACTCAGGAGCGGACTGGCCATGGGGAGAACTGGGACTTTTCCCGGTGGGCCGGCAGTGAAACGGGGAAGAACGGTGCAGAACGGGCGGCGATAAGATGAAACGGGCTACCGCGTTATGCTGAATGGACCATGACTGGCTGAAGTGGGCCGCAAAACGGCGCCGCGGTATGTTGAAGAGGGCCACGATATGCAGAAAAGGACAGCTAGCAAGCTAGCGAGTTCTGGAATAACTAAGTAGCATCAATACTTAACTACATTTTTCAGTAGTGTGACAGTAGGTAGGTAGCTTAGTTAGCTACAGTATCTTGATAAGATTTGAATTTAGACAGATACTAGCTATCTCTTAAGAAGACCAGTTTTCTTAGCTTTTTGAAAACATGGCACGCTTCAAAAACCCTATTGGAGGTAGTGCAAGACATCCATTTGAATCGCAGCCAACAGCGAGGCTCTATATTCATGTTGTGTTCGACCGCAGGAAACAGCTCACCTAATGTCATATTTCATTCTGACTGTGCTTTGATCAAGAGAGCTGCTGCTCCATTTTTCCTCCCGATGGTCTTGGATGGAAGGCGAGCTTGTCTATCACAGCAGGAGAAATACAGGCGGCACAGAGAGCAGTGAGGAATCCTGCAGAAGACCAAGAGCGCCAGGATCTTCTCAAATGTTTTTCACTTACCATCAATATTAATAGAAAACATTAGGGGTGAATCACAGTACAACCACATGAAAATATATTGCTCTGAGTGCATATGGGTGGCATTTTCACCACTGAAATGCAAATGAATACCAGTACAAGAGTATGAATGGTACAGAGATTCCAAACAAGTAAAGCCTGAAAGCCATAGGGGTTTGGAACAACATGAGGGTGAATACATGATGACAGAATTTTCATTATTGTATGAGCCATCCCTTTAAAGGGGAGCTGATCAGAACATTTCCCAATCCTCAGTTGCAGAACTTTTTACATGGAGATTTTACCACAAAATAGCTTGAGGAGTTGCTCACAAGTAGGTCTATAACATTACAACCCTCAATTCCTTCTTTTGATGTAAGTCATACTGCACTGAATTACTCATGGCATTAATTTAAAAAATATAAGGGAGCATCTCAAAGGTCCATATGCCATGTTCACAACGTGTTAAAGCCAAGCACTGCTTAAAGCGTGCTGACTTAACCATCTTGGATTTAAAACCTGGAAATTTTAGAGATCCAGTTTTCTTCTTTGATGTTATGCGCATACTAAATAAATGGTAGTTTATGTAATTGCTTTCAATTGGCCACCTTTGAGCTGTCTAAAGGCTTTAGATTTGCTCTCTGCCCTGGGCACTGAAGATCATTTACTTACCGCCATGTCATCACAATCCTGTTTGAAAGTAGTCCATTTGACTCATGCTCTTTTTTCCAAATCTTCTGAAGTCATACGATAGCTTTATGTGAGGACCAGGCTGAAATTGAAGCTGTTATTCACTGAAAATCTTCCCCTTCGCTGTAGATCTCAAATCAAATATGGTGCTAGTAAATCTCCAGTCCATATTCACTTATATTATATGTGGATCTAAACCTGTATGTCTTCCTTTCTTATACAGAACACGAAAGGATTTTTTTAAAGAATATCACAGGCTATATTGTCAATACAATGGCAGTGGATAGTGACTCACTTTAAAGGTTTGA
This sequence comes from Moxostoma hubbsi, assembly GCA_032164185.1. Lineage (NCBI taxonomy): Eukaryota > Metazoa > Chordata > Actinopteri > Cypriniformes > Catostomidae > Moxostoma > Moxostoma hubbsi. Next base: position 6,824,427 of record JAVLUX010000012.1, read on the forward strand.
CGCTGACTACCAACCCTGGAGTCGCGAGATCTAATCAAGGGCGTGCTGAGTGACTCCAGTCAGGTCTCCTTAGCAACCAAATTGGCCCTGTTGCTAGGGAGGGTAGTCACATGGGGTAACCTCCTCGTGGTCAGTGGGGCGTGTGGTAAGTTGTGCGTGGATCGCGGAGTGTAGCATGAGCCTCCACATGTTGGGTGTCATGTACAAAGAACCACGTGATAAGAACGCTGATTGATGGTCTCAGGAGTGGAGGCAAATGAGACTTGCCCTCTGCCACCCCAGTGAGGTGAGTAACCGCGCCACCACGAGGACCTACTAAGTAGTGGTAATTGGGCATATCAAATAAGGGTGGAAAGGGGATACAAAAATAAAAAAATACAAAAAAACCTTTAAACACCCCAAAGTGTCACAAAAGTCATATTCCATGTCTTCTGAAAGCATACAATAGTTTTTTGTAAGAAACAACCCTCAATTTTTGTCGTCTTCACCCCTCACATTTTGAGGTTCATGACATAAGAATTTGAGTTACGTTTATCAGTGCAGAAATGTATAATATGCCTTCAGAAGACATGGAATATGATGGAGTCGCCGCACGAATTACTTTTGATATACTTTTTTACACTTTAAAGTGAGTCACTATCAAATACCATTGTAATTAAAAGATGCCTTGAGTATGTGTGATCCGCATAAAAAAAGCAAGTCATACAGGTTTGGGACAACGTGAGTGTGAGTAAATTACAGAAGTTTAATTTTTTTTGGGTGAACTATTCCTTTAATGCCTCTTCAGCTGTGTTTGTGACAAAGTTTTGGGGTTTTTTCATGTTAAACACCATAAAGACCTGTCTTTCCGCCTTTAAAGTCCTGAATTATTCAACGACTTTCTGTGAACGCCTTTGTATTTGAAGATGCTCTCTTTAGAGTGCTTCTCTTTTTTGCTCCATTTATGAAAAAGCTTTCTCTGAATTAATTTTTCATCTGCGTCTGCGAGGATGTGAACCATCTGCTTGTGCTTTATGAGTGCATGTTGAGAGAGCTACAAGTAAATCCATAAGATCTGCATGTGCATGGTAATAATGTAGAGAGCAAGAGAGAGAGAGAGAGACAGACACATCAGATATACTCGAGCACTGGAAGTTACTGTAAGCTTACAATATACAATAAAAATATAACAATGTTTGACAAACTAAATTTTGGTCTGTTTTTCTCAAACTATTCCATGACTTCAGAAGACTTGGAGTATAGTGCACAAGTCACCCCAAATTGAAAATTCTCAAATTTTCTCGCCCTCATGCCATCCCAGATGTGTATGACTTTCTTTCATCTGCTGATCCTTCTCAACCACACCTATCGTATCACTTCTGAAGATATGGATTAAAATACTGGAGTCGTATGGAGTCATTTAGGTGCTTTTTCAAACAATGTGTCACACCTAAACCCATTCACTTGCATTGTGAGGACCGACAGAGCTGAGATATTCTTCTAAAAATCTTCATTTGTGTTCAGGAGAAGAAAAAAGTCATACACATCTGGGATGGCATGAGGGTGAGTAAATGATGAGAGAATTTTCATTTTGGGGTGAACTGTCCCTTTAAGGAGATGGACAAACGCAAAGAATATGAACTCTAATTGTCATTTTGTGTCATACCGAAGAAATTCAAACAGAAAACAGCATATAAACAATATATACAGTGTGTACATATATATACAGATGTGTGTGTGTGTGTGTGTGTGTGTGTGTGTGTGTGTGTGTGTGTGTGTGTGTGTTGTCGCCTAAGATAATTTCTTTCCTCCAGCCAGAGCAAACAACTGATGATTATCAGAGAGGCGAGAGAATTTTTCCCAGATAACCTGCAGACACCACAGTCAGCATAAAACACGGGCGCTATCTCTAATTGCCTTACACACACCCAGGAGGTACTGTCTAGTGACTCCTAGGAGCTTTCAGAACATCACTGTATCATGTACTACGTAACACACATTATTGTTCACAGTTTGCACATTTTGTGGAACAAATGTAACTTTCACCTTAAAACTGAGTATTTGAAAGTTGCCTGCATTGTCAGCTCACGTCTGAGTGCATAACCAGCATACAAATAATAACTTTATTCATTTATAAAATGAGAGAGAGCTCTGACTGCAGGCAGCCTGTCATCAAATGTTGACAGGAGACAGTGGAGATGTTGTCAGAGAATCGATATCCAGATGGCTGCTGTTACTGATAACGGGTTGAGTTTCTTCGAGAGTGGATATATGAAAAGCAGCGCTCTTTAGATCTCTTTAGAAGGCCAAGGTGAAAACTTGGGGTAAAGGGCATTCAATCTGTTTGACTGCACGCTGATCAGGGGCAGACTGGGAATAAAAAGTGGCCCTGGACTTTCTGGCCCAGAAGGACCCACCAAACCCGGCCCACAACTCACCACACCGGCTCATTGATTCGATTTTCCGGCTCAATGTCAAATTTTTGTGCTGGAAAATAAAACAAATTTCTAATGACTGCTAGTAATGACAACAGGCCCCATCGGTGCAAAAATTGTCATAACATATATATATAAGCATATAAAACCACTGTAAATGTGATGAGTGTATTTCTTAGAGAAAGCACTAAAATAAGCACTTACAGATCAGACAAGTAACATGTCCCAAAAGTTTTTTCCCAACACACAGATGTTAGGTTAAAATGCACATGAAAGTACAAGGGAAAGTGTGTATTTTCGGTGCTGTGACAAGTCAGCATATAGATCAGAATATGTACATATATACCTTTTATATATATATTTATATGATTAATTGCTCAAAGTTTCACTCTATGCGAGTTTGTTGCGTTTTTACATCTGCAGTGTTTTAATTCCTTCCCCAGATTATTCTTGAGATAACGTGAAAAGCCCAATGCATTGACAAGCTCTGTTTCTGCTATCCTTTTAACAAAGTAAGCCTCAAACAGCCACAAAAATAAATATTTTTCATGACTTATGTTCTGCATTTTTATCAGGCGTGAGCATTATTCAGCAAGCCGTGCTTGAGCTCCCACTAATGCTTTGCCGTATGATTAAATTATGCAAATGACTATGTTCTGCTCATAGCTTTAATGTTTTCAGATTTTATATATGCTGCTGTTGTTGTATTCGTTGTAATTTGCAGTTATTTGTCATTTACACGAGCTCATCTTATACTTAATATGTTGTCTTTGGTTGTCACCATTATTGTGATTTGTGTGTCAAATAGTGAGATCCACACGAGGTTCAGTGGGAATGCACTCATATGGAAATAGCTATTGTATTCACTCTGTAATGGGGTCTGTGCGGGCATGTCGCCTGTTTGGTGGCCCAGTGGGAAAACGTTCGGTGCTCCCAGAAGGTTAATTTGTGGGTATAAAATATAAACTCTTCTCAGGTTCTCACACAAAAACCTCCCTGCAACATTTTGGATGTTAGTTCATGATTATGCATTATAAAACGTACAAATATCCACTAGAGAACTTTCTGTATAAGTTCTTATAAGCTTGTCACAAAAACCTGCCAGCAAAGATCTTGGAAGGTTAGTTTATGGCTTTATGTATGAAACCATATTCTGCTTTCCTTTAGAGAGACGGTGGTTTTGAACCTAACAATCAATCAGTTAGTCAGCTAGTCACCACAGGTAGCCTAGCTTAAAGAGATATGGGTTCAGAGGTCAGAAGGGGGAAACAGACCCTGGCAGGTAAATATACAGCATTGTGCAGCCCAATGACCTTCCTCATAGCACACTCAACACTGCACTGTCAATATATATATATATACACCTGCACGTCAGTGTGGTCTCAAAATGTGAGGGGTGAAGAGAGAACTTTTTTTTTTTATGTGGTTGGTAAAAGTTTACGACCGAGAGAAACTGACTGCGTTCTGTTATTGACGTTTAATACGGTCCCAACAAACACAGAACATTCCCCTATTGTTAGCGTATGGTTCATATTCGGTTATTTTTTAAGGGGGATCCAATTCCTAACGTTCTAGGAACTTACTTTTTAGGCTTCATTTTTCAGTAACCAAAAACTAACATTCTCTGAATGTTCTGAGAAGCAAATATTGTTAGTTGGGGAGGAAATTTGCCAGTTGTCCTCATTCGGTTGTTGTGTAGCCATGAACAATCAACGTTTGGAAGAGGAGAGTCTAGTTTCAGTTTCCTTTTCTGAAATTACAACAGTAGACAATGAGGGAAAAACTCTTCTAGGATGTTGTTTTTGTAGAAATGGAAGAACCTTCCTGCTTCTTTTTCAATCAGACATGACTACACTGTTGTCCATGCTCCTTTCCTCTCCAAGCACTCCTCAATTCCCCACGGTGTGAGGGAAAATCCAATTACATTTCAAACAAGCCCACAGGCACCAAATGGTGCTCTGCCTCTGCCGATTATCTCCCGCTCTCACGGCGGCTCCTCGGTGACAGACACGCATTTTGCGGAGTGTTCGGGGGGCCGTTCAACAGGTCCACTGGTAAATCCTCCTTATTTAAAGATGATTTGATATGGTTGTGTTGTGAGAATGGAGAGAACGTTTTGTCAACAATTGAAAAAGTTCAACAATGTTGAGTTTTAAGATGAGAAATTGGGAAAATTGTGTTCATCTCGCCTAAAATGAGATGGCTTACCTCACTTCCTATTGGCTGTGCATTTATGGTCAACATGAAACTCCGTTGGAAACCCATTTTACTTGGTGAAACAGGATATTCAACAGGAAAACAAATGAAGGGCAGCACTTGATTTTATCCATCAAAAGTTAATTAGATAATGAAAAGTTTTCCCTATATGACAGTTGGTTGGACAGAAGGTTTTCGAGAATGAGAAAGACAATCATTGTTTTCTTTGGATTGGCATTGAATAATTAATCATTCATGCTAATTCATGGGAATTGCATTTAGATTGTCAACCAATTCTGATTTTTAGCACAGATAGGATCTTGTTGCAAGCCTGTAAACTGATTTTGTGGCGTCCTATTTGAGCCATTTTAACCAAATATATATATATATATATATATATATATATATATATATATATATATATATATATATATAAACTACTGACAATTATTTAAAACTTATCAAACAAATTAAAGAGTACTATGTTCAATATGTAAGAAACAGTCCTGAAAAACTCCAGTAATAATAGCACATAATGAATATACTGAAGTATCAGCTACTTTAAAGTTACTCTGTTGTGAATTACTCAAGTTTAGACATTTCAGGATATTTACGAGACATGTAACACATTTTTAAATGCAAGTTATTCTTTCTGGCTTGCACGTAACTTGGTTCAACTTCACCTGTTCATCTGTTCAGATGTAAATTGTAATATTGTTCATATTGTGGATATAGATGATTAATTTCACATTTATAGGATGCATTTAAGTGAGGTAATTTATCTTTTAGTAAACTGTATTCCACTACAGATTACAGATTACATGCTGTAAAATGTCATTTGTAATGTATTCCGTTAGATTACTCAAGGTCAGTAATGTAATCTAAATACTTTGGATTACTTCTTCAGCACAGGGGGATTTTTTCACTTGTTTTGACTATAAAAACTCTGTCAGTACAGTAAGACAAAATACACATGTTAAAAATACATTCTCTGAAAAAACAGAGAATCAAACTGATGTTGTTGTAAGGATTTTTTGATATTTTTACAGGAAAACAATTCAAAAATTATTATCAAGAATATGATTTTTGCCCTAATATCAAATGTCTTACTAGAAAAAATAAATTATGATCCAATGTGAATTTTCTTGATAAAAAATATGATTGTGTCTGGTAACATGTGCATGTAAAATGGCTAGAAATAGCATTTTAGCTTAGTAAAGCATGATCCATCCATCCATCCCAAAAGGCACATCAGTACACTAATCAATTAAAATAAATCTGGATGGATCAAACCAATAGTCCAATCAGTTAGAAAAGACACACCAAACCATGCCAGAACAGTCTAAAGGTCTGTATAAAATTTGGTGGTTAAAGCTTGAAAGCTCTAGGAGGAGTTAGTGTTAGACATATTAGTCTCGGTTTAGGGGTTTTGAAAACCCCCAAACAAATTTTGAAGAATCGCAGCATGTTGGCTTTGTCAAACCAACATAATGACTGTTTCCAAACTTGTCTTCCATTAGTTGCACAAACAGAAAGTACTCAGATTCATGCCATTGTTTGAGCCAAACTTGCTTTGTCGGGATGCTCAAACAAACAGCAAAGTGTTGATGGCTCCACAGAGCAACAGTGTTTATGCTTTTTGGGGAAATCAACTTACAGAAAGCTTGCTTATAGTAGTCTGTAAAGGTCAAATGTGACTAAGCAATTATACATTTGTTTAAATTTTGAGGCTAACTGTTATCTAACAAGCCTAACACGCACTTTCACACTGTGTGAGGATAACGCAAAGAATCACAAGCCCTGGCGAATCAATAACACGTGCAGTGAAAAAAAAAGATGATCAGTTGAATTCCTCTACCCCATGATTACAGCACAATTCATTACCGGGTTGATGTTATTGACTACACGCTAATATATTACACAAATGGAGAATGCTGCTCATTAAAGACTCAAATATACTGCAAAATACTGACGTGTGCTAGAGGCCACAAAACAATAAAGAATCTGCCGCACACCATTTTCAACATCATCAATAGCAGGGCTTTAACTTATTCATGAAGTTAAACAATTAACCAGTCAGAAAGAGTCTTTCTCACAGAAAGTAAGCCGACCTGCCACAGCGGTTTTGAAGTAAATCAAGCGGTATTAACGGAGTACACAATGACTGTGTGACAGATATTTAAAGATTTTTTTAATGTTTAATATCCAAACGCAGCACAGTAATTAATTTCCCATTGCTCTGGCTGTAAATTTTCATCTAAATGTGTTTGTGCTCCCATCTCTGTCAAACACACACACACACACAATTGCTCTGTTTCAAAACCTTGTGACCTGCCTACATCAGCAGTATTTCAAGGCATCAAAGGCAAATATATTTATGAACTATTTTACCCAATATGCAAAACAATTGTTTTTTGTTGTCAATGTGTTCGCTGAATGCACTCAAAACAAACCAAGACCCTTATGAGCTGGTTCATTTAGGCTACATCTACATTAATCCGGATACATTTGAAAACGTTTCAAAACGCTCTCCGTCCACATTAACGTTTTCAAGCGTTTTCCAAAAGTTGCTCATCCACACTGAAACGTATGCAAATGCTTAAAATGTGTCACTGCAATCCCCGCTGCATGTACGGTCTGAAACGCAACTGTCCTCGTGTTCCGTCGCCAGACACCAATTCCGAGTAAACCATTGAAGGAATGCAATGTGAAGGTTGGACAAAGTGACATTTATTTTTTAATACATACATATAACACAGGCCGCCATCTTGATTGTTTGGGTTGGATAGATCACATGACTAAAAATGCGTCATCGTTTTCCAAAGCATCCGTTTGCACAGTCCTACAACGCGAAAACAGCATTTTCAAATGTATCCACTTTGGAGTGCGTTTCAAAAAGCTCTGTTTTCGCGGACAAAAACGCCATCTCAGTGTGGAGGGAAGGCCAAAACGGAGAAAAAAAAGACTTTTTCAAACTAAAAGGTATTAGTGTAGACTAGGCCTTATTGAACTGCTAAAAAACTACTCACCAACTCAGTTCTCGTTTTGAATCAGTCTGACGAATCCTTCCCTGAAGGTCCTCACTGAATCAGTCAGAGTGGTTACTGAACTGACACTGAATGGCTTCACTCACAAGTTCAAATATTCAAGCTGAACAAATAAATCATTGGAAATCCCGATTCAAGCAGCCATAAAGGATTAGGCGGATGGAAAGAAACGAGTAAAAGTAGATAATCAATGGAAGGACATGGTAGGTTTTACCCTCAGCCTGTGTTTGGGTGGAAATTGAGTTGTTTTGCCAATACTATGGTGGTTTGAGGTAGGGCTCCTTTCCTGGGCTATGAAGCACTGCTCCCACAGTAAAAGCCATCAGATTTATTTTGATGAGGCGTGACAGCACCGGCATCCAAACAGATATGCGCGTCCATTTTGGCTGTTGCCGTAACGATTAGGCACAGGGGTGGGATCTCGGTCAAGAGTAAAGCACAAGGAGCAGGAATCTATATTTTCAAAGAACTAGAGGGATGGGAGACAGAATTGATCCTGTAAATGGAAAGAGAGACACAGGAAAGATGATAGGAGTGAAATGAAAGAAAGTTAAAACAAAAAGGAGGGAACGAATAAGGGCATTGTAAATAATGGGACAGTCCTGGTTCTGATTACGAATCCTCTTAACTTTTTACACTAACAATCATTTCTTATTTTTTCCCCCAATATCACTTGAGGTTTTACATTAAGGTGTAACAATGCTACTGCCAATGCCAATGATGAAGATGATGATGATGGAGAACCCGAGTGCAATTTATTAATAACAGTGGAATCCAAAAACCCAAACTACAAATGTGAAACATGAACTTCACTTGACCTGGCATGGCTTGACAAAGTTAACAAACACACAATACCTGACAAGGGACAACGAGACAAAATACAGTAAGACTTTTCGTGCAATTTTGAGATAAGCATGACTAAATTCGTTTGTGAATTTGGGAACTGTTGACAGAATTGGTTGTCATTCAAATGGATTCAATTCCAATATTTATTCCATACATAAACAGAAAGAAAAAGAAAGCCGTAAAGAAACACAACATTACTTTGCCTGATTTCTTTATGGCCCTGTCAAGGTGGCCATTAGTTTTGCATTAATTTTGTAGTGGGAGTAAAATAATTAAATAGGCAAACTGGGCAGGCCGGACCACAACCATGAATCAAGAGTTCAGTGATCTTTAATAATGGGCCTGGAGAAAGCCTTCACCTGAAGCCCACCAGAGCAGATACATGACACAAATCAAGCCTATATATTTTATATGCTGTATGTGGAACTTTATAACTTTGTATTATATATTAAACAGGCTCATCGTGATGTATATTGCTGTCCATTATTGTATTTATGAGAAAACACTCAAACACTGAACATAATGTCCTGATAAAAACGTTCTTAATGTTTATTATCATTGGAATTAGCAACACGGGAACGACAAACTGCAAAGCACCAAAGAGAATCAGTCTAACATTAAGTTCTGAGATGCTATAGGTTACAGCTCTGTGTGACGGAAATATCTAATGAGCTTTCCAAACTAAGTACAACATCAATACTGGAGCATATTGCAAATGTAGGGAATTTGAACAAATGATGTGTGAATATCAATAGCTTTTAAACTTACTGGCTGTGTTTCAAAGGCTTTTTTTATTATTGAGAAATGAATAGTTCAAGATACCATGGTACTGAATGATTATCATGTTAATATATATCAAGGTATTTATATGGAAATCAAAGGTACTAATACTTCACATGTGCTAGGGAGGGTAGAGTCACATGGGGTAACCTCCTTGTGGTCCCTATAATGTGGTTCTGGCTCTCGGTGGGGCGTGTGGTGAGTTGTGTGTGGATGCCGCGGAGAATAGCATTTAGCCTCCACACGCTACACGGTAACGAACTCAACAAGCCACGGGATAAGATGCGGATTGACGTCTCAGACGTGGAGGCAACTAAGATTCGTCCTCCGCCACCCGGATTAGGTGACTCACTACGCCTCCACAAGGATTTAGAGTGCATTGGGAATTGGGCATTCCAAATTGGGGAGACAAAAAGGGAGAAAATATGCATATAGTAAAATAATAATAATAATCGTTAAATTGAGATATCCTTGCCATTTTAAAATTATGTTACACAATTTTTATACAATATATCCCCCCCCCCCCCTTTTTATGTGTGTGGGGGGGGGGGGGGGGGGGGTCCTGTAGCGCCATTGTACACAAATCAAGAATTTAAGCATTTTGAATGAGTTTAAAATGACAAAAGGAGGACGCAGTTTCTTAAGACAATAGTAGGGTTAAATGAAGCTCTGGTTTACAAGGTGCTTGATTTCCACATTTGCATAACTCACATGTGGGCTATTTCCTCTAATACACTTTACATTTACAAGCCATATTTCATACACTTGCTATTTCCATGTTTTCTAATCCTGTAGATGGATGTAGGTGGATTTGTTATGATGGGAGAGAGAGAGAGATGGAGAAGTACCTGGGAAGCAGACAGCAGTTAACCAGAAATTAGGATTCTGTTATTCTCTCTCATGGCACCGTTGCCTCCCCTGGCATTTCAACGCTACCTCATTAAATCACAACACAACACTATTAATGACCTGTCAGGACCGTTAACATTTATTTCATGTGAATTCATACAAATCGAGGGAATTTTACAAATGGCACCCACCAACCGCTGTCTCGTTTTTCCTCCCTTCATTGAATTTAAGTCAGCAGAGAGCTCCAGTGATTTGGCTTCACAAAGGAATAAGAAAAATAGCTATATTTATGTTTTTCAGGAGCGCTGTTCTCGGAGGAACATTGTTTGAGGCGTTAAACTATATCATGGAAAATGTGAGGGTAGACACTGAAGATTTACAACCGCTGGCATAAATTATGGAATCACCACACTTAGAGGATGTTCACCCAAATGATACATCAGCTTTGTAGGATGGAGCCTTGTCCTGGACCAATTATGTCAATTTCCCTGTCTGTCGCTCACTTTGGCGTTGTGTCGAAGAAGCGACACTAGGGGTCCAATTTAAATCACGGCATGCGCTGAGGCATGTACGTGGTCTGCTGACACAGGAGCGGGCAGGTATTTTACGCGCAAAGGCGACCAGCTGTGTCAGACTGCACGTACTCTTCCCCAACGCCCCACAAAGTCGTCGGAATCCTTATAGTTACCCTAGACAGGGGAACAAGGCGACGCTTGCCAACCTGGGAACGGGCCGAGCCTAGCCGGGCCTCTTTTCTCTCTATGTTTCTCGCATAGAGTCAACGGCTAGGGCCCTTACACGCACCGGGGAACGGGGTCTTACCCAGGCTCGGACCTGAGAAAACACGAGACGAGACTGACTCTACCCTGAGATTGTAAAATCTTGCAAAGGTATTAGGTGTTGATGATTATTCATCATCCCCACACCTATTTTCTATTGAAAAGTGTCCAAAATTTCAATGTACACCTGTGCATTGACTGTTGAGGTAATGATTGCCATCTCCAATGGTCCCCTGGCATAGAGACCAATATCATAAATGACTGGGGAAATTTGATTGTTTTCTTCAGGCAGTCATCTTTATACGTTTCATTAGAACGGGACCAGACAAAATTTCCAGCATCATCACCTTGGCCAATGCAGATTTGTGACTGATCACTGAATATCACGTTCAAAGCCTTCTCTGCTGGCCTAACATGCCAAATAAACAAATATTTTTTTATTCCTTTCATTCTCAATCACCTTTGTATGCATTTTTAATCGCTTTCCACTCTTAATTCATCTACAAACAAATAGAGAAAAACAAAAGGTTTATCCAGTCAGAATTTTTTGCTTGATGCTTACAAGCAAAGTGTGACAACTGTTTCACAAATCACATCCCCGAAACAGCGCGTGAGTTTGAGCTCCACATCATCAGGCCTTCAGAATTTCCTCAGAATCCCTAAACAGTGCTAATGAATGAGCAACTAAAGTCAGTGTGTCAGATTCATCAGCCAATCAGATTGATTTATTTGTTCTTAGTGGGCGTGACCATGTCCTGGTCGAGGTCTTCTAACTGGCCTTGAGTGACGCAATCATTCTTTTAGTGACGTAATTTGAAAGCGAAGAGCGCGAGATCGTCATCACTGCCGCTATCTATGTTGAGAAAGAGATCTTTATGGATTTAAACACTCAAGATGTTCTGCATGACCGTGTGATTTCTTAATTACTAAATAGGAAAGGAGGACTAATTTTCCCTTCAAGTAAATTGGTAAGTGCTTTTTCATTGCTATAGCAACATCAGGAGTTTTCTAAGTGTAAATTAGGCTGCTGGAGCATTCAGTGTCAGATCAAGTTTTGAAAAGTTGTGTTGCTTTCCATTCAACAAAAAAAAGAAAGTCTGATTTTACAACTTTCTACCAAGAATAGTGCAATGAATGCCTCTTGAAGTCAGAATTACAACTTGTAGGCTCGTACAGAAATAAATGAGTTTGCTTCCACGTTACATGATATTAAAGCTTTTTTAAGAAACGCCTGCAGAAACGGGTGTATAAAACATTATAATTTCTTTTGATAATCGTACAATTGAAATTATGCTGCTGCGCTAGCATTTTTGCTAATCAGTTGGGTTGCTAGGAGACGTCTCTAATGAGAGTCAAACCCCTGCTAAGCTAACGGGAGCGCTGCAGTTTTGTTTCCTTAAGTTAAACGTCATCTTCTGAATATCGGGGAATGGGATGCAATTATGGTCGGAGATATCAAGTAGGAATATCCCACATCCAACCTGAATGAACGCAGCATAACCGTGTACCCTGACGAAACTACATGTATTGCAAGCGTTAATTTCACAAAACAGTCATGCTGCAGTTAAAATTAGGCTTGCTTGAGCATTAAGTGTCCTTTCAAGTTCTGGCTTTAATACGTGGATGTGTTTTTAAATGTCAGTTGGTATTACTAGTTGACTGCCACGAAATGTACGATAGGCATAAGGCCATATTCAATGGGAAACTGTGTTTTCTTAATGGCATAAATCACACTGAAGGCCTAGAAATGCTTTGAGTTTTCTATCCTGACGTTTTGGCGTCTTGGTCGACCCGTATGTTTTCCTTTTATAACCTTCCCATTTTGTTTATACTTGCACCACGTTTTAGACACAGCTGACTGGGAACAACCAACTTCCATCTTCTGTTGTGCCGTGTTGGATTTCCTTCTTGAATGAGATTTATGATCCTTTCCATCGTTTCAATCGATAACTCTCTTGTTGGGGCCATGTTTCCTTTCAATTAGTCCAACAGCTCGTTAAGGTCTGTAAGCACTCTCTTTTAAGACTAATTAGCTTTTTTAGACTTCTGCCAGTATTTGTTTTAGGTGTTTTAGAAATGCTGGTGATTCCATCATGTTTTCCTCTGTTTGATCTTGACAAAAATATGACATTAAAATATTGTAATTTAATTTGTTTGAGGGATGTTTCACGAAGCCAGTATGTTCAGCTATTAAACAAAAATAGTTTTGTGTAATATCTGTGATTTGTTTATTTGCTACGAAGTAAAAAAAAGCTGGTTGAGCATCCTCTAAGTGTGGCGACTCCATCATTTTTGCCAGCGGTTTTATCTAGTACATCCTCGCAATGCGCACAGTGCTATACTGTATGTGTGTGTGTATGTGTGTGTGCGCGCGCGTGACACACATACAGTATAGCACTGTGCGCATTGCGAGGATTTACTTACTATGTACAAAGACACACACATACATATACTGGTCAAAACTTTTGAAACACTTGCCTGAAATGTTTCTTATGATCTTAATGTTTTGGATCTGAAGGTGTATGATTCAATGTTTGAAATTAGATTTGTAGACAAATATAATTGGACTACTATGAAGATGCTAAAAGGATAGTTTTGAGTTATGCTGGATTTTGTTCAGTCACAACATAATTCCCATAGTTCCATTTATGTTATTCCATAGTTTTGATGACTTTTACTATTATTCAAAAATGTGAAGAATCAGTGTTTCACGCACAAGTTTTAACAGGGTGTGTGTGTGTTATATATATATATATATACAGTGAGGAAAATAAGTATTTGAACACCCTGCTATTTTGCAAGTTCTCCCACTTAGAAATCATGGAGGGGTCTGAAATTGTCATCGTAGGTGCATGTCCACTGTGAGAGACATAATCTAAAAAAAAAAAATCCAGAAATCACAATATATGATTTTTTTAACTATTTATTTGTATGATACAGCTGCAAATAAGTATTTGAACACCTGAGAAAATCAATGTTAATATTTGGTACAGTAGCCTTTGTTTGCAATTACAGAGGTCAAACGTTTCCTGTAGTTTTTCACCAGGTTTGCACACACTGCAGGAGGGATTTTGGCCCACTCCTCCACACAGATCTTCTCTAGATCAGTCAGGTTTCTGGGCTGTCGCTGAGAAACACGGAGTTTGAGCTCCCTCCAAAGATTCTCTATTGGGTTTAGGTCTGGAGACTGGCTAGGCCACGCCAGAACCTTGATATGCTTCTTACAGAGCCACTCCTTGGTTATCCTGGCTGTGTGCTTCGGGTCATTGTCATGTTGGAAGACCCAGCCTCGTCCCATCTTCAATGCTCTAACTGAGGGAAGGAGGTTGTTCCCCAAAATCTCGCAATACATGGCCCCGGTCATCCTCTCCTTAATACAGTGCAGTCGCCCTGTCCCATGTGCAGAAAAACACCCCCAAAGCATGATGCTACCACCCCCATGCTTCACAGTAGGGATGGTGTTCTTGGGATGGTACTCATCATTCTTCTTCCTCCAAACACGGTTAGTGGAATTATGACCAAAAAGTTCTATTTTGGTCTCATCTGACCACATGACTTTCTCCCATGACTCCTCTGGATCATCCAAATGGTCATTGGCAAACTTAAGACGGGCCTTGACGTGTGCTGGTTTAAGCAGGGGAACCTTCCGTGCCATGCATGATTTCAAACCATGACGTCTTAGTGTATTACCAACAGTAACCTTGGAAACGGTGGTCCCAGCTCTTTTCAGGTCATTGACCAGCTCCTCCCGTGTAGTTCTGGGCTGATTTCTCACCTTTCTTAGGATCATTGAGACCCCACGAGGTGAGATCTTGCATGGAGCCCCAGTCCGAGGGAGATTGACAGTCATGTTTAGCTTCTTCCATTTTCTAATGATTGCTCCAACAGTGGACCTTTTTTCACCAAGCTGCTTGGCAATTTCCCCGTAGCCCTTTCCAGCCTTGTGGAGGTGTACAATTTTGTCTCTAGTGTCTTTGGACAGCTCTTTGGTCTTGGCCATGTTAGTAGTTGGATTCTTACTGATTGTATGGGGTGGACAGGTGTCTTTATGCAGATAACGACCTCAAACAGGTGCATCTAATTTAGGATAATAAATGGAGTGGAGGTGGACATTTTAAAGGCAGACTAACAGGTTTTTGAGAGTCAGAATTCTAGCTGATAGACAGGTGTTCAAATACTTATTTGCAGCTGTATCATACAAATAAATAGTTAAAAAATCATATATTGTGATTTCTGGATTTTTTTTTTTAGATTATGTCTCTCACAGTGGACATGCACCTACGATGACAATTTCAGACCCCTCCATGATTTCCAAGTGGGAGAACTTGCAAAATAGCAGGGTGTTCAAATACTTATTTTCCTCACTGTATATATATATATACACACATACATGCATACATACAGGTGCTGGTCATATAATTAGAATATCATCAAAAAGTTGATTTCAGTAATTCCATTCAAAAAGTGAAACTTGTATAATGTATACATTCATTACACACAGACTGATATATTTCAAGTGTTCATTCCTTTTAATTTTGATGATTATAACTGACAACTAATGAAAACCCCCAAATCAGTATCTCAGAAAATTAGAATATTGTGAAAAGGTTCAATATTGAAGACACCTGGTGCCACACTCTAATCAGCTAATTAACTCAAAACACATGCAAAGGCCTTCAAATGGTCTCTCAGGCTAGTTCTGTAGGCTACACAATCATGGGGAAGACTGCTGACTTGACAGCTGTCCAAAAGACGACCATTGACACATAAGGTCATTACTAAAGAGGCTGGCTGTTCACAGAGCTCTGTGTCCAAGCACATTAATAGAGAGGCGAAGGGAAGAAAAAGATGTGGTAGAAAAAAGTGTACAAGCAATAGGGATAACCGCACCCTGGAGAGGATTGTGAAACAAAACCCATTCAAAAATGTGGGGGAGATTCACAAAGAGTGGACTGCAGCTGGAGTCAGTGCTTCAAGAACCACCACGCACAGACGTATGCAAGACATGGGTTTCAGCTGTCACATTCCTTGTGTCAAGCCACTCTTGAACAAGACACAGCGTCAGAAGCGTCTCGCCTGGGCTAAAGACAAAAAGGACTGGACTGCTGCTGAGTGGTCCCAAGTTATGTTCCCAGAGTCTGGAGGAAGAGAGGAGAGGCACAGAATCCACGTTGCTTGAAGTCCAGTGTAAAGTTTCCACAGTCAGTGATGGTTTGGGGTGCCATGTCATCTGCTGGTGTTGGTCCACTGTGTTTTCTGAGGTCCAAGGTCAACGCAGCCGTCTACCAGGAATTTTTAGAGCACTTCATGCTTCCTGCTTCTGACCAATTTTAAGGAGATGCAGATTTCATTTTCCAACAGGACTTGGCACCTGCACACAGTGCCAAAGCTACCAGTTCCTGGTTTAAGGACCATGGTATCCCTGTTCTTAATTGGCCAGCAAACTCGCCTGACCTTAACCCTATAGAAAATCTATGGGGTATTGTGGAGAGGAAGATGCGATACGCCAGACCCAACAATGCAGAAGAGCTGAAGGCCACTATCAGAGCAACCTGGGCTCTCATAACACCTGAGCAGTGCCACAGACTGATCGACTCCATGCCACGCCGCATTGCTGCAGTAATTCAGGCAAAAGGAGCCCCAACTAAGTATTGAGTGCTGTACATGCTCATACTTTTCATGTTCATACTTTTCAGTTGGCCAACATTTCTAAAAATCCTTTTTTTTTGTATTGGTCTTAAATAATATTCTAATTTTCAGAGATACTGAATTTGGGGGTTTTCATTAGCTGTCAGTTTTAATCATCACAATTAAATGAAATAAACATTTGAAATATATCAGTCTGTGTGTAATGAATGAATACAATATCCAAGTTTCACTTTTTGAATGGAATTACTGAAATAAATCAACTTTTTGATGATATACTAATTATATGACTAGCACATGTATATATCTCATACATACACCCCGTTCCCAGGTTGGCAATACCCATATACAATATTTATATCAATATTTATATCTTATGTTTACAAAAACTAGGAAAATCTATTTTCACTACAGAAATTTCCATGACTTTAACTTCTGAAGAAAAAAAAAATAATTAAAAAATTAATCTTATTATTTTTAATTTTAATTAATCTCTGATATTAACAGAATTTCAATGACCATTCCATTTCCCAAAAGGGATCATTGAACTACCTTGTTATCAGCACCACCAACTTATGTCTAATCTTCACCAAAATTGGCTGAGATGATCTTCAGATCAAGCTGAATAAAATTACTGAACTAATTATACCAAGAAACGTCTTAATGAATTCGACTGCATTAATGAATCCGCTGTATTTCAACAATGCTTTGGTCAATCTAAACAAAACATGTGGGTTTGACTTCATTGTCACAATTGTTTTTTGCAGTATTTACCTATAACCTTTGAACAATTTGGCTTGAATCGTTTCATCAGCGCAAAAGATTATGCAGGTAATACTGTAGTTTGAAACAAACATATTTTGCCCGAGTTAGGTCAATAGCACTTGAGCCGGAGTTAACCTTCTTGAAACAAGATGTCCACTGTAAGCAGCATCCCTCTTCTTTCCCAGTATTTACGAGGCTGCCCATTACTTCATTTCGTGAATAGCAAATTGTTCTGCGTCAACACATTTTGATGGGAGGCACAGAATGTTAACAACAGTTCAGAGAAGCCATTTCCCCAGAGCTGATTGTAAAAGATGTCAGGAGGAAGATAACTCGACCTTACGTTATTTTCCCATTTGCAAAGGCAAGCATGCTCATGAAAGAGGGTTTTGACTGTAGATTCACAATAAGAATTAAGCTACTCTAAAAAAAAAAAAAAGAACCAATCAAAATCTGAGAAGGCCAAGACACATTCAGTTATACTGACCATTCATTTATAATTAATGGTGTTGTGTTGTAGGCCTCCATTCATCAAACAAATGTGTGTTTCCTTTTGGTAATTAGAGCAGAACAAAATGGCTTATAAAACATTTAGTCTGACTTCCAGAGTTTGACAATCAACAAAGTAAAGCACCTACTTTCACTGACCTTTTTAAAGCCCTATTTTGTACCCTATTCTAAGAAAGTGTGACAAATCCCCGGCTTGCAGTTCCTTGGACAATAGGACAATATGTAAATCCATTTCCCCCAAAAGAGCACAGAACATTTGGAGGGGGAAAAGGTCTATAGCTTCTGCAACTGCTGGACTAGAAATCAAATGCATGGGCCTGGCCATGGATGGCAGCATAAGGTTCCTCCTTCTGTCCTCCAACTCATTCGGTCATGGTGAAAAAGACAGAAGGAAAAAGGAGCTTTAGGCAGAGAGCAAATCTGCAGTAACACTAGCAGGATCACAAAGGACAGAATAAAGAGTGATGACAGAATAAAGAGTCTCAATACGGTGTTTAATCTCTCTTGCTAACTGCGCTTTGCCCCGAGGACACATGTACACTGATGAGGCCTTGTATTAGATCCTGTAGGTGCTAAAATCACAACGAGTAATTATGCAGTGTCTCAGTTGGATTGGATGTAGAGCATAATGTGTTTGGAGGCTTGAACATCTGCTCTGTTGTTTCCTTCATTACGGTCAACTGAAGGAATGGTCACACAAAAGAGGCAATCAGGCTTTGCACACTATAAATTGTTAACCCAGGATCATTTTAACTTAATCCTGGGCTATCTTGTTCCATACTTCACACTTAACCCTGGGTTAATCAATCCAAGGTAGGCAGGTTTTGCAATTTCACACTGTACATTTGTAAAGCCTGGATTAAAGCCCCGGCACACTTACGGAGAAGTTCTTCGTTCAAAGGGGAAAAGAAGTTCGAAATACCCGAGCAATGACATTTAATGCGTTTAGACGAACATTTAAATACGAGGGCTAATATGACATTAAAACATGTAATCGATGACTTGAGTAGAATTCCCACAAGATCAGTAAAAAAGAGCTGTTTTTACTACTCGATGATGATTTAAAGTAATATATATGAAGTACATAGTGTAGAATTTGTCTTGTTTACATTCTGAATTCATGGGGCTAAGGTGCTAACGCTATACATAGCCGTAATATGCATTCAGAGTGTCATGCACCCGATGACACTCTGTTTTTGTCATTTATGATGACACCGATACTACTGCAAATAAGGGTGTATGAAAGTGTATTAATGGGTAGAATACAAACATAAGAATTATGATAAGGTATTTCAATTTGGGAAGATGTATGAATGACTTTTAGCTGCAGATGGCACTTAAATTTGAGTAGATTTGATTCCTTTTGATGACTAATAAAAAAAGAAATGCATGACATGTTCTTGAAAAATGTCTACGCAAATGATTGTACAGTCGAAGGTAAGTTTGCACCAGTTCACTTATAACTCTGCAAGCTGGTGTGTTCATGTTGATTGATCTTAACTGACTGAACGGGAATTAGCTGTCAGCCTCAAAGTACTATGACATCACACCTGTTCGTTCTTCGATTGCATTTGAGGTATGCAGGGGCCTTCAACGTTCTTAATTGCGTATTTATGAAGTTAACAACAGTGACTGGACATTTACAGCACAGCTTGTTCATAAAAATCACCATGCGGATGCATGCTGGTTGTCTTAATTCTTCTGAAATACAAAATGACCGTCTCTTCATCACTCCAGTTAATGCATATGTTGCTATTGCTCGACATTTTAAACGGTTTCTCGCAGGCTCTGAAGCTATGCAGTGTCAAAGTTTCTGCAGTTGTATAAAATGAGCATGAATATTTAATGAGGTGTGTATTGTTTAGTTTTCTATTGCTAAAATATGATTGGTTAATCACACTATCCACAGTTTGATATTTCTGAAAAATGGTTGCATGTGTACCAGGAGCCAGCTGGTGCGTGATAGCTGTACGGTATGTGTAAATCTCACTCCCCTGGCCTCGAGATGCACTAGCGACTGACACTAGAGGCTGTAGCCTTTAGACTTCTCGTTAGCATGCCGGTTCAAATCCCGCTCTGAGCGGGTCAAGAAGGACTGGTGGTGCTGTGACCCAGATGGGAGTGAGGTTTTGGGGGGTGAGCGTAATGGGAGCCAGCTGGTGTGGGATAGCTGCGCGGTATGTGTAAATCTCACTCCCCTGGCCTCAAGAGATGCACTAGCGACTGACACTAGAGGCTGTAGCCTTTAGACTACTCATTAGCATGCCGGTTCAAATCCCGCTCTGAGCGGGTCAAGATGAACTGGTTACAGTGGTGCTGTGACCCGGATGGGAGTGAGGTTTTGGGGGGTGAGTGTAATGGGAGCCAGCTGGTATATGATAGCTGTGTGGTATGTGTAAACCTCACTCCCCTAGCCTCGAGGCGCACTAGCGACTGGCGCTAGGGGCTTGTAGCCTCTAGAGCAGGACCGGTTACACATGCACATACAGGAATAAAGTGGTATTTCATTTGGGTATTGTCATCTTTCTTACTTCGAGTTACTTTTTTTTATTTTGCAAGTGCTCTTGCGAAAAGTGGCATAATGACAGACGGTCATTTTTGCGATCCAAACGCAATCAGATCACTGGCGCAAACCGGACGTGGAATTCAGATGTTTCTGGAGACTCCGCAATCTTTTTCTTTTCACATCATAATGTCATTTCAACTCAATTGATTATCAAATAATAATTTAAAATCATTATTAATTCTCTATTTTGCATGTAGCCATGTAATTAGCAGGGTAATCGTCAGCCAGTCTTTATCGCAAAAGAAGCCACTTAGGGTGATTTGAGAAACCAAAATGATCTAAGTGACGCTTTCATTTAGCATAAATAAGATACAGGCAACGATTCCCTCTAAATACTTAATTGTGGCTTAACATGCATCTTAAGGGAATAAACTCATGAAATGTTTATTATGCATTGGTAAAAGTTTATCAAGCATTTATACGAACCGGCTTCAGGCAAAGTCATGAAGTTTAAATGAGGGTTACAATGCAAAATCAAAGCAAACATCCCTTCATTTGTTTATAGGAAAGTAGGGTTCATTCTCACAAAGGAATAAGGGTCTATAAAGCAGTCATACTAGCAAACCTTTAATCGGTCCTTTATTGGGTTAATTTCTTTCTCAAAAAAAAAAAAAGACTCAAAATAGACTGTTGCTGTTACAGTAATAGTAAGTGGTGCCCAAAAGTCTGAGACCACATTGAAAATTGAATAAAGCTTATTTAAATAAATAAATAAATAAATAATGCAGTTATAGTACACAGTAAGTTTAGCCAAATGAATACTCAGTTCAGTTTGATTGAATTTCGTTATGAAATTGAAAGGTGCAAATCTATAAAAGATATTTTTGAGTGTTCGTTTAAGAAGAAATAAATACTATTCTTCACTATTTGTCACAAACACAATTTAAGTGAAACTTGTGACAATGACTAAATAAGGGACATTCTGAAATTCACATACCGGAATATTTGTTATAGAAATTTTTCAATAAAGTTGTTAAAGCTGATAAATGCCTTTTTAGTATATGAGAAAATTTGTATTCATATTTAGAAGAATATTCACTTGTGGTCTTAGACTTTGACCCTCTCTGTCTCTCTGACACTAAAAATAGATATAATTTCCTGCACACACGCACACATTTGCAGAGCATTTCAATTAAATGCTGAACAAACTATGGCAGCTTAAATTGAGAGAATCACAATTAAGAAGTTAAACAAGAACATGGACCGTATCGTTTATCAGCAAATTGCTCTATGAGAACACAAGAACTCATTAAAAAGTTTATTCATTTAGTGAACCATATTCACTCTTTAACTAGTGTTGCAAGTGTTCCCACTGGAGTGCTGCTTAATAAGGCATTTAATTACAGACATGTCATTGAGCTGCGAAAAACTGACACATCCACAGATCGCAGTCATGACAAGCATTCACCACCAGAGGTCTGGTCTGAAGTGCTGACCTTATCCAATCTTATCACTGAAATAATATGCAGAAAGAATAGACAAATTAAAGGGACAGTTCACCCAAAAATGAAAATTCTCTAATAATTTATTCACCCTCATGCCATCCTAGATGTGTATGACTTACTTTCTTCTGCAGTACACAAATGAAGATTTTTAGAATATCTCAGCACTGTAGGTCCATAAAATGTAAGTCAACAGGATCCAAAGCTTTGGAGCTAAAAAAAAAAGGACATAAAGGCAGCATAAAAGCAATCAATATGACTGCACTGGTTATGTCTTCAGAAGTGAAATAAGTGTGGGTGAGGAAACAGATCGATAATTAATTCAATTTTTTTTGCTATAAATCTCCACTTTCACTTTCACATTCTTTAGTTTTTGGTCATTTGCATTCTTAGTACATATCGCCACCTACTGGGCAAGAAGGAGAATTTATAATAAATTCTATAATAATAAAAAAAGACTTAAATATTGATCCGTTTCTCTCCCACACCTGTTATATCACTTCTGAAGACACGGATGTAACCACTGAAGTCGTATGGATTACTTTTATGTTGACTTTATGTACTTTATTGAGCTTCAAAGTTTTGGACCCTGCTGACTTTGCAAGACATTTTTCTAAAAATCTTTGTGTTCTGCAGGGGAAAAAAGAAAAATGGTACACATCTGGGATGGCATGAGGGTGAGTAAATTATGAGAAATACAATTTTGGGGTGAACTGTTCCTTTAAATGTAGCCCCAGTAAATTGGTTTTGGATTTAACGAAAACAGCTGTCTGATTGATTTTTAATTGCAGACTTGGCAAATCTGACCACAGATCCATACATTGTTGACTAGAGAACTGTGGCTTTTTTTAAAGATACATTGGTGAGGACAGATAAAAAAAGGGACAAAATGTGGAGGAATATTAACAATATGGCATGCAAATATGCCCATTTATCATTGCTGGGGGAACTAAGTGGGGTTTATCTGATGTGTGCAGAGTAGTCCATCTCCAGAGACAGGGGGTTTAACGGCTGTTAAACTTCCAGCCCATTAGACACACTAGCCATACACTGAGGAATAACATCACACACTTGGAGTTATATTACAGAAAGAGAGGCACTCAGTTGGCATACCATTCCCAAACAAGGATCTAAAAGTCATGTACTTCCTTCATGTAGTTGTATTGTTTGATATCCATTTCATTGCAGTACAACACATAACTAATGTTGCTTTGATGTCCTTCCAACTGATAAATACCTGTGAATCAAGGTAATGTTTTCAACATCAGTATTTGCAGCATTAAAAGGGAGGGTATATATTCAAGAACTAATCTGCTGGAAAAAAGAAATGACAAATGGAGACCTCTTTAATATCTCAGTTGTTTCTCCAAGACATCAGCGAGCTCAATGGAGACTTCTGTCTTCAGTCTTCTACTTCTCAGATGTTTCTCCTGAGAATAAGACCACAGTCATTTCTCATGTACTTCCTCTAGACTAGGGTTTTAGAAGAGAGGTCAACAAGTCTCGGATTTGACTCCATGTCAAATCAAGTCTGGAATCAAAAGTGAAAGATTTGAATGTGAATTCAAATTCAACATTTGCCATCAAATTCATCAAAAACCATCAGGAGCTCTTTTCTTACAAACGAGACTTGTTGATGAAGTATCTATTTTTGTTTTTGACTGAATTTTAGGTGAAACGTCTTATTGAGAATTTCTTGCCCAAACTGCTGTTTCAAGTGCATTTTATTGCCTAAAATACACCAAAAAATTTTATCTGCATTTTATCAAGTTTATGGGGGTTTTTGAGTCACAGATACTCAGGGTTTTCCTTTAGGACCCTGCGGTCGCTTGACAAATGGAGTTTGTATGAATATGTTGCATGATGAGGCTGGTTTAAGAAAAGGCATAAGGGATCTCATAGATGAGTCCTATGAACATCAGCTATCAAAACCAGCAAACGCACTGTTCTGCGCTAATACAGCACTGTTTTCTGAAATATGATGCAAAACGATTGCAGTTGTTCTGGGGTGAAATGTCCATGTTCTCTCAAACAGATGAGCTTTTTAACGTGAATGCACAGTTGAGATTTCAATCAATAAAACCATCCTCCCTACCTGAGCTGATCATACCTAACAGATAGTGTCAGAAAAAGCAAATGCGAGATAAAAAAAACACTATTGTTGAAGCGAAGCAGGAAACTGCCGCTATACGTATACCATTTAAAATGTAGGTATAGTAATGTGATTCTATAAGACCAGGTTTGCTAAAGAACATATTTAAGAAGCACAAATGATGCAGGAAGTGTTACGTGCTGACGTTTGTGTGGTTCGTTCAAATCCTGAATACTAAAACTGATCACACTCTGAATTTGGTGACAGCAGGTCAAAAGTTCTTGGTTGAAATTGATCTGTGCTTTCCTATATTTAAAGCACTGCCCCAGGTGGCCGAAGCTGGAAGTGTTGTTAGATGTATGGGCATGTATGAGCTCCAGTTTCCAGGTGAAATGTCCACAAAGTGGCACCAAAAAGCGAGTTGCTGTTAGTTGAATATGGTGTAATATAGTCACGAGGAATGCATATTTTATTGACCATCCGCCCTACCATAACCAACCATAAACCTGACTGTCAGTGGAGTGAAAATGTTATTTTAAAGGGATAGTTCACCCAAAAATGAATCATTTACTCACTCTCATGACATTCCAGATGTGTTTGACTTTTTTTCATCATCAGCACACAAATGATGATTTTAAGTTGTCCATACAATGCAAGTCAACAGGGTTCAAAAAGCTTTTAAAGCTCTAAAAGCACATAAAGGCAGCATAAAAGTTATCCATACGACTCCAGTGATTAAATCCAGTCTTCAGAAGCGATATGATAGGTCTGGGTGAGAAACAGATCACCATTTAAGTCCTTTTTGCTAGAAATTCTACTCCATGTCTAGTAGGTAGAGATATGCACAAAGAATGTGAATCGCCAAAAAGACAAGAATGTGAAAGTGGAGATTTATAGTAATAAAAGACATTATTATTGATCAGTTTCTCACCTGCACCGATCATATTGCTTCTGAAGACATTCACTTAACCAATGGAGTCATATGGATCACTTTTATGCTGCCTTTGTGCTTTTTGGAGCTTCAAAGTTCTGGTCACCATTCACTTGCATTGTGGAGATCAAAAGAGCTGAGAAATTCTTTTTAAAAATCTTAATTTGTGTTCTGCAGATGAAAGTCATACCGAATGCCATGAGAGTGAGTAAATGATTTTTATTATGATTTTTAAATTTTTGGGCGAACTATTCCTTATTTAGCAAAAATGCAACCTCCAAATTGCACTGATTGTTGATTATGGCTGTGTCTGAAAGCTAGGGCAGCTACCTTGATGCTCACTGCCCAGCCAGTCATTGACTGCACAAACAGTGATTTGCATATGAAGACACCAATAAGGATGCTGTTTTCAGACAGCCTTCCAAAGCACTATAACGTCATGTCTGATAATCTAATACTATTTCAAGTGAGCTTTCTAATGAAACCAATCAAATATTTAGAAACTACAATGCTTCATAAGGTGAAAAATAATAGAACATTAATAAACCAATTACTGCTTTTACCTGCTCCATCAAATCACATCAACTGAACACAGAGATTGCATCATGTTAGAAAACATACTGAACACTCACCAAACGCCCAACCACAAAAGCCAAGCCAAAAACTGCTGCCATTAAAGCCTATAGCTAATATGAAAAGCTTGTGAGTGAGCACCTTCAGGGCTTCAGTTCTTTGCCTCTAGACAGTCAGGAATTAATAATAGAGGATGCCAAAAGGGCTCAACAGAAGATTCAAAAGGTTTTTTAAAGTTTGTTTTGAAGGCATAACTATATGGATTATGGGGTCAGTGAAAGATTGAGGATGCTCTTGGCAAATAAACTTTCAAAGAGATGCATGCAAGGGAGCCACTCCATTATTCACAAGTGCAGGTGATTGTAAACAAGATAGTGTAGAGGAAAGGAAGAAGTGTCTCGGTCAAGGTAAGGAGGAGGAGAGAAAAGTGTGGATCCAGTGACCGATGGTATGAGAGATGTTGAGGGAGAGGACCTCGACGTTCCTTTCTTTTAACACCATTTACATTAAAATAATTTGCCAAAAGATGACCAATTCTACCCATAGCCTCATTACCAAAAGGAGATGCAATACAAATGGTGAAAAGTAATTCTGCCCTATTTCCATGTTGGTCCATACTGGTTAACGCTGATATGCAGAGAACTGTTATGTGCAATAAATTGTGTGTAATATGCAGAGCAACAATTTTTGTAGTTTGATATTGATACTGTTTATTGTCGCCGGAGATTTCAACCATGCGAATCTCAAAACAGTGCTCCCTAAATTCCATCAGTATGTGAACTTTGCAACCAGAGGGGCGAACACGCTTGATCTTGTTTCCACAAACATCCCAGACGTGTACCGGGCGGAGCCCCGTCCCCACCTTGGCTACTCAGACCACATCTCTGCTAATTCCAGCATACAGACCGCTCATCAGACGCACAAAACCACTCCAGAAGCAGGTGAAAACCTGGCCAGCAGGAGCCATCTCTGCTCTTCAGGACTGTTTTGAGTGTACTGACTGGCACATGTTCAGGGAGGCTGCAACATATGGCGACTCTACAAACTTGGAGGAATACACAGCATCAGTGACCAGCTACATCAGCAAGTGCATTGATGATGTCACCTTCTCAAAGACCATCACCACACGCTCCAACCAGAAGCTGTGGATGACTGCGGAGGTGCGCGCTGCTGAGGACCCGAGACTCCGCCTTTAGAGCAGGTGATAAGGCAGCCCTAAGAACAGCGAGGGCCAAACTGTCCTGGGCCATCAGAGAGGAAAAGTGCGCACACATCCAGAGAATCCACAGTCACTTCCAGGACAGCGGCAACGTGCGGCACATGTGGCAGGGCATCCAGGCCATCACCAACTACAGGACAACATCAGTTGCCTGTGACAAAGATGCCTCCCTTCCAGATGCGCTGAATGACTTCTACGCTCGGTTTGAAGCACAGAACGACGTGGTGGCGAGGAAGACCACCCCTCCTCCCAACGACCAAGAGCTCTGTCTTACCACGGCTGATGTGAGAAACTCTACATAGTCAACCCACGGAAGGCTGCTGGACCAGACAACATTCCTGGCAGAGTGCTCAAGAGGATGTGCAGACCAGCTGACAGATGTTCTTACCGACATCTTCAACATCTCTCTGAGCAGCGCCGTCGTTCCAATGTGCTTCCAAGGCCACCATCATCATCCCCATGCCAAAGAAGTCTTCAGTGTCCTGCCTCAACAACTACCGTCCCGTCGCACTCGCACACATCATCATGAAGTGCTTCGAGAGGCTCGTCATGAGGCACATTAAGACCCAGCTGCCCCCCTCACTAGACACTGCAGTTTGCGTATCGTCCAAACCGTTCAACAGACGACGTCATCGCCACAACCCTCCATCTGGCCCTCACCCACCTAGATAAAAAGGACTCATACGTTCAAATGCTGTTCATAGACTTCAGCTCAGCATTCAACACTATCATTCCTCAGCACCTGACTGGAAAGCTGAACCTGCTGGGCCTGGACACCTCCCTCTGCAACTGGATCCTGGACTTCCTGACTGGGAGACCTCAGTCAGTCTGGATCGGGAACAGCATCTCCACCACCACCATACTGAGCACTGGGGCCCCCCAGGGGTGTGTGCTCAGTCCACTGCTGTTCACACTGCTGACTCACGACTGTGCAGCAATGCACAGCTCGAACCACATCATTAAGTTCGCCGATGACACGACCGTGGTGGGTCTCATCAGCAAGAATGACGAGTCAGCATTCAGAGAGGAGGTGCAGCGGCTAACGGACTGGTGTAGAGCCAACAACCTGTCCCTGAATGTGGACAAACCAAAAGAGATGGTTGTTGACTTTAGGAGAGCACAGAGTGACCACTCTCTGCTGGACATCGACGGCTCCTCTGTGGAGATCGTCAAAAGCACCAAATTCCTTGGTGTTCACCTGGCGGAGAACCTCACCTGGTCCCTCAACACCAGCTCTATCACCAAGAAAGCCCAGCAGCATCTCTACTTTCTTTGAAGGCTGAGGAAAGCACATCTCCCACCCCCAATCCTCACTACATTCTACAGAGGGACTATTGAGAGCATCCTGAGCAGCTGCATCACTGCCTGGTTTGGGACTTGCACCGTTTCGGACCGCAAAGCCCTGCAGAGGATAGTGAAGACAACTGAGAAGATCATCGGGGTCTCTCTTCCCTCCATCAAAGACATTTACAAAAAACACTGCAGGTTCACAGAACTGCATTATATTATAGAGATGAGTGTCTATTGTGAAGCTGAACCTTATTAGTTAAGTTATTTTGAAGCTATCGTGCTGTGGTGCCCTGTGAAAGCCAAATAAAAGACTACTCACTTGAGTTGAAGGAACCTGTTGTCTGCTGTCGTCCCTGAGAATCTTTACACTCCTTTTCTTTAAAAAAGTAAAAATCGAGGTTACAGTGAGGCACTTAAAATGGAAGTGAATGTGGCCATTTTTGGAGGATTTAAACACAAATGTGAAGCTTATGATTTTCTAAAATCACTTGCATTAATTCTTCTGTTAAAACTTCATTCCAGTGCCCGAACAATCAGCCGTGAAGGACATGAATGACTACTGACCTGTTGCGCTAACACTCATAGCCATGAAGTGCTTTTGAGAGACTTCACACATCAAAACCATCATCCCACACGATCTGGACATGCACCAGTTTGCCTACCACGCAAACCACTCACAGAAGACGCCATCACAACAGCTCTCCACACCGCTCTGACACACTTAGAGGAATGCCAAACAGTTATGCGAGGATGCTATTCGTGGACTTCAGCTCCGCATTCAATACAGTCATCCCCCATAAACTGGTCAGCAAACTAAACAATTTGGTCCTTGGTTCCTCTGTGTTCATGGGTCATGGACTTCCTTACAGACCGATCACCGCAATTATCTTAATCACAGGCTCTCCACAGGGGTGTGCTGAGCCCTATACTAATCACTCTTCACTAGTCACCCAAAATTGCACCCCCATCTACACCTCCAACTCCATAATTAAACTTGCAGATGGCACCACAGTTGCTGGCCTGATTTCGGACAATGATGAAACGGCTTACAGACAAGAGGTGGATCATCTGGCTGAGTGGTGTAAGGAAAACAACCTGGTCATTAACAGCTCAAAGACAATAGAGATGATCATTGACTTCAGGAGAACAGGGCACACCTCCCCCTCCATATACATGGAGAAGTTGTGGAGAGCATGGAAAGCCTAAAGTTTCTTGGAGTCACTATGTCAAAACAGCGGACATGGACCACCAACACCTCAATACTCGTAAACAGGCCCAAAAAAGACTCTTCTTCCTCATGCTAAATTTCTACAGGGGCACAATTGAAACTATCCTGACTAATTGTGCTATGGTGTGGTATGCCAGCTGCACAGCCGCCGAGTGGAAAGTCCTGCATCGCGTGGTGAAGAAGGCCTAGCGCTTTGTCATGATGGAGCTCCCTGAACTGGACGCCATCTATGCCAGCAGATCCAGAAAGAAAGCAAGGCCTGGGATTTTACATGCAACTAGCCCAAATGTTGTTGGGGGTGGGGTTGTTTGCTGTCTTTTTCTGCATAATGCGACTGCTCAATTTAGCTTATCGCGGCCGGCTGACCAACCAGCCCGCTCGGTTCCAAAGTGCGTCAGCCCACCGGGAATATGCCCGGTATGCCAGATTACCAGTGCAGCCCCGCACACATCCCATCCACTCCCTGCTGCCGTCCGGCAAATGGTTCAGGACAATAAAATGGAGAGCTAATTGAACAGACTGAGGAACAGCTTCTATGCCAGAGCTGTTTCCTCCATCACACCCCTCCCACAGAGCGGTGAAAAGAAAATGTGAACATGCACACACTCGCACATGCACACCAAGGACTGTGGAGTGGTGGTGGCGTAGTGGGTTAAAGCACATAACTTGTAAGCAGAAGGTTGCTGGTTTGATACCCACAGCCACCACCATTGTGCCCTTGAGCAAGGCACTTAACTCCAGGTTGCTCCGAGGGGATTGTCCCTGTAATAAGTGCACTGTAAGTCTTTGGATAAATGCGTGAATGTATACACACATACATCATGGACTAGCATACTTGCACCAATGTCACTTTTACAGTTGCAGATAGTCACCTTCAACAAATGTAGATGCTGTCTTCTCCAAAGTTGTGCTGCTATATGTTGTTACTGTTTTTATTATGTTTGGTTTTTACTTAGCTGTCTTATTATAATGGTGGCGTAGTGGCTAGAGCACAGGGCTGCTAATCAGAAGGTCGCTGGTTCAAACCCCACAGCCACCACCATTGTGCCCTTGAGCAAGGCACTTAACTCCAGGTTGCTCCGGGGGGATTGTCCCTGTAATAAGGGCTCTGTAAGTCGCTTTGGATAAAAGCGTCTGCCAAATGCGTAAATGTAAATGATTCCGATTCTGAAATCTTCTGTATTACTTGAGCTGAAAAGTTGCTTAATTTGTCATTTTTACAGTCGTTTTAGAGTTTGACATTACATCATCATGGTACAATTGGCTATTACTTTACACTGAAAAGGTTTGTCAGTGATTTTATTAAAATCATGTCTACACACATATCCTTTGTCTTATGGCTATAATTTTGAAAAAGTATTTTGACGTTCAAAAATTGACCCCATTCGCCTCCTTTGTAAGTGCCTCACAATGTTACCTCCATTTTTTTTTCTGTTTAAAGAGAGGGCCAAACAGGTCTAAATACATTTTTGTGGTAATAAACATTGTCACAAACGCAGTCGATTGAGCTTCACTTGTATTGAAACCGGAACATTCCTTTATCTGCAAAACTGAGCCATTTATATGTTAGACGAGGACGCACGAGAACAAGACAAAGGATCAATAAGCTAATGCCATGTGATTAACGTGTCACATGTGAGCAAGTGGACTGGCCAACATGGCTGAACTTTGGTCATTTTTCAAACACTTGGTAAAATTATATTATACTATTAATTATTATACCATTAGATTAGACAACCTGCTTGTCAAGTCAAAAAGGTCACTTACAAAAGAAAAAAAGAGCAACGGCGCCATCTTGTGATGAAGCATCGATCGCACATGTTTGTAACACGATCACAGTATGGGAGTGTTGCAGTGAGAAGCTTTAAGTTTCCATTGATCATGGTATTAATAATAGGAGGGTTGTACTTGCTTGTTTTGAGTATTGTGGGGGATTATCTCCCCCCCTGAAACCAACCAGTCAAATGTGCATCTTAAGAACTTGTTTAAGAGCCATCCATTAATGAAACATTTGTGAGGCAATCTATTTAACATGAAGTGCCATTTAAAAAAACTCAACACTCAGGGAACATGCCTGTATTATCTATATAGTAAAGTGCTTCTTTCTGTGTCCTTGTTATTTGCATGATGTAGAATTACAGTTGGCTTTCTTTATTGTGATCTTAATATCTTTGCGTTCAGCTGCTGATATAAGGGGACATTTGGTCCTTTTCAACTAATTCAATAGCAGCGTGTAAGAGTGAGAAAAGCTGTGGACTACGTACAATACTCGAGTAAGGCACCCGTGGCACATTCTTGACAAACTACATTATTGTGCCCACTGATCATCATAATTGATTAGATCAATAATATTATTTTATTATAACGATGTAATGGTTCTTTAAAAAAAATAGCATATCCTTTATGCCTTACATAATTTTTTTCCCTTTTTTTTTTTTTTTTTTTTTAAATGTTACACATTTAAAGAACATGTGTTAGTAGAATAATCCGGGTTTATGTGCTTTGTCACTATAGCCTTTCACTCTCACTGGTGAGATCCCAACTTTATTTCACCTTTGCAGTCATAATCCACCGTTTGTTTTTTCTCCAACATTAAAAGGATTACCCAAACATGAAAATGCTCTCATTTACTCACCCTCATGCTATCCCAGATGTGTATGACTTTTGTTTCTTCTGCTAAACACATATTAAGATTTTTAGCAATCACAAAAAAAAAAAAAAGGAAACCAAAGTAATCCATAAAACTCCAGTGGTTTAATCCATGTCTTCTGAAGTGATATGATAGCTGTGGGTAAGAAACAGATCAATATTCAAGTCCTTTTTTTTACTCTAAATCTCCACTTTAACTCTCAGAAGTGAAAGTAAACAGGCACCACATGTGACTTTCAAATGTAAAAGTGAAAATGGAGATTTAGAGTAAAAAAAGTACTTAAATATTGAACTATGTCTGACCCACACCTATTATATTGCTTCTGAAGACATGCATTTAACCACTGGAGTCTTACAGGTTACTTTTTTACTTTTTTTTTTTTGGAGCTACAAAAGGTCTGGTCACCATTCACTTGCGTTGTATGGACCTACAGAGCTGAAATATTCTACAAAAAAAAATATCTTCATTTGTATTCAGCAGAAGTCAAAGACATCTGGGATGGCATGAGGGTGAGCAAATGATGAGACTTTTGGGTGAACTATCCCTTTTAATATCAGCTTTGCAAAGCTCTTAATTTTTAAATCTGAGCCAGTGTCTGCAGCAATACTACATCGAGATACAAGGCATTACAAGAAAACGGTTTATTTGGAAGTAAAAAATACAGAGCAGAGATTTAAAAAAACTTAACATTTATTAGTCACATGTTCCAATTGACTATTATAATAAATGTACATCAACAACACTGAAAACTCTAGAAATGAGGGGAAAGACGGCAAATTATACTGTTACGAGCAAATGGAATGTGGATAAAAAAATGGGTATAAATAAAAATAAAGACAGCACAGCCGTAGTACATTTAGAAAAACAAAAAAAGGAGTTCTAATTTACAACTATGCCACTCTCTCTCTCTCTCTCTCTCTCTCTCTCTCTCTCTACCAAAAAAGGTCAAGCTACTTGGGAGGTGAGGTTCAGCACTGCAAAATCATACAGTACATGAGTGGGACCCGTAACAACAAATGCAAGTATTGCTGTACTGAAGGTCCTTGACAACTGAGGTTTGACATCGGCTCACAGTTTGAGCTTTTTCCGGCGTCCACGTCCATCAGGGGTCCCTTCCTGTTTGCGTTTCTGGGCCTACGAGTAAAGATCGGTCATTAAACTCATCTCCTTCAGTGCTGGCAGTTGCTCAAAGTTCTCTAAAGGGACAAAGTGAGAATGCTACTGTGCTATATGGGCTTACCGAAGATGTGCGAGGACCCCTCTTTTTCTTCTCTGCCTTCTCTCTCTCTTCTAGCTCCATGTTCTCACGTTCAATGAGCGTGATGAGTGTGTTACACCTTCTCTGAAGCTCCTGCAATTACATACGTATAGCCTTGTTAGGTTGTTGAATCAAAAATGACTCATTCTGAACTTATGCAATGTTTCATACTAGCATAAGTGGAACTAAGGGAAACAAAAAGATGTTAAATGCACAGAATAGCCCCTTTAATAATAGCATGCATTGCTAGATGCTAACAGGTCTCACCATGGCAGTGCGGGACTTGAGGAACCAATCAAATCGGAACTGGGGAGAGTTGCGTATGCACTGGCGCAGCTCATCATATACGCTCTCTTTGTCAAAGCCCAGTTTGTGCAGCATGCAGATGAGAAATCGATCCTCCTCTTCCGTGTAGTTCTTCCCCTTGTTGGTACCGTAGGAGATCCTGAGCTGATGAAATGGTGCCTTATAACGTCCAATCTGGACAGGAAAAAACAAAAAACACACACATTAGCCTCTGAGCACATCATTGATCGCCCAC
This sequence comes from Moxostoma hubbsi, assembly GCA_032164185.1. Taxonomy (NCBI): domain Eukaryota; kingdom Metazoa; phylum Chordata; class Actinopteri; order Cypriniformes; family Catostomidae; genus Moxostoma; species Moxostoma hubbsi. The sequence continues at coordinate 6,858,049 of JAVLUX010000012.1, forward strand.
TTTTTCAGCAGCAGCATTGTTTATAAATTTTTTCCATAGGCATTTGAAGGAAAATTCCAGATTTCTTTTTTTTTTTTTAGAAGTTAAGCTAGTTCAACAGCATTTGTGGCATGATGGCTTGTTTTTCCATTTAAAAAGAAAGCCGAAATTCTTTTTTCATTCGTGCATATAAACTTGAACGGATTATAAATTGAATATTTGTTTTGTACATGTGGGCGGGCCTGACACTCCCGTTTCCACTGATTGGTCAACGCACACCATCTTATTTTCTATGAATGGGGTTGAGGAAGAACAGAGTTAACCAAATTCAAGATGCTGATTGTTTTAGTTTTAGAATCTATTCATTTTAATGAAGAACATTAATATTTCTTAGAACGACTTCTGACCACTGCATGTTTATTGCATTCTCATCAAGCAATGGAAACCTGAATATGACGACTGCAGGTTGAGGGAAGGATCTCAGCCCGTATCGTTTGTGTATTTATTTTTTATTTTTTTCATTTGTAGTTTCACCTTTTGCTTTTCAGTCTTTATTTGGTAAGTGAAAGTTCATTGTAGTGGTGCGAGTGGCACGCAGAGCTTCACTTCCCGCCTGTCCGAGGACCGCTCGCCGTTCCATTGAATTAATGAAATAAAATGCAACTTGGCATGCCCCGATGCAACTAAGTGCCCTAATACACCAAATGTGTATTAAAATGTTGCCGTTAGGCTACATCAAGCCAAAAATCCAAAAGGCACTCACTTGGGGTATATGGCTGATGGTAATAAGGTCAGCTTTTATAATGTGGTAGTAATTTTAAAATACACAATCAAATTGTGACTAGAAGAGTCTTACATAGAAATAATAAAAATGGAGAACTTAGCCTTTCTAGATGAAAAACGTGTAAAGGGTCTGTTTATTGGTTATTCCATTTTGAAGACAAAAACGAACAAACACATTAGCTTTTTTTCTTTAAAACTGTTTAACCAATAAACTGACCCTTTACTCGTTTTTCATCTAGAAAGAAATGATAAAAATTGAGAACACTTATTTAGAATTTTTTCGTTTCATATAAGAACGAGATCACAGGAATTCAGCTCGAAATAAGCGTACAATCTTATTATTTGACTTGCACATGTGGATGTGACTGATTGGTTAAACCTGCAGTGTCATCTGTACTTCATTCCCTAGCTTCAGAATAAAAGCCTTTTCATGCGGGTCATGGGAAGTGCTAGATCAACCCAAGTTTATCACGTGGTTTACATTGAGGACAGCTTATTTGTAGTCAATGTGGTGCTCGCGTTGCAGTTTCAGGTGTGCACGTTGGCTACAGTCAAAAAGGACTTTATTTTGCCCAACACGTCTAACTGTATACCATGTAAAAACCAAGTGAAATATCGGAGGGTGAGTACATTTGTATCCATATACAGTAAACGGTGTATTAAACAGAACAGAATGAACATAAGAGATAAATCTTTGAAACAAATCCCAAGAGACATGGCAAATTGTGTAATCAAATTAGATCTAATACTTCATAAAACTACTGTATGTATTGATTAAATGTATAAAATGGCATCTCAATAATCAGATATACAATTGGTCTGAGAGTGTAGGGAAACAGACTCATGCCAGTGGGCTGTCACGGCAAACATTTATTGGCCTCAATTCTCTGATTGGTGGATTTTTCTCCTCTGGATTACGGGTAGTGTTGCTCTGCACCAGGAATTACACGATTCAAGTTTTTTAAAATGAAGTTGAAATTAATATGAACTGATGGCTTTTACTAGAGCACATACCATCGAAAAACAACCTCAATACAGTAAGTCTTGAAAGGTTTAAGCATTATGGCTAAAAATCTATTTCACGATGGAGAAAATGATTGGGATTGGTTACATTCCCGTGTATGTGATGGGTCATGAGATGTCACTCACTTTGGAGTCAAGTGCTTTCTTGATGCTGATCCTCCTCTGGATTCTGGCTTCTCCTCTCTCAATCTGAGCCATGATCTTCTCAATGTCCTGCAGTTCATTGCAGCGCTCCCAGAACACAGCTGCACACAACCACAAAGAATAGATCTCAATCACACTTATCCTGCATTTATCGTTTCGATAAAAGTTGCCTAGGACTTATCAACATACCGGAATATTCCATGACCTCCTCTGGCGTTTTGCCCTCAACCTCACGAGCAATGTTCTCGATGTCATCTCTTCCCCACTTCTCATTTGCCTTAATGAACTGGTTGAAGTCACGTTTGGTCCAGATAGTGAATCCCTGAGTACAGAAGATATGCATATTAATGAGGCACTGTACTAGTACATCTCAACCGTGAAGTGCCAGTGTCATTAGCAAGTTTCTTCATATAAAACTCTGAGTGATCAACAATTAATGTTGGAAACAAGACCCATATCTTTTAGTAATAAACACAAGTTAAAAGTGAAGCATGCAATCTTTACATCACCAAACGGAAATGCAAAAATAACAAGTTTTCAAATAATTATCATGCACTTCCCACAGTTTATACCATTACGCCCAAAGCTTGCGCCATTGGTTGAGCCAGTCTTGTCATGCACATGCAAACAAACTGATTGCAATACATATGGTGCAACTAGAGACTGCACACTATAAGGTGGGTGGACATGTACTCTTTATAGCCGTTTTGTCTCAAATTCCTTTCAGGTGATATTTTACCTGTGAGAGGAGGTTTTCCTTCTCCTCCAGCTCCTCTTCATTAAGTGGTTCTGCTTCATCAATCTTGGCCTGTTCCTCTTTCTGCGCTTGGGCCGAATTGGGCAGATCAGGGCTTCTTGGCACCTATTAGCATGGTGACATTCTATATTAGAACTATTGAAAGGGATAATCGCATCTTGCATCTTAAAAGGTATTAACCAAGGCTGTCAAATTAATTGCATGATGTGCCGATTAAGCGAAATAATCACAATTAAATCGCATCCCCACTATTTACAGAGAAAGGCCTCCCAAAAAAAAAAAGACAATTCAGATTATAAATCTCTACTTTCGCTTTCACTTTTCTTTGAGGCGATTTATATTTTTCTTGCATATTGCCAACTACTGGTAGGGTTGGTCAAATGTGGAGAATGATAGTTAAAAGTAGGGATACACCGATCGGCTCCGATACTGAAGCTTTTATATGGATCGGGTATTGGTTCAAACCCGATCCAAATCTTTTTTTGTGCGTTAGTCATGTTCGTTACTGTCAAGCTCCAAAAATGATGTAAAGGAACCGTTAAAACACCATTAAAGTAGTTCATATGACTCGTGCATTTTATTCTAAGCCACCGGAAGACGTGTGACAGCTCTGTGAATCACTAAAGGCTGTTTAATAACTAAATATAAAGTATGTGCAGTGTCAGCGTGTAAGTGAATAGCGGTGCTCTGTTTACACACACTCGCGTCTGTTTTAGCCTTCACAGCGGTGCGCAATATTTGAGCGCTACTCAAGAACAACATCCCAGATGTAGATGATCAATAGCTCGGTTCACTTATATGTATTTAGAACGGCTCTATGCAACGGCATTTTACCAGAATATGAATAAGCAAATTAAACTACTGTGAACTTGCCCACAAACAGACACGTACAGGACGTCCTGGAGCGTTTAGAATGTCAAAATAAAAAGCGTGCACGATTTAAATATTACTATTGCATTTAAAATGGAAATTAAGATTAAAAATGTATTATCATCAACATTAGTATTTGCTTACAGTTTATAATAATATTTAAGTTGAATGAGTTACAATAACTGTGACAATTAGAACTGAAACGATTAGTCGACAATTTTCATTGTTGAATAATCATTTGATCTCATTTAACGTAAATATCGCGATATCTTACAACTAAATTGAACAAAAAGAGATCTGAATCCTTTAAAGTCCAGATACAAGTTGAAACATTTTTTCCAACTTGGACTTCAGAACAGACAAACCTTGTAGCCGATGGTCTTCCTGTAATACAAGATCTCCTTCTCTAGCAGCTCAAAGAGCCGAGGAGGAAAGAACTGGAAGTCTTGAACATTTGGTTGTTTAGGAGGACGGGGAGCCTGTGGGAATCAGATGAGGAAAAGTTCATTATGACTCCAGTCTGAAAGTGCTTTCCAGTTTAAATACTGATATTGCAGTAAATTCTTTGAGGGGCAATGCCGCCCATAATACCTTTGGTGCTTTGGGCTCGCTGACGCGCAAGGCCTCTCGGAAATAAGCGTCTACAGCGTAGTTTGCCTTGCGCTCTCTCTTGGGTGGTTCAATCCAGTTAGTGACGACCTGAAATAAAAAGTAAAACAAGTTCATCAAACTGGAAAAACACAGCAAGTAAAAAGTGCATGCTTAAATTTCATCATGTCACCTTTTTCTTTTCTCTGTAATCTTCACCCTCAAAGTTGTACACGCTGTTCTCCGTGTCCATGGTGAAGTTCCTCAGAGTGCTTTCTCCAAGATTGGCCAGCTTCTCCTTCATCTCCATGGTCTAAAACACACCAACAGAGCATTTTTAATGCATATTGTGGCATTTAGTCAACTAGAGGATTGTTTAGCCCAGCTTTTCAGGGCAAGTACTCTAGATCAGAGGTCCTACCTTCTTTTCTCCCCTCTCCAAGATGGCGTCAATGTCTTCATCAGTGATCTCGCTCTCCTTTGAGGCAAAGACGTGAGTGGCACCGTGGCGAATGATAGACAGCATTTCGTCTTTGCCCAGTTTGTTCATGTTTGGATCTACCAGTCTGCCTGTTGGTGAGCAACAGACATGAATTCATAAATCTCATAAAAAAATTGATTCTCATTACCACCAGACAATCTTTACTGTATTACAGTTAAAAGATGCTCTTGTATAATGATTTTTTAAATTAAAATCAGCAAAAATGACTTAATATCTTAGCTCTGTATATCCATACAACGCAAGTTAAAGGTAACCAAAACTTTGGAGATCCAGAAAGCACAATGGCAGCATAAAAGCAATACATCCGACTCCAGTGGTTAAATCCATGTCTTCTGAAGTGATATGATAGGTGTGGGTGAGAAACAGATTAAGTCCATTTTTTTTTACCACAAATCTTCACTTTCACATTCTTGGTGCTCATCGCCACCTATTGGGCAGCGAAAGAATTTACAGTAAAAAAATAAATAAATATTGATCCGTTTCTCACCCACACCTTTCATATTGCTTCAGAAGACATGGATGAAACAACTGGAGTCTAATGGATTACTTTTATGCTGCCTTTGTGTGCTTTTTGGAGCTTCAACGTTCTGGCCACCATTCACTTGCATTGTAAGGGCCTATAGAGCTGAAATATTATTCTAAAAATCTATTTCTGCAAACAAAGTCATACACATCTGAGATGGCATGAGGGCAAGTAAAAAAAATTAGAATTTCCATTTGTGGGTGAACGATGCCTTTAATAGCTCTAAAAATAGGCTTCATTTTCTATATGCAAAATCTAAAAGATTTTTGAATTAAAATAGAAACCAGGTCATGTGCAAGGGTGAGAGTTTATGGAGCACTAGCAGTGTACTATACACTCAGATACACTTAATAAATGTGGCCAATTAATTTTTAAATCGGTCATTTTAAACGCACAGATGAAACATTTGTTTCGCGTCTTACCTTGTTGAATGACGATAGAGTCCAAGCGAAGCTTCATTTCAGCACGTTCCACAATTCTTTCCTCCACTGTATTTTCTGTAATGAACCGAAACACGCGCACCTGTTTCTTTTGACCAATCCTGTGAGCACGATCCTGAACAGAGAAAATCCAATGAAAATTAGGAACACTAACCCTGTTATTGCATGGGAGTAAACTGGAGTAACTTCATTCACAATCAACTAGTCAGACGAGCAGGGAAAGGTATCATTTTAATAGTAATATCAGAAATGCATTAAGACTTTTGTCTTCGACACGGACCATTGCTTGAAGATCCACTTGAGGATTCCAGTCAGAGTCGTAGATGATGACGACATCAGCGGTGGCCAGGTTAATACCGAGTCCTCCAGCTCTGGTGCTCAACATAAATAGAAACTTGGCGCTGTTGGGCTCATTGAAGGCATTGATGGAGACCTGAGAATGAGAGGATGAGGTAAGATCAATTTTACAACTCTTTATGATCACTCATTGGCGCTGCAAAAATGGCTTAAGTGCAGAATTCTCTCCGGTGCTGATGCAGTTCCTCTGGAAACAGGCAGTTGCGGTGAGATAGTGTTTTTCTATCAATAGTGATGTGGTGATAGCTGGTCAAAAATGATTAATCAAAACTTGTCAACTTTTAGAAGTACAGTAGCATAAAGATGACCTCAAAGCTAAAAGCATAGACTAAAAAGCTACTAAATTCAAACAATTATGAATTTTGTTTTAAAATTCCTTATTTGCCATTAGTTGGAACAATTGTGTTTTGTTGTTTTTCTCAAGCACACAAACATATAAAGTGGACTAATGAATGAGGATGATTTCCATACCTGTCGCTCCTCATGCGGCGTCTGTCCGTCCAGACGACAGTAACCATAGTTACGCCACATACAGTAATCCTCCAGAATGTCCAGCACCCTGGTCATCTGACTGAAGATCAACACACGGGAGCCTAACAGAAAGAACACATTTAAAACAGCACATCAAGACTTTTTGCATTGAATCAAATTTCTACATGAAGGGGAAACGTGCAGATATTCAGCTGTACGGTTTATACCGCGGTATATCAAAGCAGACATTATGGGCAGTAGGGGTGGGACGATATGTCGTTCTCACGATTCGATAACCTCAATTCCATAGAGCAACACTTAAATGACAGTATGGCAGACAACTGGGATTTTTTTTTTTTTAAATGTTTGAGCAAAATGTATAATTTGTCATTAGGGCTGAGTATTGATTCAGTTTTCTTGACTCCGAATCACATGCTCTCGATTCAATTCCAATTTTGAGTCAATATCGATTCATATGGGTATATTTCATTTATAATGTCCCTTTTGATTGCATAAGAAATTCAGATTCTGTTAATTATACAGGGTATATTCTAACTAGGTACATTACAAAAATATCACAATTATATTTTATTCCTTTTTCCAAGTCACACTTGAGCTTTTTATCTAAAAAATAAATAAATAAATAAAATAATCCATGTATTCAATCAATAACTATTGCGTATATTATTTTAGGTTACATGTTTAGAGTTTATTTGCATATTTTGTTCTATTTACATTGATTAGTTGGTTGAACGTGCTAAAACTTGTACCGTCTCTTTAAGAAAACCAGCAGTTCTTTAAAGAGCGTCTGCAAATGAGCACATTAACGAGACTCGAACGGCTTTACCTCATATGTGCTATGCATGTTTACAGTTAAATATTTCTTTTTGATGAATAACTGACTGGAGAACAGAAAGGGTATTTAAAGAGAAATTATACAATGACAAATGTATCACGTGGATCTCGTCTTTGGACACCCACGGTGCAACTTTTACTCTCAGCACGCAGTGAAAGGAATTGTGGCCAAATGTTCAGTTGCCAAATATTTACATTTTAGTTGCACAGTGTGAAATTTGGTATATTACAGCGTTGCTCAGAGGAAAAAAATAAAATAAATATTGGGATTTTAGTATCGATATTGAGAAATGTAAAATTCAATTAATTAAAATTCCATTAATACTACATCATGAAATTGCCATCACTTAATACAGTTACGTTCACACACAGCGGTTATTTATGTGTGCGACAAACACATTCTATAACCAAACTGACACCTGCAAATTTTCTGGTCTCACAACCGCATTATCGGCAAACCGGTGCTGTGTGAATGGAACCATACTGGACAACTAGTTGCTAGTTATGTCATGTACAGTGAGAGGCACGCAGCACTTTACATGTGTCATGTGTTATATGTGGTGTTTAACTCATGGAGATGGAGAAATGAGCTGTGTGACATTGCAGCATTCAAACTCCTACAGTACACTGTTATATGAACGGGACATTTCAAGACTCACACCTGCAAGTACAGTTGAATTCAGAAGTTTACAAACACCTTAGCCAAATACATTTAAACTCAGTTTAAAATCACAATTTCTGCCTTAAGTCAGTTCGGATCACTACTTTAAGAATGTGAAATGTCTTTTCTTTCATCATATTCCCAGTGAGTCAGAAGTTTACACACACTCTGGTAGCATTGCTTTTAAATTGTTTAACTTGGGTCAATTTTTGGTAACCTTCCACAAGCTTCTCACAATAAGTTGCTGGAATTTTGTCCCATTCCTCCAGACAGAACTGGTGTAACTGAGTCAGGTTTGTAGACCTCCTTGCTCACACACGCTTTTTCAGTTCTGCCCACAAGATTTCTTTCGTATTGAGGTCATGGCTGATGTTTTGAGATGCTGCTTCAATAATATCCACATAATTTTCCTTCCTCATGATGCCATCTGCAGGGATGGTGTTCTTGGGTTTGCAAGCCTCACCCTTTTTCCTCCAAACATAACGATGGTCATTATGGCCAAAGTAAAAATTTTGTTTCATCAGACGAGAGGAAATTTCAGCAGAAATTAATATCTTTGTCCCCATGTGCTCTTGCAAACTGTACTCTGGCTTTTTATGGTGGTTTTGGAGCAGTGGCTTCTGCCTTGCTGAGCAGTCTTTCAGGTTATGTCCATATAGGACTTGTTTTACTGTGGATATAGATACTCGTCTACCTGTTTCCTCCAACATCTTCACAAGGTCCTTTGCTGTTGTCCTGGGATTGATTTGCACTTTTTGCTCCAAACTACGTTCATCTCTAAGAGACAGAATGTGTCTCCTCCCTACGAGGTATGATGGCTGTTGGGTCCCATGGCGTTTATACTTGTGTACTATTGTTTGTACAGATGAACGTGGCACCTTCAGGCAATTTGGAAAAACCAGACTTGTGGAGGTCCACACATTTTTTTTGGGAGGTCTTGACTGATTTTCACATAATGTCAAGAGAGTTTGAAGGGTAAGCCTTAAAATACATCCACAGGTATGGCTCCATTTCAGTGCACCTCCTATCAGAAGCTAATTGGATAATTGTCTGAAGGCTTGACATAATTTTCTGGAATTTTCCAAACTGCTTAAAGGCACAGTTCACTTAGTGCATGTAAACTTCTGACCCACTGGAATTGTGATATAGCCCATTAAAAGTTAAACAATCTGTCTGTAAACAACTGTTGGAAAAATTACTCATGTCATGCACAAATTAGATGTCCTAAACAACCTGCCAAATCTATAGTTTGCTAATATGAAACCTGTGGAGTGGTTAAAAAATGAGTTTATGACTTCAACCTAAGTGTATGTAAACTTCAACTGTAACTGTTGTCAATCCCAAACACTGACTGTGTGAACGTAGCCAAAGACACATTCAATACAAATGGAGTGTGTGGAGCTCATCGTTGATATGAAACATATTACATACATTACTGTACATAATACATTACACAGAAGAAATGTTCAGTTTTACCATTTGTTAAATAATTTGGTAAGTACTTCCATTTCTAAAACCAAATTTAAGCACCTTTTGTTGGCCCTGTAAAGACTGTTAAAAATGCAACAGATTTTGATGCTTTATGGGTCATTTCATAGGATCACGTGGTGAGAAAATGTTGAAAATTTAGAAAAGTATCATTTTGCAATATGGTTTGAAATATTGAATTTTGCTTTCCGATGGCAGCTGGTATTTCTCACCCTGCTCTTTCAGCTTGGGCAGCAGCTTGTCCAGGACCACCATCTTGCCGCTGTTGACCACCAGGTGGAGGTCAGTGGTGTAGGGCGGGCCGGGCTCCGCTCCATCAAACAGATACGGGTGGTTACAGCATTTCCTCAGCTGCATCAGCACATTCAGCAGGCGCATTTTGTCCATCTTACCAGCTGAGTTCAGAATGTCAATATCCTTCATCAAAATCTTCGTGTACCTGAAGAGAAATAATGCCAAGTTAATTTTTATTCTGTGGATTCACATTACAGGAAATCACCGAACTAATTTTGTCCTATATCTCTGAAATTACTGTAAATGGCATTAGGGTTGGACAATATCAAAATCTTAATCCTTTTTGCTGTTTTGAAAAATAGCATGGCAAAACATGTCTTTTTACTACATTTTAATTCTTGTATTATATATATTTTCAATCTACTTGGCAACAATGGTTGTTTGGTTGAAATGATGGGTTCCCTGATTGGAGGATCAAGCTCCGATCATTAATATTTACCATTCTCTCTGCATCTTGCTAAGCCCAATATACATCTTGATTTCCTTTTTGGGGAGGAGAGATTTCTCCACGTCAGCTTTGATACGTCTCAGCAAGAATGGACGCAGCACCTGTCCCATTAGGAGATTCGTTAGTTACGAATACATATGTTATTCATTTGATTTATGTCTTCATAGATGTGAAAGGAAAACACTTACAGTATGAAGACGTTCCACCAACTTTGTGTCTCCCAGACAGTTATTGGTGTCGAACCAGGAATCGAAATCCTACACACACAAAATAGAAAGAGGAAAGACAACAAATTAGGGCTGTCAATCGATTAACACTTTTTCTTGAATTAAATATGCTAATTTGATTAATCAAATTAATAGCAATTAAATCACAATAGATATTTGCTGAGAAAAGCTCTAAATAACAATCATATCTAATTGTTACTTCTATATAAATGCATTTAAATTATTATCATACATTTGATAAAAAGTATATCAGATCAGATCATTAAAATACATGACATTATTGCAACAGATGTGTAATTGATAAGGCAATACAAAAAGTGACTTGAGGGCAATATATGGTTTATTTCCATATTATTGCACATAAGCCTATTGTATATAAGGCCTACAGTCCGCAGCATTTCAATTCATCAAGAAGTCTGAAATTATAAAGGCTTGTCTAAGGACAGGTCAATATTTAAGTCTTTTTTTTTTGCTCTAAATCTCCACTTTCACTTTTACATCTGAAAGTGAAAGTCAAAGTGGAGATTTAAAGTACAAAAGGACTTAATTTTGTTCCGTTTCTCACCCACACACATTGTATTTCTTCAGAAGATATTAATTTACACACTGGAGTCCTGTGGATTACTTTTAGGTTTCCTTTGTGATTTTTGGAGCTACAAAAATGTCCGATCACCGTTCACTTGCATTGAAATGGACCTACAGAGCTGATTCTTCTAAAAATCTTTGTTTTCTGCAAGAAAGTCAGTCATGCATATCTGGGATGACATGAGTGTGAGTAAATGAGAGAATCTGTATTTTAGGGTGAGCTATACCCTTAATTGCCTTTATTTTTTGCAGCATGTAATTTTATATAAATAAATTGCTCTGAATTAACGCACTTAACCATCAGCCCTAAAAACTAAATGATCCAAAAGCACACATTCTCAACCTTAAACAATTCAGTTTAATCATTCCATTTATACTACTTTCAACTGCAAGTAGAGCATCTAAAAAATTAAATAAATCCAATACTTAGATACAACAAATCATTCTTTAACATGTAAATCTGCCAAAGTGACGTTATGCAAGAAAGAACTGCAAGTAGCACCTCTGAAGAGTTAAAGACATCTGGCAGCAGGAAATTGAGCAGCGCCCACAGCTCGTGAAGATTGTTCTGCAGAGGCGTTCCAGTCAGTAGTAATCGATTCGTCGTCTTGAACTCTCGCACAATCTCTGAAAGCTGAGACATACAAACACTGTGACGAATATGCCAAAGACTATCGATTCTCAGATATAAAAGCAACATCCAAATCACAGTCACTGAAGCGGTTAAACATGCCACAGTTATAGAAGTGATTGCAAACCTTTGATTTCTCGTTCTTGATACGGTGGGCCTCATCAATGACCAGATATCTCCAGTTGAACTTCTTGAAGACGGCCTTCTCGATAATTAGCATCTCGTAGGAGGTAACGCACACGTCCCATTCACCTGGCAGCAGCGTGTCACGGATAAATGCGGTCTGCAGAACAGAGATGAAGGCAATGGGAATAAATAGGAACAATGTACCTCAATATAGTGTGCAGCGACCGCCCACATTTTAATATTTCCCATTCATTTTCTCAATTTCATTAGTATGATATACATGTTAGAGAGTGTAGGGAAACAGACTTTATTCATTGTTCGTGCAAGTGGGTAGTTGCTTTTATAAGCGAGTCAGATTACCATGAACTTCTCTGATTGGTGAATCTCACCTAAGGATTATGGGTAATGTATTTCTCTGGAACTCAGTTAAATAGGATTTTTAAAAGAAATGTTGAAATGCTCATGGGTAGGTCTGTCTTGAAAGGTGGAGAAAACGAATGGGATTTTTACTTCCGGAAGCCGACTGCTGCACGCTGTTGTGAATCACAATACAAATGGCAAGTGAAGACTTTGCAACCAGATCAACATCAGGAATCACTGCATTACTCACCCTTTGGTCCCGGTCACCTATGAGGCAGACTGCTCGTAAAGAGGGAACCCAGCGCTTGAACTCATTCATCCAGTTATAGAGTGTGGACTTGGGCACCAGAACCATGTGAGGTCCAGGAATGTTTCTATAGTGCTTCATGTAGCCCAGCAGAGAGATGGTCTGAAGAGTTTTACCAAGACCCTAAAAGCACAGGACAAAACCGAATAAGTGCGAGATATTTATAATGCAAGTTGAAAAAGGGTTCTTGCCTATTTTGATATCATCTTTGAAACACTTTTGCATTTGTTAATTGTTACTATATACACATTTATAGTGATTACACTGACAAAAAGCCATTTCTGGACATAACAGTACACAACTGGATGTTTCTTCAGCTTTGGGCACTTTTACCAGAAACGTGAACCAGAAACTAAATATTTCTCACCCTCACTCATTTTCTAATTTATCTAGCAATGTCCAATAGTGTGAGAGTGTGTGTGCATGTGTTTATCACAGAAGATGTGACATGTCATGAATATTCCCACCACCAGTGTCATTTCCAGCATCTCTCAAATTATATGTAGAGTTTAATAGAATTCTGTGATGCAAATAATGATAAACTCATTTGTCTCGCCAAGGCAAATTGTATAGCTAAAATATTATGTGTCCTATATACCCAAAGTTAAACAATATTTTCACTTTGTTTAATTTGGTAGTTACAGCTTGATTGGAAGCGATGCCCGAAAAAAAAAAAATCTGCCACAAATTTATATTTACAATGAATTTTCTTTATAAATCACTTTCTCACAAGCATGCTCTTCACTGACACTTTTGTCAACTTGTTTAAACAAGTTCACCAACTTAAACTATTAGGGGTGAAATTGTTTGGCGTCGCAGAAATGACATCTGTGGGAACAGCTGTAAAAAAATTTTTTTAAATAACCAGAATAACTTCCCACAATAAATGATGTAATGGTTTACTTTTTCACTCTTTTGTTTGGATGATCATAGTTTTAAACATGAAATAATTTGTATTTATAATGGATTTTCATAGTATATTATTGAAAGTCTGAGTCTTGGACAAGGCTACAGCAATAACATATAAGAGGCATTTAAAATTAAATAATAAAGGCCTGGTAAAATGGGTTCTTATTATTAATGAGACCTTTTTTAGAAAGTTGAAATCAGTTTCTTTTAATAAAAATCAAACTCTGGTACATGAAATTGCTCAAAGTTGAAGAAACATACTATAAATTTCATATTGCATATTTTCTATAGGCAAGATTTCAGAACTTTACCAAAACCAGAAATCCCAGGAACTACAGATTCATACCATTTCATCAGCAAGGATTCCATTGATTCCATTCTCATAGAGCGAAATGAGCCAGTTCAACCCACGGACCTGGTAGTCCCTCATTTTGCCATTTTTTACATCTGTCAAAACAAGTTTATTGTACTTAGTACCGGTAAACAAAAGTGCAATGAATGAAATATAAAGAAATGAATAAAAGAAATAACATTATATACTGTATATACAGTAAAAACCCCACAAAATTATCAGACATCAAAAGCTAAATGAGTGCTCTACTTGTGATATGGTATTTACGGAGAATCCAAGAGAAACTAGATAAAAAATACTCCAAGATAATGAAGATGCGGCACGAAATGATGCACGCCATTCTTCAGCAATTGACCAAATCATAAACAAATTGAAAAACACTATATGAGTAGAGGGACCATAAGGAGGACCATAAGGAGGACATAAGCAAAAGCAACAGTGGACTGAGCAACAATGTATGGGACTCAGACACCAACCAGTCTGCAAACTAACACTTGATAAACCATGTCCTCTGCAGCTGATCTCAGAATGTTATTATATTTGCCAACTTTGTTAGCTTTTCTTACGCTGTTGTCCTCTTATTTTGTGCATTGTATTGTCCTGTCAGGGGGATTTTTGACCAACTACTCACTAAGTTTGGAAGATCGTGGCTATCTGTTAAGTAAATCTGTCAATCAATAATATTATATGCTATGGCAAAAATCCAAATACACCCATCTGCTACACCAATGTTAATAATATTCCAATGTAGCAGTTTACAGACCGTAGCAAGTTAAGCCATAGTTCATACAATATAATGTAATTGCATTACCTGTCATCTTTAGCATAGATGTCATCTCTGGCCATCATGTTGAGCAATACAATATCGATGGACTGCATTAATCCGTATGTTTAAATACAATGTTTAAAACAAGAGTAAAAGCTGTATACAAACACACTGTGACACGCCATGTTTGAGGTAGTTACACGAAACTACTATCCCTTTAACTTGACATATCCTAAAAACACAGCGTTCACGACTAGAGGCACTAAAAACCAGCGAGACGCGAGGCTACCAAAGTGAGACGCTCTGACAGCGTCTGTCTGATGCTTGAGAAATTGTAATCCTTGGGTAATCCTAATATATCCAATGTATTGCAAATGTCTGTGTGTTTAACTCACAAGAAGGCGAATCGTCAAAACGCGTGCATACACTGGTGGTTTTGCTGCTCTCGCTGAGCAGCTCCTCATCTTCCTCCTGCTCAGTGCGACGGTGACGGTTACTGAAGAAAGATTGTGTGTGATCAGTGAGCTATTATCTGAAATGCACTCTGCTAACACATGGGCTCTGTTACAAAACCTCTCATTCTGCATTCTAATGCCCAAAGTATACTTCGGTTTAGACACAAACACTTAGCGTCTGCATACAGTCGAGCGCTAGCCTTTCAAAGTATACTTCAATTGACTGTGCCCGCAACATGCAGGCGGTTGACGCATGAGCGCTACGATATCTCTAAAGGAGTTTAGGCCTAAAAAGGTGTATTTATATTTCTTCAGACTCGAGTTGTACCATTTGCGTTCAGAGAGCGCACGGTTGGAAAAATCGGCCCGCACGCGTTCAGTGCTTGAGCACTCAGCTCATGATAAATTTGCATCACGCATCCTGTACGCATAGCGTTCACGTCTGATCAAAGTGTACTTTGGGCTTTAGATACCTAATTTCGGCCAAACTGTAAAGCAGCATTACTTTTATTCTTTAAAAATAAATACAAATAAATAATAATAATCTCAGAATGCATTGTGATGAGCTCAGTGAAAAACGTCCATCCAAGACAAAGCGAGATAAATATTATTTGTGCAATATCAAAAAGTATTTGTAAAAACGTTTACTCTATTTTACTCAAAATGTGTGTGCTACATCCCTTTATGCTTTGATAACTGCATCGTTTGCTTAGCAACATGCTAACATCAAATGCCATTGAAATCAAATGAGAGTCAAATGGTATAAGTTACATAAACCAATAAATGTTATAGCATCACATGCTATGTGCCGTTAAGTTCCTAAATTAATATATTTTATGCTGACTGCAATGCAGTATTTGGATGAAACAGAGTAAAAACTCACTCTCCGGCCGAAAGAAGGTTCTGCTTCTCGTCTTTTTTAATGCGAGGGCGTCCTGGCTTCATCTTCAGAGGTGAGGTTGGGGTCTTCTGGGCAGCTGGTTGGATGAAATGAGCAAACACTTCGGTCTGCTTCAGGAGGTACTCAAATCTGTTGGTCCGGTCTGTTTGCTGTTTAAACAAAGAATTAGATGTTAGAAGTGAACATAACAGAAGATACGAGTGTCTTCCCAACTGAAGCTGGCTGCGTTGGTTGTAATGGAAAGCTGAACGCATTACCACTTTTTCTTCATATCCTCCCGGTTGGTCCTCCTTTTCCTTCTCCGAAGGAGGTGAAGACGACTGCGCTTCACTATCCATTGCGGTGTCCGATGCTTCATCGCGTCCATTTTCTGATGTATCATCCTTAAAGAAAAATCAACTGTGTTGAAAAACAGTGACAGCGCTACATTTAAAGCTTGAAATAAAATTAAGTAAAAGACCCTATGAAATGTCTTGACAATCTCGGCAGTTTTGCTACTGCTAGACAGAAAGTAGGTGGTATATGCTAATGGCAGGGGCAACCTCATTCTAGAGTGCATTTGACTGGTCAAAAATGTGGATACACCACAGAGTGCAAGATCATGTCATCAATATTTTACGTCCATTTTCCCCACTTTAAATACGTTTATCTACTAAAACAGAATTGTCAACTTTCAGCAGCATACTAGCATAAAAAAAGTTTGGAATAATGTACAGATTTTACTCTTATGGAAAGAAATTGGTACTTTTATTCTCCAAAGTGGCATTCAACTGATCACAATGTGTAGTCAGGACATTAATAATGTGAAATATTACTATTACAATTTGAAAAAAAATTGTTCAGAACTTCTTAAACTACTTCAAAGATTTCTCGTCAAAAAATCCTCCATGTGCAGCAATGACAGTTTTGCAGATTATTGTTATTCCAGCTGTCAGTTTGTCCAGATACTCAGGTGACCTTTAACCCCACACTTCCTGTAGCACTTGACCTTTCACCCCACACTTCCTGTAGCACTTGTCATAGATGTGACTGTCCTGTCGGGCACTTCTCACACATCTTACAGTCTAACTGATCCCACAAAAGCTCAATGGGGTTAAGATCCGTAACACTCTTTTCCAATTATCTGTTGTCCAATGTCTGTGTTTCTTTGACCACTCGAACCTTTTCTTTGTTTTTCTGTTTCAAAAGTGGCTTTTCCTTTGCAATTCTTCCCATAAGTCCTCCTGAGTCTTCTCTTTACTGTTGTACATGAAACTGGTGTTGAGCGGGTAGAATTCAATGAAGCTGTCAGCGGAGGACATGCGAGGCGTCTATTTCTCAAACTAGAGACTCTGATGTACTACTTCTCTTGTTTAGTTGCACATCTGGTCTTCCACATCTCTTACTGTCCTTGTTAGAGACAGTTGTGCTTTGTCTTTGAAGACTGTAGTTACTCCTTTGGATGAAATATTCAGTTCTTTGGCAATTTCAAGCATTGTATCACCTTCATTCCTCGAAACAATGATTGACTGATGAGTTTCTAGAGAAAGATGTTTCTTTTTTGCCATTTTTGACATAATATTGACCTTAAGACCTTATTGCATACTGTGGCAACTCAAAAACAAAGACAACATTAAGCTTAATTTAATGAACCAAATCGCTTTCAAATGTGTTTGATATAATGGCAAGTTTTTTTTTGATTCACCAAATTATCAATTTAGCATGATTACTCAAAGATAAGGTGTTGGAGTGATGCTGCTGTCTAGTCCCCACTAAGTAATCAGTTGAATGCCACTTTGGCGAATTAAAGTACCAATTTCCTTCCAAAAGAGCAAAATCTGTACATTATTCCAAACTTTTGGCTGCCAGTGTGTATCTTAAGCGTAAACTTACCTTAAGTTAACCTTTAAGTCTTAAGAGCTTGATTTGAAACCCAGGTTGCTAACAGTACCACATTGTTTTACAGAGTAATTGTGAAGTAAAAAAAGGGTTTCACTGCATAATAAACAGGTAAACATACAAATAATCATTTAATACAAACCTTATGGTACCTCTATGTATGATAAAATCGTGTCGTTAAGTGGTAGGTAACAATAATAATACCCGGAAGTGCACAAGAAATATATAAAAAAAACGCATTTAACTTTTATTTTGAATTAATTTCCAAGTGAATGCTGCGAAACTTGTTAACTGTAAGAGATTTAAGTTTTTACAACTTAACTACATCAATCAGAGCTAAATAGATGTTAATAAGAGTCTGGATCGAAACAACTAAATCTATCTGCCTGTTTAGAAAGCCATTTGATATATTTCATATAATATTTATTAGTGCGGGGGAGTGTTTTGAATGAAATGGTGATTTAAAAGTAGATGAATAGCAAAAAAAACAAAACAATGAATTGCCAAATTCAGTTTCTCAGCAAAAACAAAACGTCAAAAGTATTCGCTTTATCTCTCGATCGGTCGAGTACAAACGGAATATGAAAGAGCTTAAATGCGGTTCTGAATGTGTCAATGCGTGTGTAATGGACGCCAATCCGCTCCTCCATTCATCTGAACAGGAACAATGCAAGCTAACACAAACTTCCAGCTTCAGGCTCGTGACGCGCGCGCGCAGACGAATCCACAATGCTTCGTTTCGGACTCCATCAGCCCGTGTTTTTAAGATCAAGATTAACTAGTGGGTGATTATGTATGAAATTAGATGGAAATGGTCCACTCACCTCTGCCGGACCGGCCGGGTCGAGTTGGCTCGGCTCTTCCCGCTGCTGCTGCTCCATGCTGCTTTCGGTTTGTGACATAATAGGCGGACTGATTCACGTATTTCGCTGTGATCGCGAGCGATTCCCGAGAAAATACGTGTAAAAAGCCGATAAAGTGGATAGGTTTTATTCGAAAGTTTCGAAATATAGCCCAAATGGAGCGAGCACACCACGCGTCGTTCACGGCCCCCGACTTTTCTGTTGACACTGTTCCCGCAAAACGGCCCCGGTTTCGCGCTATCGCGAGAATTTAAATGAGGATGACGTCACCTGCAGACTTAAAGGAACAGTTCACCCAAAATATGAAAAATCTCTCATCATTTACTCACCCTCATGCCATACCAGATGTGTATGACTTTCTTTCTTCTTCAGAACAAAAATGAGGATTTTTAGAAGAATATCTCAGCTCTGTATGTTCATACTATACAAGTCAACAGTGCTTAAAACTTTAAAGCTCAAAAAGCACATTAAGGCAGCATTATTGTAATCAGTACAACTACAGTGGTTTAATCCATGTGTTCTGAAATTATCCAATCAGTTTTGGGTAAGAAAACAGACTAAAATATAACTCCTTTTTCACTATTATTCTTGAGGTCATCAGCAGTCTCCTTGGCGATCATGATTTCAAGCTCGATGACATTTCCTAGCACCATCTAGTGCTCTGCACATCTGTTAATCACTAGGAAGAGTAATCGAGCTTGAAATAATGATTGTGCCAAGAGACTGCAAAGGCAAGATGCACAGTAAAATAAGAGTTATCTTTTGGTCTGTTTCCACCCCAAATTGTTTTGATCGCTTCTGAAGACATGGATTAAACTACTGGAGTCGTTTGGTTGACTTTTATGCTACCTCTATTTGCTTTTTGAAGCTTCAACATTTTGGCCACCATTCACTTGCATTGTGAGGGGAACCTACAGAGCTGAGATATTCTTCTAAAAATCTTCATTTATGTTCTGCAGAAGAAAGAAAGTCATACACATCTGGGATGGCATGAGTGTGAGTAAATGAGAGAATTTGTATTTTAAGGTGAGCTATACCCTTGATTGCCTTTATTTTTTGCAGCATGTAATTTTATATAAATAAATTGCTCTGAATTAACGCACTTAACCATCAGCCCTAAAAACTAAATTATCCAAAAGCACACATTCTGGGGGTCTTTCCAGAATAATTTTTTTGTTATTTATTTATTTATTTATTTCCCCATTATTTATTTATATATTTTTAAATGTAAACATGCTACATTTAAAAAATGTTTGTAGTTGTCCCACGTCAGTTAATAATTCTTGGCTTGTGTCATAAATGCATTTTTGTTAGCGCAAATGTTGGAAATGTTTTAGTACGATAATTAGGTTGGCTTGAGAAAGCCAACTTACTGAAATCCTATTTAAACTTATTATTAGGTTGGCTTGAGAAAGCCAACTTACTGAAATCCTATTTAAACTTATTATTATTAGGTTGGCTTGAGAAAGCCAACTTACTGAAATCCTATTTAAACTTATTATTATTAGTGGTGCTTGCAAAGCAACACTATTGTAATCTCACATACTTATTTTTCTTCTTCTTCTTCTTCTTCTTCTTCTTCCGTACAAAACTTCGGCACCTAACTCGTCCCGCACCTTTTGGCGTAGACCCATGAATGAGGTGTCAAATCGTGCGGCTCATTGAGGAGAGGTGTGCTATGACTTTTATAAGCGATCGGGGGTACAGTGTTTGCCCCAGGGGCAAAAAATTGGGCAAAAAATCCCATTGACTTAACATTGCACCGAACTTTGACGAGTCATAGCTCAAAGCGAGGATTTCGCAGAGACATGTGATTTACCACATTTGAAGAGGCTGACAGGCTCTGTGAGAACATACCTCACAATGGGGTAAAAGTTGCACCCCTGGGGGGCAGGAGCTGCCCAAAGTTGCCCCAATGTAAGTCAATGGAATTTTTTTCAAAATTTTTTGGTCGAAAACCCACAAATGAGGCGTCAAATCGTGCGGATTATTTGGGAATGGTGTCCTATGACTTTTATAATCGATCGGGGGTACGGTGATTGCCCCAGGGGCAAAAAATTGGGCAAAAAATCCCATTGACTTAACATTGCGCCGAACTTTGACGAGTCATAGCTCAGATCGAGGATTTCACAGAGACGTGTGATTAACCACATTTGAAGAGGCTGACAGGCTCTGTGAGAACATACCTCACAATGGGGTAAAAGTTGCACCCCTGGGGGGCATGAGCTGCCCAAAGTTGCCCCAATGTTAAGTCTATGGTAGATTTTGTATTGAACATAACTCTGGATCACAGTGTCTTAGAGACAAGGGGGCGGGCTCATTTTACTCAGATGACCAGTCAGTCTCTCAGGATCATTGTGAAGCTATCAAGCCACGCCCTAGCAACCATTTAGAGCACCTTAGCAACAACTCCCATAGACTTCCATTGAAAGAGATCAAAGGGATATCTCCGGACTGAATTATCATAGAAACACGAGGGTGGTCTCGTTTGACTTGGGGCAGTAAAACAGCCAATCATGAATCCCCTCAACACTTCCTAGCCCCTCCCTAGCAACCATTTTCGAGCACCTTAGCAACCAAAATCCAAAGAGAGATATCTTCCATTCTGAATGTCACAGAGGCATGGGAGTTGGTTTGTATCATTCATACTGACAAGCAGCCATGGGATATTCATCATTGGCAGCTGCCAAGCCACTCCCTAGCAACAATTTGGAGCACCCTAGCAACCACATTTATTGATTTCAATTGAAGTAAGATATCTTCAGATCAGAATGTCCTAGAGACATGATAGTTGCTTTGTTTTAATTGGGTGAGTAATCAGTCTTCATCTTTCATCATGTGAACTACTTAGCCACGCCCTAGCAACCATTTAAAGCACCCTAGCAACAAAACACCATTGACATCCATTCAATATCACTAAGATGTGTATCTTAGGATCAGAATGTCGTAGAGACTTCCGGGTTGACTTATTTCACTCAGGATGGAAAGTAGACTTGATAAATATCACCCTGGTAACTGCCTAGCAACCAAATGGGGTTACCCTAGCAACCAATAAACAAATCACATATCTCTGCACAAGAAAATCACAGAGACTTCCGGGTTGACTTATTTCACTCAGGATGGCACGGAGCATTGTTTGCTGTCACCTTGGTAACTGCCTAGCAACCAGATGGGGTTACCCTAGCAACCAAGAAATAAATCACATATCTCTGCACAAGAAAATCACAGAGACTTCCGGGTTGACTTATTTCACTCAGGATGGCAAGGAGCATTGTTGCTTGTCACCTTGGTAACTGCCTAGCAACCAGATGGGGTTACCCTAGCAACCAAGAAACAAATCACACATCTCTGCACAAGAAAATCACAGAGACTACCGGGTTGACTTATTTCACTCAGGATGGCAAGGAGCATTGTTGGCTGTCACCTTGGTAACTGCCTAGCAACCAGATGGGGTTACCCTAGCAACCAATTAACAAATCACGTATCTCTGAACCAGAAAATCGTAGAGATTCCAGGTTGACTTATTTCAGTCAGGATGGCAAGGAGCATTCTTGGCTGTCACCTTGGTAACTGCCTAGCAACCAGATGGGGTTACCCTAGCAACCAAGAAACAAATCACATATCTCTGTACTAGAAAATCACAGAGACTTCCGGGTTGACTTATTTCAGTCAGGATGGCAAGGAGCATTGTTGCCTGTCACCTTGGTAACTGCCTAGTAACCAGATGGGGTTACCCTAGCAACCAATAAACAAATCACATATCGCTGCACAAGAAAATCACAGAGACTTCCGGGTTGACTTATTTCACTCAGGAGAGCAAGGAGCATTGTTGGCTGTCACCTTGGTAACTGCCTAGCAACCAGATGGGGTTACCCTAGCAACCAAGAAACAAATCACATATCTCTGTACTACAAAATCGTAGAGACTTCCGGATTGACTTATTTTACTCAGGATGGTAAGTAGCATTTGTGGCTGTCACCTTAGTAACTGCATATCAACCAGATGGGTTTCCCTAGCAACCATGGAACAACACCAATATCTCTGCACCAGAACATCCTACTGTCATGGGGGTGGCCTCTTTCAACTTTGGGCAGTAGGTGGGACATTGTGGTAAGAAATTTTGCCACGGCAAGCACCACTCACATTTTCTTCAGGAAATGTACATTCTAGTTATTATTATTATTCTGAGACTAAATTTCTAAATCTAACTCCTCCTAGAGCTTTTAAGCTACATGCACCAAACTCGGCACAGACCTTCAGACTAATCCCGAATAGTGTGCTTTATCTTTTCTAACTGATCGGATTTACGGTTTTCCTAAAAATGACGATCAAAACTCGGAAAAACTCCCATTGACTTAACATTGCGGAATGTTCAGAAATTTAAATCCCAACTGACGTTTTCACACACACAGACAAAAAAGGGCCTGTCAGCCCTGCATCTCTCCCTCTCTCTCTCCCTCAGAGGATTTCTTTTATCAAGCAGCCAATAAGTAATGACCTAAAATCTTCATAGCCACAGTATAGTAGCTTCCAGGTTGACTTGATTCACTCAGTATGGAAAGGAGGCTTGATAAGTATCACCCTGGTAACTGCATAGCAACCAGACAGGGTTACCCTAGCAACCAAATAACAAATCACATATCTCTGCACCAGAAAATCATACAGCCTTCCTGTTTCACTTATTTCACTCAGGATGGAAAGTAGCCTTGATATGTATCACTCTGGTAACTGCCTAGTAACCAGATGTGGTTACCCTAGCAACCAAGTAACAAATCACATATCTTTGAACCAGAACATGGTAGAGACTTAGGGGTTGACATATTTCACACAGGATTGCAAGGGGCCTTATGAGTATCACTTTGGTAACTGCCTAGCAACCAGATGTGGTTACCCTAACAACCAAGTAACAAATCACATATCTTTGCACCAGAAAATCGTAGAGACTTCCTGTTTCACTTATTTCACTCAGGATGGAAAGGAGGCTTGATATGTATCACTCTGGTAACTGCCTAGCAACCAGATGTGGTTACCCTAGCAACCAAGTAACAAATCACATATCTTTGAACCAGAACATAGTAGAGACTTAGGGGTTGACATATTTCACACAGAATTGCAAGGAGCCTTATGAGTATCACCTTGGTAACTGCCTAGCAACCAGATGGGGTTACCCTAGCAACCAACTAACAAATCACATATCTCTGCACCAGAAAATCATAGAGACTTCCTGTTTCACTTTTTTCACTCAGGATGGAAAGTAGCCTTGATATGTATCACCCTGGTAACTGCATAGCAACCAGACAGGGTTACCCTAGCAACCAAGTAACAAATCACATATCTTTGAACCAGAACATCGTAGAGACTTAGGGGTTGACATATTTCACACAGGATCGCAAGGAGCCTTATGAGTATCACTTTGGTAACTGCCTAGCAACCAGATGTGTTTACCCTAGCAACCAAGTAACAAATCACATATCTCTGCACCAGAAAATCGCAGAGACTTCCTGTTTCACTTATTTCACTCAGGATGGAAAGTAGCCTTGATATGTATAACTCTGGTAACTGCCTAGCAACCAGATGCGGTTACCCTAGCAACCAAGTAACAAATCACATATCTCTGCAACAGAAAATCGTAGAGACTTCCGGGTTGACATAATTCACTCAGGATGGAAAGGAGGCTTGATAAGTATCACCCTGGTAACTGCATAGCAACCAGATGGGGTTACCCTAGCAACCAAGTAACAAATAATATATCTCTTCACCAGAAAATTGTAGAGACTTCCTGTTTGACTTATTTCACTCAGGATAGCAAGGATTCTTGAAAAGTATCACTCTGGTAACTGCCTAGCAACGACAAGGGCTTACCCTAGCAACAAAGTAACAAATCACATAACTCTGCACCAGAAATTCATAGAGACTTCCTGTTTCACTTATTTCACTCAAGATGGAAAGTAGCCTTGATATGTATCACTCTGGTAACTGCCTAGCAACCAGATGCGGTTACCCTAGCAACCAAGTAACAAATCACATATCTTTGAACCAGAAAATCGTAGAGACTTAGGGGTTGACATATTTCACACAGGATTGCAAGGAGCCTTATGAGTATCACTTTGGTAACTGCCTAGCAACCAGATGGGGTTACCCTAGCAACCAAGCAAAAAATAATATATCTGTCTATCTATCTATCTATCTATCTATCTATCTATCTATCTATCTATCTGAGGGTCAATATCTATCTGTCTTTCTGTGGGTCATACTCTATCTATCTATCTATCTATCTATCTATCTATCTGAGGATCAATATCTATCTATCTATCTATCTATCTATCTATCTGATGGTCAATATCTATCTATCTATCTATCTATATCTCTGTGGGTCAATATCTATCCATCTATCTATCTATCTGAGGGTCAATATCCATCTATCTATCTATCTATCTATCTATCTATCTATCTATCTATCTATCTATCTATCTATCTATCTATCTGAGGGTCAATATTTATCTATCTATCTATCTATCTATCTATCTATCTATCTATCTATCTATCTATCTATCTATCTATCTATCTATCTATCTATCTATCTATCTATCTATCTATCTATCTATCTATCTAATCTATTTGATAGACTGAATGGTTTTATAATCTCTAAACTTTGAACTTTGAAAACTACTACTTATAAATACATCAAACTAAAAACCTTAAATCTTCAAACTTTTACAACTACTTCAAACTTTATGTTAGGCTTTCTCAAGCCAACCTAAAGTTTGTACTCAAACTTTTTAATCTAGTTAGTGGTGCTTGCAAAGCAACACTATTGTAATCTCACATACTTATTTTTCTTCTTCTTCTTCTTCTTCTTCTTCTTCCGTACAAAACTTCGGCACCTAACTCGTCCCGCACCTTTTGGCGTAGACCCATGAATGAGGTGTCAAATCGTGCGGCTCATTGAGGAGAGGTGTGCTATGACTTTTATAAGCGATCGGAGGTACGGTGTTTGCCCCAGGGGCAAAAAATTGGGCAAAAAATCCCATTGACTTAACATTGCGCCGAACTTTGACGAGTCATAGCTCAAAGCGAGGATTTCGCAGAGACATGTGATTTACCACATTTGAAGAGGCTGACAGGCTCTGTGAGAACATACCTCACAATGGGGTAAAAGTTGCACCCCTGGGGGGCAGGAGCTGCCCAAAGTTGCCCCAATGTAAGTCAATGGAATTTTTTTCAAAATTTTTTGGTCGAAAACCCACAAATGAGGCGTCACATCGTGCGGATTATTTGGGAATGGTGTCCTATGACTTTTATAATCGATCGGGGGTACGGTGATTGCCCCAGGGGCAAAAATTGGGCAAAAAATCCCATTGACTCAACATTGCGCCGAACTTTGACGAGTCATAGCTCAGATCGAGGATTTCACAGAGACGTGTGATTAACCACATTTGAAGAGGCTGACAGGCTCTGTGAGAACATACCTAACAATGGGGTAAAAGTTGCACCCCTGGGGGGCATGAGCTGCCCAAAGTTGCCCCAATGTTAAGTCTATGGTAGATTTTGTATTGAACATAACTCTGGATCACAGTGTCTTAGAGACAAGGGGGCGGGCTCATTTTACTCAGATGACCAATCAGTCTCTCAGGATCATTGTGAAGCTATCAAGCCACGCCCTAGCAACCATTTAGAGCACCTTAGCAACAACTCCCATAGACTTCCATTGAAAGAGATCAAAGGGATATCTCCGGACTGAATTATCATAGAAACACGAGGGTAGTCTCGTTTGACTTGGGGCAGTAAAACAGCCAATCATGAATCCCCTCAACACTTCCTAGCCCCTCCCTAGCAACCATTTTCGAGCACCTTAGCAACCAAAATCCAAAGAGAGATATCTTCCATTCTGAATGTCACAGAGGCATGGGAGTTGGTTTGAATCATTCATACTGACAAGCAGCCATTGGAGATTCATCATTGGCAGCTGCCAAGCCACTCCCTAGCAACAATTTGGAGCACCCTAGCAACCACATTTATTGATTTCAATTGAAGTAAGATATCTTCAGATCAGAATGTCCTAGAGACATGATAGTTGCTTTGTTTTAATTGGGTGAGTAATCAGTCTTCATCTTTCATCATGTGAACTGCTTAGCCACGCCCTAGCAACCATTTAAAGCACCCTAGCAACAAAACACCATTGACATCCATTCAATATCACTAAGATGTGTATCTTAGGATCAGAATGTCGTAGAGACTTCCGGGTTGACTTATTTCACTCAGGATGGAAAGTAGACTTGATAAATATCACCCTGGTAACTGCCTAGCAACCAAATGGGGTTACCCTAGCAACCAATAAACAAATCACATATCTCTGCACAAGAAAATCACAGAGACTTCCGGGTTGACTTATTTCACTCAGGATGGCACGGAGCATTGTTTGCTGTCACCTTGGTAACTGCCTAGCAACCAGATGGGGTTACCCTAGCAACCAAGAAAAAAATCACATATCTCTGCACAAGAAAATCACAGAGACTTCCGGGTTGACTTATTTCACTCAGGATGGCAAGGAGCATTGTTGCCTGTCACCTTGGTAACTGCCTAGCAACCAGATGGGGTTACCCTAGCAACCAAGAAACAAATCACACATCTCTGCACAAGAAAATCACAGAGACTACCGGGTTGACTTATTTCACTCAGGATGGCAAGGAGCATTGTTGGCTGTCACCTTGGTAACTGCCTAGCAACCAGATGGGGTTACCCTAGCAACCAATTAACAAATCACGTATCTCTGAACCAGAAAATCGTAGAGATTCCAGGTTGACTTATTTCAGTCAGGATGGCAAGGAGCATTCTTGGCTGTCACCTTGGTAACTGCCTAGCAACCAGATGGGGTTACCCTAGCAACCAAGAAACAAATCACATATCTCTGTACTAGAAAATCACAGAGACTTCCGGGTTGACTTATTTCACTCAGGATGGCAAGGAGCATTGTTGCCTGTCACCTTGGTAACTGCCTAGCAACCAGATGGGGTTACCCTAGCAACCAATAAACAAATCACATATCGCTGCACAAGAAAATCACAGAGACTTCCGGGTTGACTTATTTCACTCAGGAGAGCAAGGAGCATTGTTGGCTGTCACCTTGGTAACTGCCTAGCAACCAGATGGGGTTACCCTAGCAACCAAGTAACAAATCATATATCTCTGAACCAGAAAATTGTAGTGATTCCGTGTTGACTTTTTTCATTTAGGATGGCAAGGAGCATTGTTGGCTTGCCCCTTGGTAACTGCCTAGCAACCAGATGGGGTTACCCTAGCAACCATGTAACAAATCACATATCTCTGTACTAGAAAATCGTAGAGACTTCCGGGTTGACATATTTTA
Organism: Moxostoma hubbsi; assembly: GCA_032164185.1. Classification (NCBI taxonomy): domain Eukaryota; kingdom Metazoa; phylum Chordata; class Actinopteri; order Cypriniformes; family Catostomidae; genus Moxostoma; species Moxostoma hubbsi. Next base: position 6,885,959 of record JAVLUX010000012.1, read on the forward strand.
CTCAGGATGGCAAGTAGCGTTGGTGGCTGACACCTTAGTAACTGCATATCAACCAGATGGGTTTCCCTAGCAACCATGGAACAACACCTATATCTCTGCACCAGAACATTCTACTGTCATGGGGGTGGCCTCTTTGAACTTTGGGCAGTAGGTGGGACATTGTGGTAAGAAATTTTGCCACGGCAAGCACCACTCACATTTTCTTCAGGAAATGTACATTCTAGTTATTATTATTATTCTGAGACTAAATTTCTAAATGTAACTCCTCCTAGAGCTTTTAAGCTACATGCACCAAACTCGGCACAGACCTTCAGACTAATCCCGAATAGTGTGCTATATCTTTTCTAACTGATCGGACTTACGGTTTTCCTAAAAATGACGATCAAAACTCGGAAAAACTCCCATTGATTAACATTGCGGAATGTTCAGAAATTTAAATCCCAACTGACGTTTTCACACACACAGACGAAAAAGGGCCTGTCAGCCCTGCGTCTCTCCCTCTCTCTCTCCCTCAGAGGATTTCTTTTATCAAGCAGCCAATAAGTAATGACCTAAAATCTTCATAGCCACAGTATAGTAGCTTCCAGGTTGACTTGATTCACTCAGTATGGAAAGGAGGCTTGATAAGTATCACCCTGGTAACTGCCTAGCAACCAGATGGGGTTACCCTAGCAACCAAATAACAAATCACATATCTCTGCACCAGAAAATCATAGAGACTTCCTGTTTCACTTATTTCACTCAGGATGGAAAGTAGCCTTGATATGTATCACTCTGGTAACTGCCTAGCAACCAGATGTGATTACCCTAGCAACCAAGTAACAAATCACATATCTCTGCAACAGAATATCAGAGAGACTTCCGGGTTGACTTATTTCACTCAGAATGGAAAGTAGCCTTGATATGTATCACTCTGGTAACTGCCTAGCAACCAGATGTGATTACCCTAGCAACCAAGTAACAAATCACATATCTCTGCACCAGAAAATCATAGAGACTTCCGGGTTGACTTGATTCACTCAGGATGGAAAGTAGCCTTGATATGTATCACTCTGGTAACTGCCTAGCAACCAGACGGGGTTACCCTAGCAACCAAGTAACAAATCACATATCTCTGCAACAGAAAATCATAGAGACTTCCGGGTTGACGTGATTCACTCAGGATGGAAAGGAGGCTTAATAAGTATCACCCTGGTAACTGCATAGCAACCAGATGGGGTTACCCTAGCAACCAAGTAACAAATAATATATCTCTTCACCAGAAAATCGTAGAGACTTCCTGTTTGACTTATTTCACTCAGGATAGCAAGGAGTCTTGAAAAGTGTCACTCTGGTAACTGCCTAGCAACGACAAGGGCTTACCCTAGCAACCAAGTAACAAATCACATAACTCTGCAACAGAAAATCAGAGAGACTTCCGGGTTGACTTATTTCACTCAGGATGGAAAGTAGCCTTGATATGTATCACTCTGGTAACTGCCTAGCAACCAGATGTGATTACCCTAGCAACCAAGTAACAAATCACATATCTCTGCAACAGAAAATCATAGAGACTTCCGGGTTGACTTTATTCACTCAGGATGAAAAGTAGCCTTGATATGTATCACTCTGGTAACTGCCTAGCAACCAGATGGGGTTACCCTAGCAACCAAGTAACAAATCACATATCTCTGCACCAGAAAATCGTAGAAACTACCTGTTTCACTTATTTCACTCAGGATGGAAAGTAGCCTTGATATGTATCACTCTGGTAACTGCATAGCAACCAGATGTGGTTACCCTAGCAACCAAGTAACAAATCACATATCTATGCAACAGAAAATTGTAGAGACTTCCGGGTTGACATAATTCACTCATGATGGAAAGGAGGCTTGATAAGTATCACCCTGGTAACTGCATAGCAACCAGATGGGGTTACCCTAGCAACCAAGTAACAAATAATATATCTCTTCACCAGAAAATCGTAGAGACTTAGGGGTTGACATATTTCACACAGGATTGCAAGGAGCCTTATGAGTATCACTTTGGTAACTGCCTAGCAACCAGATGGGTTTACCCTAGCAACCAAGTAACAAATCACATATCTCTGCAACAGAAAATTATAGAGACTTCCGGGTTGACATAATTCACTCATGATGGAAAGGAGGCTTGATAAGTATCACCCTGGTAACTGCATAGCAACCAGATGGGGTTACCCTAGCAACCAAGTAACAAATAATATATCTCTTCACCAGAAAATCTTAGAGACTTCCTGTTTGACTTATTTCACTCAGGATAGCAAGGAGTCTTGAAAAGTATCACTCTGGTAACTGCCTAGCAACGACAAGGGCTTACCCTAGCAACCAAGTAAATAATCACATAACTCTGCACCAGAAAATAGTAGAGACTTACTGTTTCACTTATTTCACTCAAGATGGAAAGTAGCCTCAATATGTATCATTCTGGTAACTGCCTAGCAACCAGATTGGGTTACCCTAGCAACCAAGTAAAAAATAATATATCTGTCTGTCTATCTATCTATCTATCTATCTGAGGGTCAATATCTATCTATCTATCTGTGGGTCAATAACTATCTATCTATCTATCTGTGGGTCATACTCTATCTATCTATCTATCTATCTATCTATCTAAGGGTCAATGACTATCTATCTATCTATCTATCTATCTGAGGGTCAATATCTATCTATCTATATATCTGAGGATCAATATCTATCTATCTATCTATCTGAGGGTCAATAACGATCTATCTATCTATCTATCTGATGGTCAATATCTATCTATCTATCTATCTATCTATCTATCTGAGGGTCAATAACTATCTATCTATCTATCTGTGGGTCATACTCTATCTATCTATCTATCTATCTATCTAAGGGTCAGTGACTATCTATCTATCTATCTATCTATCTATCTATCTGAGGGTCAATATCTATCTATCTATATATCTGAGGATCAATATCTATCTATCTATCTATCTATCTATCTGAGGATCAATATCTATCTATCTATATATCTGAGGATCAATATCTATCTATCTATCTATCTATCTATCTATCTGAGGATCAATATCTATCTATCTATCTATCTATCTATCTCTATCTATCTATCTATCTATCTATCTATCTATCTATCTATCTATCTATCTATCTATCTATCTATCTATCTATCTATCCGAGGGTCAATATCTATCTATCTATATATCTGAGGATCAATATCTATCTATCTATCTATCTATCTATCTATCTATCTATCTGAGGATCAATATCTACCTATCTATCATCTATCTATCTATCTATCTATCTATCTATCTATCTATCTATCTATCTATTTATCTATCTGAGGGTCAATAACTATCTATCTATCTATCTATCTATCTGATGGTCAATATCTATCTATCTATCTTTTTATCTGTGGGTCATACTCTATCTATCTATCTATCTATCTATCTATCTATCTATCTATCTATCTATCTATCTGAGGGTCAATATCTATCTGTCTATCTATCTATCTATCTATCTATCTATCTGAGGGTCAATATCTATCTATCTATCTATCTATCTATCTATCTATCTATCTATCTATCTATCAATCTATCTATCTATCTGAGGGTCAATATCTATCTATCTATCTATCTATCTATCTATCTATCTATCTATCTAATCTATTTGATAGACTGAATGGTTTTATAATCTCTAAACTTTGAACTTTGAAAACTACTACTTATAATTACATCAAACTAAAAACCTTAAATCTTCAAACTTTTACAACTACTTCAAACTTTATGCTAGGCTTTCTCAAGCCAACCTAAAGTTTGTACTCAAACTTTTTAATCTAGTTAGGTTGGCTTGAGAAAGCCAACTTACTGAAATCCTATTTAAACTTATTATTATTATTATTATTATTCTGAGACTAAATTTCTAAATGTAACTCCTCCTAGAGCTTTTAAGCTACATGCACCAAACTCGGCACAGACCTTCAGACTAATCCCGAATAGTGTGCTATATCTTTTCTAACTGATCGGACTTACGGTTTTCCTAAAAATGACGATCAAAACTCGGAAAAACTCCCATTGATTAACATTGCGGAATGTTCAGAAATTTAAATCCCAACTGACGTTTTCACACACACAGACGAAAAAGGGCCTGTCAGCCCTGCGTCTCTCCCTCTCTCTCTCCCTCAGAGGATTTCTTTTATCAAGCAGCCAATCAGTAATGACCTAAAATCTTCATAGCCACAGTATAGTAGCTTCCAGGTTGACTTGATTCACTCAGTATGGAAAGGAGGCTTGATAAGTATCACCCTGGTAACTGCCAAGCAACCAGATGGGGTTACCCTAGCAACCAACTAACAAATCACATATCTCTGCACCAGAAAATCGTAGAGACTTCCTGTTTCACTTATTTCACTCAGGATGGAAAGTAGCCTTGATATGTATCACTCTGGTAACTGCCTAGCAACCAGATGTGATTACCCTAGCAACCAAGTAACAAATCACATATCTCTGCAACAGAAAATCAGAGAGACTTCCGGGTTGACTTATTTCACTCAGGATGGAAAGTAGCCTTGATATGTATCACTCTGGTAACTGCTTAGCAACCAGACGGGGTTACCCTAGCAACCAAGTAACAAATCACATATATCTGCACCAGAAAATCGTAGAGACTTCCTGTTTCACTTATTTCACTCAGGATGGAAAGTAGCCTTGATATGTATCACTCTGGTAACTGCCTAGCAACCAGATGTGATTACCCTAGCAACCAAGTAACAAATCACATATCTCTGCAACAGAAAATCAGAGAGACTTCCGGGTTGACTTATTTCACTCAGGATGGAAATTAGCCTTGATATGTATCACTCTGGTAACTGCCTAGCAACCAGATGTGATTACCCTAGCAACCAAGTAACAAATCACATATCTCTGCATCAGAAAATCATACAGACTTCCGGATTGACTTGATTCACTCAGGATGGAAAGTAGCCTTGATATGTATCACTCTGGTAACTGCCTAGCAACCAGACGGGGTTACCCTAGCAACCAAGTAACAAATCACATATATCTGCACCAGAAAATCGTAGAGACTTCCTGTTTCACTTATTTCACTCAGGATGGAAAGTAGCCTTGATATGTATCACTCTGGTAACTGCCTAGCAACCAGATGTGATTACCCTAGCAACCAAGTAACAAATCACATATCTCTGCAACAGAAAATCAGAGAGACTTCCGGGTTGACTTATTTCACTCAGGATGGAAAGTAGCCTTGATATGTATCACTCTGGTAACTGCCTAGCAACCAGATGTGATTACCCTAGCAACCAAGTAACAAATCACATATCTCTGCACCAGAAAATCGTAGAGACTTCCTGTTTCACTTATTTCACTCAGGATGGAAAGTAGCCTTGATATGTATCACTCTGGTAACTGCCTAGCAACCGTATGTGGTTACCCTAGCAACCAAGTAACAAATCACATATCTCTGCAACAGAAAATCATAAAGACTTCCTGTTTCACTTATTTCACTCAGGATGGAAAGTAGGCTTGATATGTATCACTCTGGTAACTGCATAGCAACCAGATGTGGTTACCCTAGCAACCAAGTAACAAATCACATATCTTTGAACCAGAACATCGTAGAGACTTAGGGGTTGACATATTTCACACAGGATGGAAAGTAGCCTTGATATGCATCACTCTGGTAACTGCCTAGCAACCAGATGGGTTACCCTAGCAACCAAATAACAAATCATATATTTCTGCACCAGAAAATCGTAGAGACATCTGGGTTGACTTAATTCACTCAGGATGGAAAGGAGGCTTGATAAGTATCACCCTGGTAACTGCATAGCAACCAGACAGGGTTACCCTAGCAACCAAATAACAAATCACATATCTCTGCACCAGAAAATCATACAGACTTGCGGGTTGACTTTATTCACTCAGGATGGAAAGGAGGCTTGACAAGTTATCACCCTGGTAACTGCATAGCAACCAGACAGGGTTACCCTAGCAACCAAGTAATAAATCACATATCTTTGAACCAAAACTTCGTAGAGACTTATTGGTTGACATATTTCACACAGGATTGCAAGGAGCCTTATGAGTAACACTTTGGTAACTGCCTAGCAACCAGATGGGGATAGCCTAGCAACCAAGTAACAAATCACATATCTATTTAACAGAAAATCGTAGAGACTTCCGAGTTGACTTATTTCACTCATGATGGAAAGTAGCCTTGATATGTATTACTCTGGTAACTGCCTAGCAACCAGATGGGGTTACCATAGCAACCAAGTAACAAATTACATATCTCTGCACCAGAACAACATAAAGACATCTGGTTTTGTTCATGGGACTCAGGGTAGCAAGGATCTATCTATCTATCTGTCTGTCTGTCTGTCTATTTATCAGTCTATCTATATCTATCTTTCGAACTGTCTATCTATCTGAGGGTTAATATCTATCTATCTATCTATCTATCTATCTATCTGAGGGTCAATATCTATCTATCTATCTATCTATCTATCTATCTATCTGAGGGTCAATATCTATCTATCTATCTATCTGAGGGTCAATATCTATCTATCTATCTATCTATCTATCTATCTATCTATCTATCTATCTATCTATCTATCTGAGGGTCAATATCTATCTATCTATCTATCTATCTATCTATCTGAGGGTCAATATCTATCTATCTATCTATCTATCTGAGGGTCAATATCTATCTATCTATCTACCTATCTATCTATCTATCTATCTATCTATCTATCTATCTATCTATCTATCTATCTATCTATCTATCTATCTGAGGGTCAATATCTATCTATCTATATATCTATCTATCTATCTATCTAACTATCTATCTATCTATCTATCTATCTATCTATCTATCTGAGGGTCAATAACTATCTATCTATCTATCTGTGGGTCATACTCTATCTATCTATATCTCAGGGTCAATGACTATCTATCTACCTATATAGATCTGACGGTCAATATCTATCTATCTATCTATCTATCTATCTATCTATCTATCTATCTATCTATCTATCTATCTATCTATCTAAGGGTCAATGACTATCTATCTATCTATCTGAGGGTCAATATCTATCTATCTATCTGAGGATCAATATCTCTCTATCTATCTGAGGATCAATATCTATCTATCTATCTATCTATCTATCTATCTGAGGGTCAATATCTATCTATCTATCTATCTATCTATCTATCTATCTATCTATCTATCTGAGGGTCAATATCTATCTATCTATCTATCTGAGGGTCAATATCTATCTATCTATCTATCTATCTATCTATCTATCTATCTATCTATCTATCTATCTATCTATCTGATGGTCAATAACTCTATCTATCTATCTGATGGTCAATATCTATCTATCTATCTATCTATCTATCTATCTATCTATCTATCTGTGGGTCATACTCTATCTATCTATCTATCTATCTATCTATCTATCTATCTATCTATCTATCTATCTATCTATCTATCTATCTATCTGAGGGTCAATATCTATCTATCTATCTATCTATCTATCTATCTATCTATCTATCTATCTATCTATCTATCTATCTATCTTTGGGTCATACTCTATCTATCTATCTATCTATCTATCTATCTATCTGTGGGTCATACTCTATCTATCTATCTATCTATCTATCTATCTATCTATCTATCTATCTATCTATCTATCTGATGGTCAATATCTATCTATCTATCTATCTGTGGGTCATACTCTATCTATCTATCTATCTATCTATCTATCTATCTATCTATCTATCTATCTATCTGATGGTGAATATCTATCTATCTATCTATCTGTGGGTCATACTCTATCTATCTATCTATCTATCTATCTATCTATCTATCTATCTATCTATCTATCTATCTATCTATCTGATGGTCAATATCTATCTATCTATCTATCTGTGGGTCATACTCTATCTATCTATCTATCTATCTATCTATCTATCTATCTATCTATCTGATGGTGAATATCTATCTATCTATCTATCTGTGGGTCATACTCTATCTATCTATCTATCTATCTATCTATCTATCTATCTATCTATCTATCGAGGGTCAATATCTATCTATCTGTGGGTCATACTCTATCTATCGATCTATCTATCTATCTATCTATCTGAGGGTCAATATCTATCTATCTATCTATCTATCTATCTATCTATCTATCTATCTATCTATCTATCTATCTATCTATCTATCTATCTATCTATCTGTGGGTCATACTCTATCTATCTATCTATCTATCTATCTATCTATCTATCTATCTATCTATCTGTGGGTCATACTCTATCTATCTATCTATCTATCTATCTATCTATCTATCTATCTATCTATCTATCTATCTATCTATCTATCTATCTGAGGGTCAATATCTATCTATCTATCTATCTATCTATCTATCTATCTATCTATCTATCTATCTATCTATCTATCTATCTTTGGGTCATACTCTATCTATCTATCTATCTATCTATCTATCTATCTGTGGGTCATACTCTATCTATCTATCTATCTATCTATCTATCTATCTATCTATCTATCTATCTGATGGTCAATATCTATCTATCTATCTATCTGTGGGTCATACTCTATCTATCTATCTATCTATCTATCTATCTATCTATCTATCTATCTATCTATCTATCTATCTATCTGATGGTGAATATCTATCTATCTATCTATCTGTGGGTCATACTCTATCTATCTATCTATCTATCTATCTATCTATCTATCTATCTATCTATCTATCTGATGGTCAATATCTATCTATCTATCTATCTGTGGGTCATACTCTATCTATCTATCTATCTATCTATCTATCTATCTATCTATCTATCTATCTGATGGTGAATATCTATCTATCTATCTATCTGTGGGTCATACTCTATCTATCTATCTATCTATCTATCTATCTATCTATCTATCTATCTATCTATCTATCGAGGGTCAATATCTATCTATCTGTGGGTCATACTCTATCTATCGATCTATCTATCTATCTATCTATCTGAGGGTCAATATCTATCTATCTATCTATCTATCTATCTATCTATCTATCTATCTATCTATCTATCTATCTATCTGTGGGTCATACTCTATCTATCTATCTATCTATCTATCTATCTATCTATCTATCTATCTATCTATCTATCTGTGGGTCATACTCTATCTATCTATCTATCTGTCTATCTATCTATCTATCTATCTATCTATCTATCTATCTATCTATCTATCTATCTATCTATCTATCGAGGGTCAATATCTATCTATCTGTGGGTCATACTCTATCTATCTATCTATCTATCTATCTATCTATCTATCTATCTATCTATCTATCTGAGGGTCAATATCTATCTATCTATCTATCTATCTATCTATCTATCTATCTATCTATCTATCTGTGGGTCATACTCTATCTATCGATCTATCTATCGATCTATCTATCTGATGGTCAATATCTATCTATCCATTCATCTATCTATCTGTGGGTCATACTCCTATCTATCTATCTATCTATCTATCTATCTATCTATCTATCTATCTATCTATCGAGGGTCAATATCTATCTATCTATCTATCTATCTATCTATCTATCTATCTATCTATCTATCTATCTATCTATCTATATATATCTATCTATCTAATCTATTTGATAGACTGAATGGTTTTATAATCTCTAAACTTTGAACTTTGAAAACTACTACTTATAATTACATCAAACTAGAAACCGTAAATCTTCAAACTTTTACAACTACTTCAAACTTTATGCTAGGCTTTCTCAAGCCAACCTAAAGTTTGTACTCAAACTTTTTAATCTAGTTAGGTTGGCTTGAGAAAGCCAACTTACTGAAATCCTATTTAAACTTATTATTATTATTATTATTATTCTGAGACTAAATTTCTAAATGTAACTCCTCCTAGAGCTTTTAAGCTACATGCACCAAACTCGGCACAGACCTTCAGACTAATCCCGAATAGTGTGCTATATCTTTTCTAACTGATCGGACTTACGGTTTTCCTAAAAATGACGATCAAAACTCGGAAAAACTCCCATTGACTTAACATTGCGGAATGTTCAGAAATTTAAATCTCAACTGACGTTTTCACACACACAGACAAAAAAGGGCCTGTCAGCCCTGCGTCTCTCCCTCTCTCTCTCCCTCAGAGGATTTCTTTTATCAAGCAGCCAATAAGTAATGACCTAAAATCTTCATAGCCACAATATAGTAGCTTCCAGGTTGACTTGATTCACTCAGTATGGAAAGGAGGCTTGATAAGTATCACCCTGGTAACTGCCTATCAACCAGATGGGGTTACCCTAGCAACCAAATAACAAATCACATATCTCTGCACCAGAAATTCATAGAGACTTCCTGTTTCACTTATTTCACTCAGGATGGAAAGTAGCCTTGATATGTATCACTCTGGTAACTGCCTAGCAACCAGATGTGATTACCCTAGCAACCAAGTAACAAATCACATATCTCTGCAACAGAAAATCAGAGAGACTTCCGGGTTGACTTATTTCACTCAGGATGGAAAGTAGCCTTGATATGTATCACTCTGGTAACTGCCTAGCAACCAGATGTGGTTACCCTAGCAACCAAGTAACAAATCACATATCTTTGAACCAGAACATCGTAGAGACTTAGGGGTTGACATATTTCACACAGGATTGCAAGGAGCCTTATGAGTATCACCTTGGTAACTGCCTAGCAACCAGATGGGGTTACCCTAGCAACCAACTAACAAATCATATATTTCTGCACCAGAAAATCGTAGAGACATCTGGGTTGACTTAATTCACTCAGGATGGAAAGGAGGCTTGATAAGTATCACCCTGGTAACTGCATAGCAACCAGACAGGGTTACCCTAGCAACCAAATAACAAATCACATATCTCAGCACCAGAAAATCATACAGACTTGCGGGTTGACTTTATTCACTCAGGATGGAAAGGAGGCTTGACAAGTTATCACCCTGGTAACTGCATAGCAACCAGACAGGGTTACCCTAGCAACCAAGTAATAAATCACATATCTTTGAACCAGAACTTCGTAGAGACTTAGGGGTTGACATATTTCACACCGGATTGCAAGGAGCTTTATGAGTATCACTTTGGTAACTGCCTAGCAACCAGATGGGGTTACCCTAGCAACCAAGTAACAAATCACATATATCTGCACTAGAAAATCGTAGAGACTTCCTGTTTCACTTATTTCACTCAGGATGGAAAGTAGCCTTGATATGTATCACTCTGGTAACTGCCTAGCAACCAGACGGGGTTACCCTAGCAACCAAGTAACAAATCACATATATCTGCACTAGAAAATCGTAGAGACTTCCTGTTTCACTTATTTCACTCAGGATGGAAAGTAGCCTTGATATGTATCACTCTGGTAACTGCCTAGCAACCAGATGTGATTACCCTAGCAACCAAGTAACAAATCACATATCTCTGCAACAGAAAATCTGAGAGACTTCCGGGTTGACTTATTTCACTCAGGATGGAAAGTAGCCTTGATATGTATCACTCTGGTAACTGCCTAGCAACCAGATGTGATTACCCTAGCAACCAAGTAACAAATCACATATCTCTGCAACAGAAAATCATAGAGACTTCCGGGTTGACTTGATTCACTCAGGATGGAAAGTAGCCTTGATATGTATCACTCTGGTAACTGCCTAGCAACCAGACGGGGTTACCCTAGCAACCAAGTAACAAATCACATATATCTGCACCAGTATATCGTAGAGACTACCTGTTTCACTTATTTCACTCAGGATGGAAAGTAGCCTTGATATGTATCACTCTGGTAACTGCATAGCAACCAGACAGGGTTACCTTAGCAACCAAGTAACAAATCACATATCTTTGAACCAGAACATCGTAGAGACTTAGGGGTTGACATATTTCACACAGGATTGCAAGGAGCCTTATGAGTATTACTTTGGTAACTGCCTAGCAACCAGATGTGTTTACCCTAGCAACCAAGTAACAAGTTACATATCTCTGCACCAGAAAATCATAGAGACTTCCTGTTTCACTTATTTCACTCAGGATGGAAAGTAGCCTTGATATGTATCCCTCTGGTAACTGCCTAGCAACCAGATGCGGTTACCCTAGCAACCAAGTAACAAATCACATATCTTTGAACCAGAACATCGTAGAGACTTAGGGTTTGACATATTTCACACAGGATTGCAAGGAGCCTTATGAGTATCACCTTAGTAACTGCCTAGCAACCAGATGGGGTTACCCTAGCAACCAACTAACAAATCACATATCTCTGCACCAGAAAATCGTAGAGACTTCCGGGTTGACATAATTCACTCAGGATGGAAAGGAGGCTTGATAAGTATCACTCTGGTAACTGCCTAGCAACGACAAGGGCTTACCCTAGCAACCAAGTAACAAATCACATATCTATGCAACAGAAAATCATAGAGACTTCCGGGTTGACTTTATTCACTCAGAATGAAAAGGAGGCTTGATAAGGATCACCCTGGAAACTGCCTAGCAACCAGATTGGGTTACCCTAGCAACCAAGTAAAAAATGATATATCTATCTGTCTATCTATCTATCTATTTATCTATCTATCTTTCTGATGGTCAATATCTATCTATCTATCTATCTATCTATCTGAGGGTCAATATCTATCTATCTATCTAACTATCTGCGTGTCAATAACTATCTATCTATCTATCTATCTGTGGGTCATACTCTATCTATCTATATCTCAGGGTCAATGACTATCTATCTCTCTATATATCTGACGGTCAATATCTATCTATCTAAGGGTCAATGACTATCTATCTATCTATCTATCTATCTATCTATCTGAGGGTCAATATCTATCTATCTATCTATCTATCTAACTATCTGCGGGTCAATAACTATCTATCTATCTATCTATCTATCTATGGTTCATACTCTATCTATCTATATCTCAGGGTCAATGACTATCTATCTATATATCTGATGGTCAATATCTATCTATCTATCTATCTAAGGGTCAATGACTATCAATCTATCTATCTATCTTTCTATCTATCTATCTATCTATCTGAGGGTCAATATCTATCTATCTATCTGAGGATCAATATCTATCTATCTAATCTATCTAACTATCTGCGGGTCAATAACTATCTATCTATCTATCTGTGGGTCATACTCTATCTATATCTCAGGGTCAATGACTATATATCTATCTATATATCTGACGGTCAATATCTATCTATCTATCTAAGGGTCAATGACTATCTATCTATCTATCTATTTATCTATCTATCTATCTATCTATCTATCTATCTATCTATCTATCTGAGGGTCAATATCTATCTATCTATCTATCTAACTATCTGCGGGTCAATAACTATCTATCTATCTATCTATCTGTGGTTCATACTCTATCTATCTATCTAAGGGTCAATGACTATCAATCTATCTATCTATCTTTCTATCTATCTATCTGAGGGTCAATATCTATCTATCTATCTGAGGATCAATATCTATCTATCTATCTCTCTATCTCTCTATCTGTCTATCTATCTATCTATCTATCTATCTCTCTATCTATCTATCTATCTCTCTATCTATCTATCTATCTATCTATCTATCTATCTGATGGTCAATAACTATCTATCTATCTATCTATCTATCTATCTATCTATCTGATGGTCAATAACTATCTATCTATCTATCTATCTATCTGATGGTCAATAACTATCTATCTATCTATCTATCTATCTGAGGGTCAATATCTATCTATCTATCTATCTATCTGCGGGTCAATAACTATCTATCTATCTATCTGTGGGTCATACTCTATCTATCTATATCTCAGGGTCAATGACTATCTATCTATCTATATATCTGACGGTCAATATCTATCTATCTATCTATCTATCTATCTATCTATCTATCTATCTATCTATCTATGGTTCATACTCTATCTATCTATATCTCAGGGTCAATGACTATCTATCTATCTATATATCTGATGGTCAATATCTATCTATCTATCTATCTAAGGGTCAATGACTATCAATCTATCAATCTATCTATCTATCTGATGGTCAATAACTATCTATCTATCTATCTATCTATCTGATGGTCAATAACTATCTATCTATCTATCTATCTTTCTATCTATCTATCTGTGGGTCATACTCTATCTATCTATCTATCTATCTATCTGAGGGTCAATATCTATCTATCTATCTATCTATCTGTGGGTCATACTCTATCTATCTATCTATCTATCTATCTATCTATCTATCTATCTAATCTATTTGATAGACTGAATGGATTTATAATCTCTAAACTTTGAACTTTGAAAACTACTACTTATAATTACATCAAACTAGAAACCGTAAATCTTCAAACTTTTACAACTACTTCAAACTTTATGCTAGGCTTTCTCAAGCCAACCTAAAGTTTGTACTCAAACTTTTTAATCTAGTTATTATTATTATTCTGAGACTAAATTTCTAAATGTAACTCCTCCTAGAGCTTTTAAGCTACATGCACCAAACTCGGCACAGACCTTCAGACTAATCCCGAATAGTGTGCTATATCTTTTCTAACTGATCGGACTTACGGTTTTCCTAAAAATGACGATCAAAACTCGGAAAAACTCCCATTGATTAACATTGCGGAATGTTCAGAAATTTAAATCCCAACTGACGTTTTCACACACACAGACGAAAAAGGGCCTGTCAGCCCTGCGTCTCTCCTTCTCTCTCTCCCTCAGAGGATTTCTTTTATCAAGCAGCCAATAAGTAATGACCTAAAATCTTCATAGCCACAGTATAGTAGCTTCCAGGTTGACTTGATTCACTCAGTATGGAAAGGAGGCTTGATAAGTATCACCCTGGTAACTGCATAGCAACCAGACAGGGTTACCCTAGCAACCAAATAACAAATCACATATTTCTGCACCAGAAAATCATACAGACATCCTGTTTCACTTATTTCACTCAGGATGGAAAGTAGCCTTGATATGTATCACTCTGGTAACTGCCTAGCAACCAGATGGGGTTACCCTAGCAACCAAGTAACAAATCACATATCTCTGCACCAGAAAATCATACAGACTTCCTGTTTCACTTATTTCACTCAGGATGGAAAGTAGCCTTGATATGTATCACTCTGGTAACTGCCTAGCAACCAGATGGGGTTACCCTAGCAACCAAGTAACAAATCACATATTTCTGCACCAGAAAATCAGAGAGACTTCCGGGTTGACTTATTTCACTCAGGATGGAAAGTAGCCTTGATATGTATCACTCTGGTAACTGCCTAGCAACCAGATGTGATTACCCTAGCAACCAAGTAACAAATCACATATCTCTGCAACAGAAAATCAAAGAGACTTCCGGGTTGACTTATTTCACTCAGGATGGAAAGCAGCCTTGATATGTATCACTCTGGTAACTGCCTAGCAACCAGATGTGATTACCCTAGCAACCAAGTAACAAATCACATATCTCTGCAACAGAAAATCATAGAGACTTCCGGGTTGACTTTATTCACTCAGGATGGAAAGTAGCCTTGATATGTATCACTCTGGTAACTGCCTAGCAACCAGACGGGGTTACCCTAGCAACCAAGTAACAAATCACATATCTCTGCACCAGAAAATCGTAGAGACTACCTGTTTCACTTATTTCACTCAGGATGGAAAGTAGCCTTGATATGTATCACTCTGGTAACTGCATAGCAACCAGACAGGGTTACCTTAGCAACCAAGTAACAAATCACATATCTTTGAACCAGAACATCGTAGAGACTTAGGGGTTGACATATTTCACACAGGATTGCAAGGAGCCTTATGAGTATCACTTTGGTAACTGCCTAGCAACCAGATGTGTTTACCCTAGCAACCAAGTAACAAATCACATATCTCTGCACCAGAAAATCATAGAGACTTCCTGTTTCACTTATTTCACTCAGGATGGAAAGTAGCCTTGATATGTATCCATCTGGTAACTGCCTAGCAACCAGATGCGGTTACCCTAGCAACCAAGTTACAAATCACATATCTTTGAACCAGAACATCGTAGAGACATAGGGGTTAACATATTTCACCCAGGATTGCAAGGAGCCTTATGAGTATCACCTTGGTAACTGCCTAGCAACCAGATGGGGTTACCCTAGCAACCAACTAACAAATCACATATCTCTGCACCAGAAAATCGTAGAGACTTCCTGTTTCACTTATTTCACTCAGGATGGAAAGTAGCCTTGATATGTATCACTCTGGTAACTGCCTAGCAACCAGATGTGATTACCCTAGCAACCAAGTAACAAATCACATATCTCTGCAACAGAAAATCAGAGAGACTTCCGGGTTGACTTATTTCACTCAGGATGGAAAGTAGCCTTGATATGTATCACTCTGGTAACTGCCTAGCAACCAGATGTGATTACCCTAGCAACCAAGTAACAAATCACATATCTCTGCAACAGAAAATCATAGAGACTTCCGGGTTGACTTTATTCACTCAGGATGGAAAGTAGCCTTGATATGTATCACTCTGGTAACTGCCTAGCAACCAGATGTGTTTACCCTAGCAACCAAGTAACAAGTCACATATCTCTGCACCAGGAAATCATAGAGACTTCCTGTTTCACTTATTTCACTCAGGATGGAAAGTAGCCTTGATATGTATCCCTCTGGTAACTGCCTAGCAACCAGATGCGGTTACCCTAGCAACCAAGTAACAAATAACATATCTTTGAACCAGAACATCGTAGAGACTTAGGGGTTGACATATTTCACACAGGATTGCAAGGAGCCTTATGAGTATCACCTTGGTAACTGCCTAGCAACCAGATGGGGTTACCCTAGCAACCAACTAACAAATCACATATCTCTGCACCAGAAAATCGTAGAGAATTCCGGGTTGACATAATTTATTCAGGATGGAAAGGAGGCTTGATAAGTATCACTCTGGTAACTGCCTAGCAATGACAAGGGCTTACCCTAGCAACCAAGTAACAAATCACATAACTCTGCACCAGAAAATCGTAGAGACTTCCTGTTTCACTTATTTTACTCAAGATGGAAAGTAGACTTGATATATATCACTCTGGTAACTGCCTATCAACCAGATATGGTTACCCTAGCAACCAAGTAACAAATCACATATCTATGCAACAGAAAATCATAGAGACTTCCGGGTTGACTTTTTCACTCAGAATGAAAAGGAGGCTTGATAAGGATCACCCTGGAAACTGCCTAGCAACCAGATTGGGTTACCCTAGCAACCAAGTAAAAAATGATATATCTATCTGTCTATCTGTCTATCTATCTATCTATCTATCTTTCTGATGGTCAATATCTATCTATCTATCTATCTATCTATCTATCTATCTATCTATCTGAGGGTCAATATCTATCTATCTATCTATCTAACTATCTGCGGGTCAATAACTATCTATCTATCTATCTGTGGGTCATACTCTATCTATCTATATCTCAGGGTCAATGACTATCTGTCTATCTATATATCTGACGGTCAATATCTATCTATCTATCTAAGAGTCAATGACTATCTATCTATCTATCTATCTATCTATCTATCTGAGGGTCAATATCTATCTATCTATCTATCTATCTAACTATCTGCGGGTCAATAACTATCTATCTATCTATCTATCTGTGGTTCATACTCTATCTATCTATATCTCAGGGTCAATGACTATCTATCTATCTATATATCTGACGTTCAATATCTATCTATCTATCTATCTAAGGGTCAATGACTATCAATCTATCTTTCTATCTTTCTATCTTTCTATCTATCTATCTATCTATCTGAGGGTCAATATCTATCTATCTATATGAGGATCAATATCTATCTATCTATCTATCTATCTATCTATCTATCTATCTATCTATCTAATGGTCAATATCTATCTATCTATCTATCTATCTATCTATCTATCTATCTATCTATCTATCTATCTATCTATCTATCTATCTGATGGTCAATAACTATCTATCTATCTATCTATCTATCTATCTGATGGTCAATAACTATCTATCTATCTATCTATCTATTTATCTATCTGAGGTTCAATATCTATCTATCTATCTATCTATCTATCTATCATCTATCTATGGGTCATACTCTATCTATCTATCTATCTATCTATCTGAGGGTCAATATCTATCTATCTATCTATCTATCTATCTATCTATCTATCTATCTATCTATCTATCTATCTATCTATCTATCTATCTATCTATCTAATCTATTTGATAGACTGAATGGTTTTATAATCTCTAAACTTTGAACTTTGAAAACTACTACTTATAATTACATCAAACTAGAAACCGTAAATCTTCAAACTTTTACAACTACTTCAAACTTTATGCTAGGCTTTCTCAAGCCAACCTAAAGTTTGTACTCAAACTTTTTAATCTAGTAATAATTATTATTTTTCCACACAAAGTTTGGCGCGCTACTCCTCCTGCAGCTTTTGTCACAGACCCCTGAGTGAGGCATCAAATCGTGCGGCTCATTGAGGAGAGGTGTGCTATATCTTTTCTAAGCGATCGGGTGTACGATGTTCGAACAGCGGACGAAAAAGCGGCCAAAAAAGTCCCATTGACTTTACATTGCGGAATGTTCAGAAATTTAAATCCCAACTGACATTTTCACACACACAGACAAAAAAGGGCCTGTCAGCCCTGCGTCTCTCTCTCTCTCTCCCTCAGAGGATTTATTTTATCAAGCAGCCAATAAAAATCTTCATAGCCACACCCTAAAACATGCTAAAAATGTGCTAGCATCATGCTAACATATGCTGGCATCACCCAGCGAAGTGCTAAAACATGCTAAAAACGTGCTAGCATCATGCTAACACATGCTGGCATTGCCTAGCAAAGTGCTAAAACATGTTAAAATGTGCTAGCATTATGCTAATGCATGTTAGCATTGCTTAGGGGATTGCTAATACATGTTAAAAACATGCTAGCATCATGCTAACACATGTTAGCATCGCCTAGCGAAGTGCTAAAACATGTTAAAAACATGCTAGTATCATGCTAACACATGCTGGCATTGCCTAGCAAAGTGCTAAAACATTTTAAAACGTGCTAGCATTATGCTAATGTGTGTTAGCATTGCTTAGGGGATTGATGAAACATGTTAAAAACGTGCTAGCATCATGCTAACACATGTTAGCATCGCCTAGCGAAGTGCTAAAACATGCTAAAAACGTGCTAGTATCATGCTAACACATGCTGGCATTGCCTAGCAAAGTGCTAAAACATGTTAAAACGTGCTAGCATTATGCTAACACATATTAGCATTGCCAAACGAAGTGCTAAAACATGCTAAAAACGTGCTAGTATCATGCTAACACATGCTAACTTCACCTAGCGAAGTGCTAAAACATTCTAAAAACGCGCTACCATCATGAAAAACACATGTTAGCAACATTCTATGACCTTTATTTTAGTGCTTACAAACAAGTTAGAAAATGCTATTTGACGAGTTTTGCCACGGCAAGCACCACTCACATTTTCTTCAGGAAATGTACATTCTAGTTATTATTATTATTCTGAGACTAAATTTCTAAATGTAACTCCTCCTAGAGCTTTTAAGCTACATGCACCAAACTCGGCACAGACCTTCAGACTAATCCCGAATAGTGTGCTATATCTTTTCTAACTGATCGGACTTACGGTTTTCCTAAAAATGACGATCAAAACTCGGAAAAACTCCCATTGATTAACATTGCGGAATGTTCAGAAATTTAAATCCCAACTGCCGTTTTCACACACACAGACAAAAAAGGGCCTGTCAGCCCTGCGTCTCTCTCTCTCTCTCTCTCCCTCAGAGGATTTCTTTTATCAAGCAGCCAATAAGTAATGACCTAAAATCTTCATAGCCACAGTATAGTAGCTTCCAGGTTGACTCGATTCACACAGTATGGAAAGGAGGCTTGATAAGTATCACCCTGGTAACTGCATAGCAACCAGACTGGGTTACCCTAGCAACCAAATAACAAATCACATATTTCTGCACCAGAAAATCGTACAGACTTCCTGTTTCACTTATTTCACTCAGGATGGAAAGTAGCCTTGATATGTATCACTCTGGTAACTGCCTAGCAACCAGATGGGGTTACCCTAGCAACCAAGTAACAAATCACATATCTCTGCACCAGAAAATCGTAGTGACTTCCTGTTTCACTTATTTCACTCAAGATGGAAAGTAGCCTTGATATGTATCACTCTGGTAACTGCCTAGCAACCAGATGTGATTACCCTAGCAACCAAGTAACAAATCACATATCTCTGCAACAGAAAATCAGAGAGACTTCCGGGTTGACTTATTTCACTCAGGATGGAAAGTAGTCTTGATATGTATCACTCTGGTAACTGCCTAGCAACCAGATGTGATTACCCTAGCAACCAAGTAACAAATCACATATCTCTGCAACAGAAAATCAGAGAGACTTCCGGGTTGACTTATTTCACTCAGAATGGAAAGTAGCCTTGATATGTATCACTCTGGTAACTGCCTAGCAACCAGATGTGATTACCCTAGCAACCAAGTAACAAATCACATATCTCTGCAACAGAAAATCATAGAGACTTCCGGGTTGACTTTATTCACTCAGGATGGAAAGTAGCGTTGATATATATCACTCTGGTAACTGCCTAGCAACCAGACGGGGATACCCTAGCAACCAAGTAACAAATCACATATCTCTGCACCAGAAAATCGTAGAGACTACCTGTTTCACTTATTTCACTCAGGATGGAAAGTAGCCTTGATATGTATCACTCTGGTAACTGCATAGCAACCAGACAGGGTTACCTTAGCAACCAAGTAACAAATCACATATCTTTGAACCAGAACATCGTAGAGACTTAGGGGTTGACATATTTCACACAGGATTGCAAGGAGCCTTATGAGTATCACTTTGGTAACTGCCTAGCAACCAGATGTGTTTACCCTAGCAACCAAGTAACAAATCACATATCTCTGCACCAGAAAATCATAGAGACTTCCTGTTTCACTTATTTCACTTAGGATGGAAAGTAGCCTTGATATGTATCCCTCTGGTAACTGCCTAGCAACCAGATGCAGTTACCCTAGCAACCAAGTAACAAATCACATATCTTTGAACCAGAACATCGTAGAGACTTAGGGGTTGACATATTTCACACAGGATTTCAAGGAGCCTTATGAGTATCACCTTAGTAACTGCCTAGCAACCAGATGGGGTTACCCTAGCAACCAACTAACAAATCACATATCTCTGCACCAGAAAATCGTAGAGACTTCCGGGTTGACATAATTCACTCAGGATGGAAAGGAGGCTTGATAAGTATCACTCTGGTAACTGCTTAGCAACGACAAGGGCTTACCCTAGCAACCAAGTAACAAATCACATAACTCTGCACCAGAAAATCGTAGAGACTTCCTGTTTCACTTATTTTACTCAAGATGGAAAGTAGCCTTGATATATATCACTCTGGTAACTGCCTATCAACCAGATATGGTTACCCTAGCAACCAAGTAACAAATCACATATCTATGCAACAGAAAATCATAGAGACTTCCGGGTTGACTTTATTCACTCAGAATGAAAAGTAGGCTTGATAAGGATCACCCTGGAAACTGCCTAGCAACCAGATTGGGTTACCCTAGCAACCAAGTAAAAAATGATATATCTATCTGTCTATCTGTCTATCTATCTATCTATCTATCTATCTATCTATCTTTCTGATGGTCAATATCTATCTATCTATCTATCTATCTATCTATCTATCTATCTGAGGGTCAATATCTATCTATCTATCTATCTAACTATCTGCGGGTCAATAACTATCTATCTATCTATCTGTGGGTCATACTCTATCTATCTATATCTCAGGGTCAATGACTATCTGTCTATCTATATATCTGACGGTCAATATCTATCTATCTATCTATCTATCTAAGAGTCAATGACTATCTATCTATCTATCTATCTATCTATCTATCTGAGGGTCAATATCTATCTATCTATCTATCTAACTATCTGCGGATCAATAACTATCTATCTATCTATCTATCTGTGGTTCATACTCTATCTATCTATATCTCAGGGTCAATGACTATCTATCTATCTATATATCTGACGGTCAATATCTATCTATCTATCTAATGGTCAATGACTATCAATCTATCTTTCTATCTTTCTATCTTTCTATCTATCTATCTATCTATCTATCTATCTATCTATCTGAGGGTCAATATCTATCTATCTATCTGAGGATCAATATCTATCTATCTATCTATCTATCTATCTATCTATCTATCTATCTATCTAATGGTCAATATATCTATCTATCTATCTATCTATCTATCTATATATCTATCTGATGGTCAATAACTATCTATCTATCTATCTATCTATCTGATGGTCAATAACTATCTATCTATCTATCTATCTGAGGGTCACTATCTATCTATCTATCTATCTATCTATCTATCTATCTGAGGGTCAATATCTATCTATCTATCTATCTATCTATCTATCTATCTATCTATCTATCTGAGGGTCAATATCTATCTATCTATCTATCTATCTAACTATCTGCGGGTCAATAACTATCTATCTATCTGTGGGTCATACTCTATCTATCTATATCTCAGGGTCAATGACTATCTGTCTATTTATATATCTGACGGTCAATATCTATCTATCTATCTAAGAGTCAATGACTATCTATCTATCTATCTATCTATCTATCTATCTGATGGTCAATATCTATCTATCTATCTATCTAACTATCTGCGGGTCAATAACTATCTATCTATCTATCTATCTATCTGTGGTTCATACTCTATCTATCTATATCTCAGGGTCAATGACTATCTATCTATCTATTTATCTGACGGTCAATATCTATCTATCTATCTAAGGGTCAATGACTATCAATCTATCTTTCTATCTTTCTATCTATCTATCTATCTATCTGAGGGTCAATATCTATCTATCTATCTGAGGATCAATATCTATCTATCTATCTATCTATCTATCTATCTATCTATCTATCTATCTATCTATCTATCTAATGGTCAATATCTATCTATCTATCTATCTATCTATCTATCTATCTATCTATCTATCTATCTATCTATCTATCTATCTGAGGGTCAATATCTATCTATCTATCTATCTATCTATCTATCTATCTATCTATCTATCTATGGGTCATTATCTATCTATCTATCTATCTATCTATCTGAGGGTCAATATCTATCTATCTATCTATCTATCTGAGGGTCAATATCTATCTATCTATCTATCTAACTATCTGCGGGTCAATAACTATCTATCTATCTATCTGTGGGTCATACTCTATCTATCTATATCTCAGGGTCAATGACTATCTGTCTATCTATAAATCTGACGGTCAATATCTATCTATCTATCTAAGAGTCAATGACTATCTTTCTATCTATCTATCTATCTGATGGTCAATATCTATCTATCTATCTATCTATCTATCTAACTATCTGCGGGTCAATAACTATCTATCTATCTATCTATCTATCTATCTGTGGTTCATACTCTATCTATCTATATCTCAGGGTCAATGACTATCTATCTATCTATTTATCTGACGGTCAATATCTATCTATCTATCTAAGGGTCAATGACTATCAATCTATCTTTCTATCTTTCTATCTTTCTATCTATCTATCTATCTATCTGAGGGTCAATATCTATCTATCTATCTGAGGATCAATATCTATCTATCTATCTATCTATCTATCTATCTATCTAATGGTCAATATCTATCTATCTATTTATCTATCTATCTGATGGTCAATAACTATCTATCTATCTATCTATCTATCTATCTATCTATCTATCTGATGGTCAATAACTATCTATCTATCTATCTGAGGGTCAATATCTATCTATCTATCTATCATCTATCTATCTATCTATCTATCTGAGGGTCAATATATATCTATCTATCTATCTATCTGAGGGTCAATATCTATCTATCTATCTATCTATCTATCTATCTATCTATCTATCTATCTATCTATCTATCTATCTATCTATCTATCTATCTATCTATCTATCTATCTATTTGATAGACTGAATGGTTTTATAATCTCTAAACTTTGAACTTTGAAAACTACTACTTATAATTACATCAAATTAGAAACTGTAAATCTTCAAACTTTTACAACTACTTCAAACTTTATGCTAGGCTTTCTCAAGCCAACCTAAAGTTTGTACTCAAACTTTTTAATCTAGTTATTATTATTATTCTGAGACTAAATTTCTAAATCTAACTCCTCCTAGAGCTTTTAAGCTACATGCACCAAACTCGGCACAGACCTTCAGACTAATCCCGAATAGTGTGCTATATCTTTTCTAAACGATCGGGGGTACGGTGTTTGCCCCAGGGGCAAAAAATTGGGCAAAAAATCCCATTGACTTAACATTGAGCCGAACTTTGACGAGTCATAGCTCAGAGCGAGGATTTCGCAGAGACATGTGATTTACCACATTTGAAGAGGCTGACAGGCTCTGTGAGAACATACCTCACAATGGGGTAAAAGTTTTACCCCTGGGGGGCAGGAGCTGCCCAAAATTGCCCCAATGTAAGTCAATGGAATTTTTTGCAAAAATTTTTGGTCGCTGACCCACGAATAAGGCGTCAAATCGTGCGGATTATTTGGGAATGGTGTGCTATGACTTTTATAAGCGATCGGGGGTACGGTGTTTGCCCCAGGGGCAAAAAATTGGGCAAACAATCCCATTGACTTAACATTGAGCCGAATTTTGACGAGTCATAGCTCAGAGCGAGGATTTCGCAGAGACGTGTGATTTACCTCATTTGAAGAGGCTGACAGGCTCTGTGAGAACGTACCTCACAATGGGGTAAAAGTTGCACCCCTGGGGGGCAGGAGCTGCCCAAATTTGCCCCAATGTTAAGTCTATGGTAGATTTTGTATTGAACATAACTCTGGATCACAGTGTCTTACAGACAAGGGGGCGGGCTCATTTTACTCAGACGACCAATCAGTCTCTCAGGATCATTGTGAAGCTATCAAGCCACGCCCTAGCAACCATTTACAGCACCTTAGCAACAATTCCCATAGACTTCCTTTGAAAAAGATCAAAGGGATTTCTCCGGACTGAATTATCATAGAAACACGAGGGTGGTCTCGTTTGACTTGGGGCAGTAAAACAGCCAATCATGAATCCCCTCAACACTTCCTAGCCCCTCCCTAGCAACCATTTTCGAGCACCTTAGCAACCAAAATCCATAGAGAGATATCTTCCATTCTGAATGTCACAGAAGCATGGGAGTTGGTTTATATCATTCATATTGACAAGCAGCCTTTGGAGATTCATCATTGGCAGCTGCCAAGCCACTCCCTAGCAACAATTTAGAGCACCCTAGCAACCACATTTATTGATTTCATTTACAGTAAGATATCTTCAGATCAGAATGTCCTAGAGACATGATAGTTGCTTTGTTTTCATTGGGTGAGTAATCAGTCTTCAGCTTTCATCATGTGAACTACTTAGCCACGCCCTAGCAACCATTTAAAGCACCCTAGCAACAAAGAACCATTGACATCCATTCAAAATCACTAAGATGTGTATCTTAGGATCAGAATGACGTAGAGACTTTCGGGTTGACTTATTTCACTCAGGATGGCAAGGAGCATTGTTGCCTGTCACCTTGGTAACTGCCTAGCAACCAGATAGGGTTACCTTAGCAACCAAGTAACAAATCACATATCTCTGCACAAGAAAATCACAGAGACTTACGGGTTGACTTATTTCACTCAGGATGGCAAGGAGCAATGTTGCCTGTCACCTTGGTAACTGCCTAGCAACCAGATGGGGTTACCCTAGCAACCAAGAAACAAATCACATATATCTGTACTAGAAAATCACAGAGAAATCTGGGTTGACTTATTTCACTCAGGATTGCAAGGAGCATTGTTGGCTGTCACCTTGGTAACTGCCTAGCAACCAGATGGGGTTACCCTAGCAACCAAGTAACAAATCACATATCTTTGCACCAGAAAATCATAGAGACTTCCTGTTTCACTTATTTCACTCAGGATGGAAAGGAGGCTTGATATGTATCACTCTGGTAACTGCCTAGCAACCAGATGTGGTTACCCTAGCAACCAAGTAACAAATCACATATCTTTGAACCAGAACATCGTAGAGACTTAGGAGTTGACATATTTCACACAGGATGGAAAGTAGCCTTGATATGTATCACCCTGGTAACTGCATAGCAACCAGACAGGGTTACCCTAGCAACCAAATAACAAATCACATATCTCTGCACCAGAAATTCATACAGACTTCCGGGTTGACTTAATTCACTCAGGATGGAAAGGAGGCTTGACAAGTTATCACCCTGGTAACTGCATAGCAACCAGACAGGGTTACCCTAGCAACCAAATAACAAATCACATATCTCTGCACCAGAAATTCATACAGACTTCCGGGTTGACTTAATTCACTCAGGATGGAAAGGAGGCTTGACAAGTCATCACCCTGGTAACTGCATAGCAACCAGAAAGGGTTACCCTAGCAACCAAATAACAAATCACATTTCTCTGCACCAGAAATTCATACAGACTTCCGGGTTGACTTTATTCACTCAGGATGGAAAGGAGGCTTGATATGTATCACCCTGGTTACTGCATAGCAACCAGATATGGTTACCCTAGCAACCAAGTAACAAATCACATATCTTTTAACCAGAACATCGTAGAGACTTAGGGGTTGACATATTTCACTCAGGATTGCAAGGAGCCTTATGAGTATCACTTTGGTAACTGCCTAGCAACCAGATGGGGTTACCCTAGCAACCAAGTTACAAATCACATATCTCTGCACCAGAAAATCGTAGAGACTTCCTGTTTCACTTATTTCACTCAGGATGGAAAGTAGCCTTGATATGCATCACTCTGGTAACTGCCTAGCAACCAGATTGGGTACCCTAGCAACCAAGTAACAAATCATATATTTCTTCTCCAGAAAACCGTAGAGACATCTGGGTTGACTTAATTCACTCAGGATGGAAAGGAGGCTTGATAAGGATCACCCTGGTAACTGCATAGCAACCAGACAGGGTTACCCTAGCAACCAAATAACAAATCACATATCTCTGCACCATTAAATCATACAGACTTGCGGGTTGACTTTATTCACTCAAGATGGAAAGGAGGCTTGATAAGTATCACCCTGGTAACTGCATAGCAACCAGACAGGGTTACCCTAGCAACCAAGTAACAATTCACATATCTTTGAACCAGAACATCGTAGAGACTTAGGGGTTGACATATTTCACTCAGGATTGCAAGGAGCCTTATGAGTAACACTTTGGTAACTGCCTAGCAACCAGATGGGGATAGCCTAGCAACCAAGTAACAAATCACATATCTATTTAACAGAAATCGTAGAGACTTCCAGGTTGACTTATTTCACTCATGATGGAAAGTAGCCTTGATATGTATTACTCTGGTAACTGCCTAGCAACCAGATAGGGTTACCATAGCAACCAAGTAACAAATTACATATCTCTGCACCAGAACAAAATAAAGACTTCTGGTTTTGTTCATGGGACTCAGGGTAGCAAGAATCTATCTATCTATCTGTCTGTCTGTCTGTCTATTTATCAGTCTATCTATATCTATCTTTCGAACTGTCTATCTATCTGAGGGTTAATATCTATCTATCTATCTATCTATCTATCTATCTATCTATCTATCTGAGGGTCAATATCTATCTATCTATCTATCTATCTATCTGAGGGTCAATATCTATCTATCTATCTATCTGAGGGTCAATATCTATCTATCTATCTATCTATCTATCTATCTATCTATCTATCTATCTATCTATCTATCTATCTATCTATCTGAGGGTCAATAACTATCAATCTATCTATCTGTGGGTCATACTCTATCTATCTATATCTCAGGGTCAATGACTATCTATCTACCTATATAGATCTGACGGTCAATATCTATCTATCTATCTAAGGGTCAATGACTATCTATCTATCTATCTATCTGAGGGTCAATATCTATCTATCTATCTATCTGAGGATCAATATCTATCTATCTATCTGAGGATCAATATCTATCTATCTATCTATCTATCTATCTGTCTATCTGATGGTCAATAACTCTATCTATCTATCTGATGGTCAATATCTATCTATCTATCTATCTATCTATCTATCTATCTATCTATCTATCTATCTATCTATCTATCTGTGGGTCATACTCTATCTATCTATCTATCTATCTATCTATCTGAGGGTCAATATCTATCTATCTATCTATCTATCTATCTATCTATCTATCTATCTATCTATCTATCTATCTATCTATCTATCTGTGGGTCATACTCTATCTATCGATCTATCTATCTGATGGTCAATATCTATCTATCTATCTATCTGTGGGTCATACTCTATCTATCTATCTATCTATCTATCTATCTGATGGTGAATATCTATCTATCTATCTATCTGTGGGTCATACTCTATCTATCTATCTATCTATCTATCTATCTGATGGTCAATATCTATCTATCTATCTATCTATCTATCTATCTGTGGGTCATACTCTATCTATCTATCTATCTATCTATCTATCTATCTATCTATCTATCTATCTATCTATCTATCTATCTATCTGTGGGTCATACTCTATCTATCTATCTATCTATCTATCTATCTATCTATCTATCTATCTATCTATCTATCTATCTATCTAATCTATTTGATAGACTGAATGGTTTTATAATCTCTAAACTTTGAACTTTGAAAACTACTACTTATAATTACATCAAACTAGAAACCGTAAATCTTCAAACTTTTACAACTACTTCAAACTTTATGCTAGGCTTTCTCAAGCCAACCTAAAGTTTGTACTCAAACTTTTTAATCTAGTTATTAGGTTGGCTTGAGAAAGCCAACTTACTGAAATCCTATTTAAACTTATTATTAGGTTGGCTTGAGAAAGCCAACTTACTGAAATCCTATTTAAACTTATTATTATTATTATTATTATTCTGAGACTAAATTTCTAAATGTAACTCCTCCTAGAGCTTTTAAGCTACATGCACCAAACTCGGCACAGACCTTCAGACTAATCCCGAATAGTGTGCTATATCTTTTCTAACTGATCGGACTTACGGTTTTCCTAAAAATGACGATCAAAACTCGGAAAAACTCCCATTGATTAACATTGCGGAATGTTCAGAAATTTAAATCCCAACTGCCGTTTTCACACACACAGACAAAAAAGGGCCTGTCAGCCCTGCGTCTCTCCCTCTCTCTCTCCCTCAGAGGATTTCTTTTATCAAGCAGCCAATAAGTAATGACCTAAAATCTTCATAGCCACAGTATAGTAGCTTCCAGGTTGACTTGATTCACTCAGTATGGAAAGGAGGCTTGATAAGTATCACCCTGGTAACTGCATAGCAACCAGACAGGGTTACCCTAGCAACCAAATAACAAATCACATATTTCTGCACCAGAAAATCATACAGACTTCCTGTTTCACTTATTTCACTCAGGATGGAAAGTAGCCTTGATATGTATCACTCTGGTAACTGCCTAGCAACCAGATGGGGTTACCCTAGCAACCAAGTAACAAATCACATATCTCTGCACCAGAAAATCGTAGTGACTTCCTGTTTCACTTATTTCACTCAAGATGGAAAGTAGCCTTGATATGTATCACTCTGGTAACTGCCTAGCAACCAGATGTGATTACCCTAGCAACCAAGTAACAAATCACATATCTCTGCAACAGAAAATCAGAGAGACTTCCGGGTTGACTTATTTCACTCAGGATGGAAAGTAGCCTTGATATGTATCACTCTGGTAACTGCTTAGCAACCAGATGTGATTACCCTAGCAACCAAGTAACAAATCACATATCTCTGCAACAGAAAATCAGAGAGACTTCCGGGTTGACTTATTTCACTCAGGATGGAAAGTAGCCTTGATATGTATCACTCTGGTAACTGCCTAGCAACCAGATGTGATTACCCTAGCAACCAAGTAACAAATCACATATCTCTGCAACAGAAAATCATAGAGACTTCCGGGTTGACTTTATTCACTCAGGATGGAAAGTAGCCTTGATATGTATCACTCTGGTTACTGCCTAGCAACCAGACGGGGATACCCTAGCAACCAAGTAACAAATCACATATCTCTGCACCAGAAAATCGTAGAGACTACCTGTTTCACTTATTTCACTCAGGATGGAAAGTAGCCTTGATATGTATCACTCTGGTAACTGCATAGCAACCAGACAGGGTTACCTTAGCAACCAAGTAACAAATCACATATCTTTGAACCAGAACATCGTAGAGACTTAGGGGTTGACATATTTCACACAGGATTGCAAGAAGCCTTATGAGTATCACTTTGGTAACTGCCTAGCAACCAGATGTGTTTACCCTAGCAACCAAGTAACAAATCACATATCTCTGCACCAGAAAGTCATAGAGACTTCCTGTTTCACTTATTTCACTCAGGATGGAAAGTAGCCTCTATATGTATCCCTCTGGTAACTGCCTAGCAACCAGATGCGGTTACCCTAGCAACCAAGTAACAAATCACATATCTTTGAACCAGAACATCGTAGAGACTTAGGGGTTAACATATTTCACACAGGATTGCAAGGAGCCTTATGAGTATCACCTTGGTAACTGCCTAGCAACCAGATGGGGTTACCCTAGCAACCAACTAACAAATCACATATCTCTGCACTAGAAAATCGTAGAGACTTCCTGTTTCACTTATTTCACTCAGGATGGAAAGTAGCCTTGATATGTATCACTCTGGTAACTGCCTAGCAACCAGATGTGATTACCCTAGCAACCAAGTAACAAATCACATATCTCTGCAACAGAAAATCAGAGAGACTTCCGGGTTGACTTATTTCACTCAGGATGGAAAGTAGCCTTGATATGTATCACTCTGGTAACTGCCTAGCAACCAGATGTGATTACCCTAGCAACCAAGTAACAAATCACATATCTCTGCAACAGAAAATCATAGAGACTTCCGGGTTGACTTTATTCACTCAGGATGGAAAGTAGCCTTGATATGTATCACTCTGGTAACTGCATAGCAACCAGACAGGGTTACCTTAGCAACCAAGTAACAAATCACATATCTTTGAACCAGAACATCGTAGAGACTTAGGGGTTGACATATTTCACACAGGATTGCAAGGAGCCTTATGAGTATCACTTTGGTAACTGCCTAGCAACCAGATGTGTTTACCCTAGCAACCAAGTAACAAATCACATATCTCTGCACCAGAAAATCATAGAGACTTCCTGTTTCACTTATTTCACTCAGGATGGAAAGTAGCCTTGATATGTATCCCTCTGGTAACTGCCTAGCAACCAGATGCGGTTACCCTAGCAACCAAGTAACAAATTGCATATCTTTGAACCAGAACATCGTAGAGACTTAGGGGTTAACATATTTCACACAGGATTGCAAGGTGCCTTATGAGTATCACCTTGGTAACTGCCTAGCAACCAGATGGGGTTACCCTAGGAACCAACTAACAAATCACATATCTCTGCACCAGAAAATCGTGGAGACTTCCTGTTTCACTTATTTCACTCAGGATGGAAAGTAGCCTTGATATGTATCACTCTGGTAACTGCCTAGCAACCAGATGTGATTACCCTAGCAACCAAGTAACAAATCACATATCTCTGCAACAGAAAATCAGAGAGACTTCCGGGTTGACTTATTTCACTCAGGATGGAAAGTAGCCTTGATATGTATCACTCTGGTAACTGCCTAGCAACCAGATGTGATTACCCTAGTAACCAAGTAACAAATCACATATCTCTGCAACAGAAAATCATAGAGACTTCCGGGTTGACTTTATTCACTCAGGATGGAAAGTAGCCTTGATATGTATCACTCTGGTAACTGCCTAGCAACCAGACGGGGTTACCCTAGCAACCAAGTAACAAATCACATATCTCTGCACCAGAAAATCGTAGAGACTACCTGTTTCACTTATTTCACTCAGGATGGAAAGTAGCCTTGATATGTATCACTCTGGTAACTGCATAGCAACCAGACAGGGTTACCTTAGCAACCAAGTAACAAATCACATATCTTTGAACCAGAACATCGTAGAGACTTAGGGGTTGACATATTTCACACAGGATTGCAAGGAGCCTTATGAGTATCACTTTGGTAACTGCCTAGCAACCAGATGTGTTTACCCTAGCAACCAAGTAACAAATCACATATCTCTGCACCAGAAAATCATAGAGACTTCCTGTTTCACTTATTTCACTCAGGATGGAAAGTAGCCTTGATATGTATCCCTCTGGTAACTGCCTAGCAACCAGATGCGGTTACCCTAGCAACCAAGTAACAAATCACATATCTTTGAACCAGAACATCGTAGAGACTTAGGGGTTAACATATTTCACACAGGATTGCAAGGAGCCTTATGAGTATCACCTTGGTAACTGCCTAGCAACCAGATGGGGTTACCCTAGCAACCAACTAACAAATCACATATCTCTGCACCAGAAAATCGTAGAGACTTCCTGTTTCACTTATTTCACTCAGGATGGAAAGTAGCCTTGATATGTATCACTCTGGTAACTGCCTAGCAACCAGATGTGATTACCCTAGCAACCAAGTAACAAATCACATATCTCTGCAACAGAAAATCAGAGCGACTTCCGGGTTGACTTTTTTCACTCAGGATGGAAAGTAGCCTTGATATGTATCACTCTGGTAACTGCCTAGCAACCAGATGTGATTACCCTAGCAACCAAGTAACAAATCACATATCTCTGCAACAGAAAATCATAGAGACTTCCGGGTTGACTTTATTCACTCAGGATGGAAAGTAGCCTTGATATGTATCACTCTGGTAACTGCCTAGTAACCAGACGGGGTTACCCTAGCAACCTAGCAACCAAGTAACAAATCACATATATCTGCACCAGTATATCGTAGAGACTACCTGTTTCACTTATTTCACTCAGGATGGAAAGTAGCCTTGATATGTATCATTCTGGTAACTGCATAGCAACCAGACAGGGTTACCTTAGCAACCAAGTAACAAATCACATATCTTTGAACCAGAACATCGTAGAGACTTAGGGGTTGACATATTTCACACAGGATTGCAAGGAGCCTTATGAGTTTCACTTTGGTAACTGCCTAGCAACCAGATGTGTTTACCCTAGCAACCAAGTAACAAGTCACATATCTCTGCACCAGGAACTCATAGAGACTTCCTGTTTCACTTATTTCACTCAGGATGGAAAGTAGCCTTGATATGTATCCCTCTGGTAACTGCCTAGCAACCAGATGCGGTTACCCTAGCAACCAAGTAACAAATAACATATCTTTGAACCAGAACATCGTAGAGACTTAGGGGTTGACATATTTCACACAGGATTGCAAGGAGCCTTATGAGTATCACCTTAGTAACTGCCTAGCAACCAGATGGGGTTACCCTAGCAACCAACTAACAAATCACATATCTCTGCACCAGAAAATTGTAGAGAATTCCGGGTTGACATAATTTATTCAGGATGGAAAGGAGGCTTGATAAGTATCACTCTGGTAACTGCCTAGCAATGACAAGGGCTTACCCTAGCAACCAAGTAACAAATCACATAACTCTGCACCAGAAAATCGTAGAGACTTCCTGTTTCACTTATTTTACTCAAGATGGAAAGTAGACTTGATATATATCACTCTGGTAACTGCCTATCAACCAGATATGGTTACCCTAGCAACCAAGTAACAAATCACATATCTATGCAACAGAAAATCATAGAGACTTCCGGGTTGACTTTATTCACTCAGAATGAAAAGGAGGCTTGATAAGGATCACCCTGGAAACTGCCTAGCAACCAGATTGGGTTACCCTAGCAACCAAGTAAAAAATGATATATCTATCTGTCTATCTGTCTATCTATCTATCTATCTATCTATCTTTCTGATGGTCAATATCTATCTATCTATCTATCTATCTATCTATCTGAGGGTCAATATCTATCTATCCATCTAACTATCTGCGGGACAATAACTATCTATCTATCTATCTGTGGGTCATACTCTATCTATCTATATCTCAGGGTCAATGACTATCTGTCTATCTATATATCTGACGGTCAATATCTATCTATCTATCTAAGAGTCAATGACTATCTATCTATCTATCTATCTATCTGAGGGTCAATATCTATCTATCTATCTATCTATCTAACTATCTGCGGGTCAATAACTATCTATCTATCTATCTATCTGTGGTTCATACTCTATCTATCTATATCTCAGGGTCAATGACTATCTATCTATCTATATATCTGACGTTCAATATCTATCTATCTATCTATCTAAGGGTCAATGACTATCAATCTATCTTTCTATCTTTCTATCTATCTATCTATCTATCTATCTGAGGGTCAATATCTATCTATCTATCTGAGGATCAATATCTATCTATCTATCTATCTATCTAATGGTCAATATCTATCTATCTATCTATCTATCTATCTATCTGATGGTCAATAACTATCTATCTATCTATCTATCTATCTATCTGATGGTCAATAACTATCTATCTATCTATCTATCTATCTATCTATCTATCTGAGGGTCAATATCTATCTATCTATCTATCTATCTATCTATCTATCTATCTATCTATCTATCTATCTATCTATCTATCTATCTATCTGAGGGTCAATATCTATCTATCTATCTATCTATCTATCTATCTATCTATCTATCTATCTATCTATCTATCTATCTATCTATCTATCTATCTAATCTATTTGATAGACTGAATGGTTTTATAATCTCTAAACTTTGAACTTTGAAAACTACTACTTATAATTACATCAAACTAGAAACCGTAAATCTTCAAACTTTTACAACTACTTCAAACTTTATGCTAGGCTTTCTCAAGCCAACCTAAAGTTTGTACTCAAACTTTTTAATCTAGTTAGGTTGGCTTGAGAAAGCCAACTTACTGAAATCCTATTTAAACTTATTATTATTATTATTATTATTCTGAGACTAAATTTCTAAATGTAACTCCTCCTAGAGCTTTTAAGCTACATGCACCAAACTCGGCACAGACCTTCAGACTAATCCCGAATAGTGTGCTATATCTTTTCTAACTGATCGGACTTACGGTTTTCCTAAAAATGACGATCAAAACTCGGAAAAACTCCCATTGACTTAACATTGCGGAATGTTCAGAAATTTAAATCTCAACTGACGTTTTCACACACACAGACAAAAAAGGGCCTGTCAGCCCTGCGTCTCTCCCTCTCTCTCTCCCTCAGAGGATTTCTTTTATCAAGCAGCCAATAAGTAATGACCTAAAATCTTCATAGCCACAATATAGTAGCTTCCAGGTTGACTTGATTCACTCAGTATGGAAAGGAGGCTTGATAAGTATCACCCTGGTAACTGCCTATCAACCAGATGGGGTTACCCTAGCAACCAAATAACAAATCACATATCTCTGCACCAGAAATTCATAGAGACTTCCTGTTTCACTTATTTCACTCAGGATGGAAAGTAGCCTTGATATGTATCACTCTGGTAACTGCCTAGCAACCAGATGTGATTACCCTAGCAACCAAGTAACAAATCACATATCTCTGCAACAGAAAATCAGAGAGACTTCCGGGTTGACTTATTTCACTCAGGATGGAAAGTAGCCTTGATATGTATCACTCTGGTAACTGCCTAGCAACCAGATGTGGTTACCCTAGCAACCAAGTAACAAATCACATATCTTTGAACCAGAACATCGTAGAGACTTAGGGGTTGACATATTTCACACAGGATTGCAAGGAGCCTTATGAGTATCACCTTGGTAACTGCCTAGCAACCAGATGGGGTTACCCTAGCAACCAACTAACAAATCATATATTTCTGCACCAGAAAATCGTAGAGACATCTGGGTTGACTTAATTCACTCAGGATGGAAAGGAGGCTTGATAAGTATCACCCTGGTAACTGCATAGCAACCAGACAGGGTTACCCTAGCAACCAAATAACAAATCACATATCTCAGCACCAGAAAATCATACAGACTTGCGGGTTGACTTTATTCACTCAGGATGGAAAGGAGGCTTGACAAGTTATCACCCTGGTAACTGCATAGCAACCAGACAGGGTTACCCTAGCAACCAAGTAATAAATCACATATCTTTGAACCAGAACTTCGTAGAGACTTAGGGGTTGACATATTTCACACCGGATTGCAAGGAGCTTTATGAGTATCACTTTGGTAACTGCCTAGCAACCAGATGGGGTTACCCTAGCAACCAAGTAACAAATCACATATATCTGCACTAGAAAATCGTAGAGACTTCCTGTTTCACTTATTTCACTCAGGATGGAAAGTAGCCTTGATATGTATCACTCTGGTAACTGCCTAGCAACCAGACGGGGTTACCCTAGCAACCAAGTAACAAATCACATATATCTGCACTAGAAAATCGTAGAGACTTCCTGTTTCACTTATTTCACTCAGGATGGAAAGTAGCCTTGATATGTATCACTCTGGTAACTGCCTAGCAACCAGATGTGATTACCCTAGCAACCAAGTAACAAATCACATATCTCTGCAACAGAAAATCTGAGAGACTTCCGGGTTGACTTATTTCACTCAGGATGGAAAGTAGCCTTGATATGTATCACTCTGGTAACTGCCTAGCAACCAGATGTGATTACCCTAGCAACCAAGTAACAAATCACATATCTCTGCAACAGAAAATCATAGAGACTTCCGGGTTGACTTGATTCACTCAGGATGGAAAGTAGCCTTGATATGTATCACTCTGGTAACTGCCTAGCAACCAGACGGGGTTACCCTAGCAACCAAGTAACAAATCACATATATCTGCACCAGTATATCGTAGAGACTACCTGTTTCACTTATTTCACTCAGGATGGAAAGTAGCCTTGATATGTATCACTCTGGTAACTGCATAGCAACCAGACAGGGTTACCTTAGCAACCAAGTAACAAATCACATATCTTTGAACCAGAACATCGTAGAGACTTAGGGGTTGACATATTTCACACAGGATTGCAAGGAGCCTTATGAGTATTACTTTGGTAACTGCCTAGCAACCAGATGTGTTTACCCTAGCAACCAAGTAACAAGTTACATATCTCTGCACCAGAAAATCATAGAGACTTCCTGTTTCACTTATTTCACTCAGGATGGAAAGTAGCCTTGATATGTATCCCTCTGGTAACTGCCTAGCAACCAGATGCGGTTACCCTAGCAACCAAGTAACAAATCACATATCTTTGAACCAGAACATCGTAGAGACTTAGGGTTTGACATATTTCACACAGGATTGCAAGGAGCCTTATGAGTATCACCTTAGTAACTGCCTAGCAACCAGATGGGGTTACCCTAGCAACCAACTAACAAATCACATATCTCTGCACCAGAAAATCGTAGAGACTTCCGGGTTGACATAATTCACTCAGGATGGAAAGGAGGCTTGATAAGTATCACTCTGGTAACTGCCTAGCAACGACAAGGGCTTACCCTAGCAACCAAGTAACAAATCACATATCTATGCAACAGAAAATCATAGAGACTTCCGGGTTGACTTTATTCACTCAGAATGAAAAGGAGGCTTGATAAGGATCACCCTGGAAACTGCCTAGCAACCAGATTGGGTTACCCTAGCAACCAAGTAAAAAATGATATATCTATCTGTCTATCTATCTATCTATTTATCTATCTATCTTTCTGATGGTCAATATCTATCTATCTATCTATCTATCTATCTGAGGGTCAATATCTATCTATCTATCTAACTATCTGCGTGTCAATAACTATCTATCTATCTATCTATCTGTGGGTCATACTCTATCTATCTATATCTCAGGGTCAATGACTATCTATCTCTCTATATATCTGACGGTCAATATCTATCTATCTAAGGGTCAATGACTATCTATCTATCTATCTATCTATCTATCTATCTGAGGGTCAATATCTATCTATCTATCTATCTATCTAACTATCTGCGGGTCAATAACTATCTATCTATCTATCTATCTATCTATGGTTCATACTCTATCTATCTATATCTCAGGGTCAATGACTATCTATCTATATATCTGATGGTCAATATCTATCTATCTATCTATCTAAGGGTCAATGACTATCAATCTATCTATCTATCTTTCTATCTATCTATCTATCTATCTGAGGGTCAATATCTATCTATCTATCTGAGGATCAATATCTATCTATCTAATCTATCTAACTATCTGCGGGTCAATAACTATCTATCTATCTATCTGTGGGTCATACTCTATCTATATCTCAGGGTCAATGACTATATATCTATCTATATATCTGACGGTCAATATCTATCTATCTATCTAAGGGTCAATGACTATCTATCTATCTATCTATTTATCTATCTATCTATCTATCTATCTATCTATCTATCTATCTATCTGAGGGTCAATATCTATCTATCTATCTATCTAACTATCTGCGGGTCAATAACTATCTATCTATCTATCTATCTGTGGTTCATACTCTATCTATCTATCTAAGGGTCAATGACTATCAATCTATCTATCTATCTTTCTATCTATCTATCTGAGGGTCAATATCTATCTATCTATCTGAGGATCAATATCTATCTATCTATCTCTCTATCTCTCTATCTGTCTATCTATCTATCTATCTATCTATCTCTCTATCTATCTATCTATCTCTCTATCTATCTATCTATCTATCTATCTATCTATCTATCTGATGGTCAATAACTATCTATCTATCTATCTATCTATCTATCTATCTATCTGATGGTCAATAACTATCTATCTATCTATCTATCTATCTGATGGTCAATAACTATCTATCTATCTATCTATCTATCTGAGGGTCAATATCTATCTATCTATCTATCTATCTGCGGGTCAATAACTATCTATCTATCTATCTGTGGGTCATACTCTATCTATCTATATCTCAGGGTCAATGACTATCTATCTATCTATATATCTGACGGTCAATATCTATCTATCTATCTATCTATCTATCTATCTATCTATCTATCTATCTATGGTTCATACTCTATCTATCTATATCTCAGGGTCAATGACTATCTAT
This sequence comes from Moxostoma hubbsi, assembly GCA_032164185.1. Classification (NCBI taxonomy): domain Eukaryota; kingdom Metazoa; phylum Chordata; class Actinopteri; order Cypriniformes; family Catostomidae; genus Moxostoma; species Moxostoma hubbsi. The sequence continues at coordinate 6,925,238 of JAVLUX010000012.1, forward strand.
CTATCTATATATCTGATGGTCAATATCTATCTATCTATCTATCTAAGGGTCAATGACTATCAATCTATCAATCTATCTATCTATCTGATGGTCAATAACTATCTATCTATCTATCTATCTATCTGATGGTCAATAACTATCTATCTATCTATCTATCTTTCTATCTATCTATCTGTGGGTCATACTCTATCTATCTATCTATCTATCTATCTGAGGGTCAATATCTATCTATCTATCTATCTATCTGTGGGTCATACTCTATCTATCTATCTATCTATCTATCTATCTATCTATCTATCTATCTATCTAATCTATTTGATAGACTGAATGGATTTATAATCTCTAAACTTTGAACTTTGAAAACTACTACTTATAATTACATCAAACTAGAAACCGTAAATCTTCAAACTTTTACAACTACTTCAAACTTTATGCTAGGCTTTCTCAAGCCAACCTAAAGTTTGTACTCAAACTTTTTAATCTAGTTATTAGGTTGGCTTGAGAAAGCCAACTTACTGAAATCCTATTTAAACTTATTATTATTATTATTATTATTCTGAGACTAAATTTCTAAATGTAACTCCTCCTAGAGCTTTTAAGCTACATGCACCAAACTCGGCACAGACCTTCAGACTAATCCCGAATAGTGTGCTATATCTTTTCTAACTGATCGGACTTACGGTTTTCCTAAAAATGACGATCAAAACTCGGAAAAACTCCCATTGATTAACATTGCGGAATGTTCAGAAATTTAAATCCCAACTGACGTTTTCACACACACAGGCAAAAAAGGGCCTGTCAGCCCTGCGTCTCTCCCTCTCTCTCTCCCTCAGAGGATTTCTTTTATCAAGCAGCCAATAAGTAATGACCTAAAATCTTCATAGCCACAGTATAGTAGCTTCCAGGTTGACTTGATTCACTCAGTATGGAAAGGAGGCTTGATAAGTATCACCCTGGTAACTGCCTAGCAACCAGATGGGGTTACCCTAGCAACCAACTAACAAATTACATATCTCTGCACCAGAAAATCGTAGAGACTTCCTGTTTCACTTATTTCACTCAGGATGGAAAGTAGCCTTGATATGTATCACTCTGGTAACTGCCTAGCAACCAGATGTGATTACCCTAGCAACCAAGTAACAAATCACATATCTCTGCAACAGAAAATCAGAGAGACTTCCGGGTTGACTTATTTCACTCAGGATGGAAAGTAGCCTTGATATGTATCACTCTGGTAACTGCCTAGCAACCAGACGGGGTTACCCTAGCAACCAAGTAACAAATCACATATATCTGCACCAGAAAATCGTAGAGACTTCCTGTTTCACTTATTTCACTCAGGATGGAAAGTAGCCTTGATATGTATCACTCTGGTAACTGCCTAGCAACCAGATGTGATTACCCTAGCAACCAAGTAACAAATCACATATCTCTGCAACAGAAAATCAGAGAGACTTCCGGGTTGACTTATTTCACTCAGGATGGAAAGTAGCCTTGATATGTATCACTCTGGTAACTGCCTAGCAACCAGATGTGATTACCCTAGCAACCAAGTAACAAATCACATATCTCTGCATCAGAAAATCATAGAGACTTCCGGATTGACTTGATTCACTCAGGATGGAAAGTAGCCTTGATATGTATCACTCTGGTAACTGCCTAGCAACCAAATGGGGTTACCCTAGCAACCAAGTAACAAATCACATATATCTGCACCAGAAAATCGTAGAGACTTCCTGTTTCACTTATTTCACTCAGGATGGAAAGTAGCCTTGATATGTATCACTCTGGTAACTGCCTAGCAACCAGATGTGATTACCCTAGCAACCAAGTAACAAATCACAAATCTCTGCAACAGAAAATCAGAGAGACTTCCGGGTTGACTTATTTCACTCAGGATGGAAAGTAGCCTTGATATGTATCACTCTGATAACTGCCTAGCAACCAGATGTGATTACCCTAGCAACCAAGTAACAAATCACATATCTCTGCACCAGAAAATCGTAGAGACTTCCTGTTTCACTTATTTCACTCAGGATGGAAAGTAGCCTTGATATGTATCACTCTGGTAACTGCCTAGCAACCGTATGTGGTTACCCTAGCAACCAAGTAACAAATCACATATCTCTGCAACAGAAAATCATAGAGACTTCCTGTTTCACTTATTTCACTCAGGATGGAAAGTAGGCTTGATATGTATCACTCTGGTAACTGCATAGCAACCAGATGTGGTTACCCTAGCAACCAAGTAACAAATCACATATCTTTGAACCAGAACATCGTAGAGACTTAGGGGTTGACATATTTCACACAGGATGGAAAGTAGCCTTGATATGCATCACTCTGGTAACTGCCTAGCAACCAGATGGGTTACCCTAGCAACCAAATAACAAATCATATATTTCTGCACCAGAAAATCGTACAGACATCTGGGTTGACTTAATTCACTCAGGATGGAAAGGAGGCTTGATAAGTATCACCCTGGTAACTGCATAGCAACCAGACAGGGTTACCCTAGCAACCAAATAACAAATCACATATCTCTGCACCAGAAAATCATACAGACTTGCGGGTTGACTTTATTCACTCAGGATGGAAAGGAGGCTTGACAAGTTATCACCCTGGTAACTGCATAGCAACCAGACAGGGTTACCCTAGCAACCAAGTAATAAATCACATATCTTTGAACCAAAACTTCGTAGAGACTTATTGGTTGACATATTTCACACAGGATTGCAAGGAGCCTTATGAGTAACACTTTGGTAACTGCCTAGCAACCAGATGGGGATAGCCTAGCAACCAAGTTACAAATCACATATCTATTTAACAGAAAATCGTAGAGACTTCCGGGTTGACTTATTTCACTCATGATGGAAAGTAGCCTTGATATGTATTACTCTGGTAACTGCCTAGCAACCAGATGGGGTTACCATAGCAACCAAGTAACAAATTACATATCTCTGCACCAGAACAACATAAAGACTTCTGGTTTTGTTCATGGGACTCAGGGTAGCAAGGATCTATCTATCTATCTGTCTGTCTGTCTGTCTATTTATCAGTCTATCTATATCTATCTTTCGAACTGTCTATCTATCTGAGGGTTAATATCTATCTATCTATCTATCTATCTATCTATCTGAGGGTCAATATCTATCTATCTATCTATCTATCTATCTATCTATCTGAGGGTCAATATCTATCTATCTATCTATCTATCTATCTATCTATCTATCTATCTGAGGGTCAATATCTATCTATCTATCTATCTATCTGAGGGTCAATATCTATCTATCTATCTATCTATCTATCTGAGGGTCAATATCTATCTATCTATCTATCTATCTATCTATCTATCTGAGGGTCAATAACTATCTATCTATCTATCTGTGGGTCATACTCTATCTATCTATATCTCAGGGTCTATGACTATCTATCTACCTATATAGATCTGACGGTCAATATCTATCTATCTATCTAAGGGTCAATGACTATCTATCTATCTATCTGAGGGTCAATATCTATCTATCTATCTGAGGATCAATATCTATCTATCTATCTATCTATCTATCTATCTATCTATCTATCTATCTATCTATCTATCTATCTGTCTATCTGATGGTCAATAACTCTATCTATCTATCTGATGGTCAATATCTATCTATCTATCTATCTATCTATCTATCTATCTATCTGTGGGTCATACTCTATCTATCTATCTATCTATCTATCTATCTATCTATCTGTGGGTCATACTCTATCTATCTATCTATCGATCTATCTATCTGATGGTCAATATCTATCTATCTATCTATCTGTGGGTCATACTCTATCTATCTATCTATCTATCTATCTATCTGAGGGTCAATATCTATCTATCTATCTATCTATATATCTATCTATCTATCTATCTATCTGTGGGTCATACTCTATCTATCTATCTATCTATCTATCTATCTATCTATCGATCTATCTATCTGATGGTCAATATCTATCTATCTATCTATCTATCTATCTATCTATCTATCTATCTATCTATCTATCTATCTATCTATCTGTGGGTCATACTCTACCTATCTATCTATCTATCTATCTATCTATCTATCTATCTATCTATCTATCTATCTATCTATCTATCTATCTATCTATCTATATATCTATCTATCTAATCTATTTGATAGACTGAATGGTTTTATAATCTCTAAACTTTGAACTTTGAAAACTACTACTTATAATTACATCAAACTAGAAACCGTAAATCTTCAAACTTTTACAACTACTTCAAACTTTATGCTAGGCTTTCTCAAGCCAACCTAAAGTTTGTACTCAAACTTTTTAATCTAGTTATTATTATTATTCTGAGACTAAATTTCTAAATGTAACTCCTCCTAGAGCTTTTAAGCTACATGCACCAAACTCGGCACAGACCTTCAGACTAATCCCGAATAGTGTGCTATATCTTTTCTAACTGATCAGACTTACGGTTTTCCTAAAAATGACGATCAAAACTCGGAAAAACTCCCATTGATTAACATTGCGGAATGTTCAGAAATTTAAATCCCAACTGACGTTTTCACACACACAGGCAAAAAAGGGCCTGTCAGCCCTGCGTCTCTCCCTCTCTCTCTCCCTCAGAGGATTTCTTTTATCAAGCAGCCAATAAGTAATGACCTAAAATCTTCATAGCCACAGTATAGTAGCTTCCAGGTTGACTTGATTCACTCAGTATGGAAAGGAGGCTTGATAAGTATCACCCTGGTAACTGCCTAGCAACCAGATGGGGTTACCCTAGCAACCAACTAACAAATCACATATCTCTGCACCAGAAAATCGTAGAGACTTCCTGTTTCACTTATTTCACTCAGGATGGAAAGTAGCCTTGATATGTATCACTCTGGTAACTGCCTAGCAACCAGATGTGATTACCCTAGCAACCAAGTAACAAATCACATATCTCTGCAACAGAAAATCAGAGAGACTTCCGGGTTGACTTATTTCACTCAGGATGGAAAGTAGCCTTGATATGTATCACTCTGGTAACTGCCTAGCAACCAGACGGGGTTACCCTAGCAACCAAGTAACAAATCACATATATCTGCACCAGAAAATCGTAGAGACTTCCTGTTTCACTTATTTCACTCAGGATGGAAAGTAGCCTTGATATGTATCACTCTGGTAACTGCCTAGCAACCAGATGTGATTACCCTAGCAACCAAGTAACAAATCACATATCTCTGCAATAGAAAATCAGAGAGACTTCCGGGTTGACTTATTTCACTCAGGATGGAAAGTAGACTTGATATGTATCACTCTGGTAACTGCCTAGCAACCAGATGTGATTACCCTAGCAACCAAGTAACAAATCACATATATCTGCATCAGAAAATCATAGAGACTTCCGGATTGACTTGATTCACTCAGGATGGAAAGTAGCCTTGATATGTATCACTCTGGTAACTGCCTAGCAACCAAATGGGGTTACCCTAGCAACCAAGTAACAAATCACATATATCTGCACCAGAAAATCGTAGAGACTTCCTGTTTCACTTATTTCACTCAGGATGGAAAGTAGCCTTGATATGTATCACTCTGGTAACTGCCTAGCAACCAGATGTGATTACCCTAGCAACCAAGTAACAAATCACATATCTCTGCACCAGAAAATCGTAGAGACTTCCTGTTTCACTTATTTCACTCAGGATGGAAAGTAGCCTTGATATGTATCACTCTGGTAACTGCCTAGCAACCGTATGTGGTTACCCTAGCAACCAAGTAACAAATCACATATCTCTGCACCAGAAAATCGTAGAGACTTCCTGTTTCACTTATTTCACTCAGGATGGAAAGTAGCCTTGATATGTATCACTCTGGTATCTGCATAGCAACCAGATGTGGTTACCCTAGCAACCAAGTAACAAATCACATATCCTTGAACCAGAACATCGTAGAGACTTAGGGGTTGACATATTTCACACAGGATGGAAAGTAGCCTTGATATGCATCACTCTGGTAACTGCCTAGCAACCAGATGGGTTACCCTAGCAACCAAATAACAAATCATATATTTCTGCACCAGAAAATCGTAGAGACATCTGGGTTGACTTAATTCACTCAGGATGGAAAGGAGGCTTGATAAGTATCACCCTGGTAACTGCATAGCAACCAGACAGGGTTACCCTAGCAACCAAATAACAAATCACATATCTTTGAACCAAAACTTCGTAGAGACTTATTGGTTGACATATTTCACACAGGATTGCAAGGAGCCTTATGAGTAACACTTTGGTAACTGCCTAGCAACCAGATGGGGATAGCCTAGCAACCAAGTAACAAATCACATATCTATTTAACAGAAAATCGTAGAGACTTCCGGGTTGACTTATTTCACTCATGATGGAAAGTAGCCTTGATATGTATTACTCTGGTAACTGCCTAGCAACCAGATGGGGTTACCATAGCAACCAAGTAACAAATTACATATCTCTGCACCAGAACAACATAAAGATTTCTGGTTTTGTTCATGGGACTCAGGGTAGCAAGGATCTATCTATCTATCTGTCTGTCTGTCTGTCTATTTATCAGTCTATCTATATCTATCTTTCGAACTGTCTATCTATCTGAGGGTTAATATCTATCTATCTATCTATCTATCTATCTGAGGGTCAATATCTATCTATCTATCTATCTATCTGAGGGTCAATATCTATCTATCTATCTATCTATCTGAGGGTCAATATCTATCTATCTATCTATCTATCTATCTGAGGGTCAATATCTATCTATCTATCTATCTATCTATCTATCTATCTATCTATCTATCTATCTATCTATCTATCTGAGGGTCAATAACTATCTATCTATCTATCTATCTGTGGGTCATACTCTATCTATCTATATCTCAGGGTCTATGACTATCTATCTACCTATATAGATCTGACGGTCAATATCTATCTATCTATCTAAGGGTCAATGACTATCTATCTATCTATCTGAGGGTCAATATCTATCTATCTATCTATCTATCTATCTATCTATCTATCTATCTATCTATCGAGGATCAACATCTATCTATCTGTGGGTCATACTCTATCTATCTATCTATCTATCTATCTATCTGAGGGTAAATATCTATCTATCTATCTATCTATCTATCTATCTATCTGTCTATCTGATGGTCAATAACTCTATCTATCTATCTGATGGTCAATATCTATCTATCTATCTATCTATCTATCTATCTATCTATCTATCTATCTATCTGTGGGTCATACTCTATCTATCTATCTATCTATCTATCTATCTGTGGGTCATACTCTATCTATTTATCTATCTATCTATCTATCTATCTGATGGTGAATATCTATCTATCTATCTATCTGTGGGTCATACTCTATCTATCTATCTATCTATCTATCTATCTATCTATCTATCTATCTATCTATCTATCTATCTGTCTATCTATCTATCGAGGATCAATATCTATCTATCTGTGGGTCATACTCTATCTATCTATCTATCTATCTATCTATCTATCTATCTATCTATCTATCTGAGGGTCAATATCTATCTATCTATCTATCTATATATCTATCTATCTATCTATCTATCTATCTATCTATCTATCTATCTATCTATCTATCTATCTGTTGGTCATACTCTATCTATCTATCTATCTATCTATCTATCTATCTATCTATCTATCTATCTGTGGGTCATACTCTATCTATCTATCTATCTATCTATCTATCTATCTATCTATCTATCTATCTATCTATCTATCTATCTATCTATCTAATCTATTTGATAGACTGAATGGTTTTATAATCTCTAAACTTTGAACTTTGAAAACTACTACTTATAATTACATCAAACTAGAAACCGTAAATCTTCAAACTTTTACAACTACTTCAAACTTTATGCTAGGCTTTCTCAAGCCAACCTAAAGTTTGTACTCAAACTTTTTAATCTAGTTAGGTTGGCTTGAGAAAGCCAACTTACTGAAATCCTATTTAAACTTATTATTATTATTATTATTATTCTGAGACTAAATTTCTAAATCTAACTCCTCCTAGAGCTTTTAAGCTACATGCACCAAACTCTGCACAGACCTTCAGACTAATCCCGAATAGTGTGCTATATCTTTTCTAAGCGATCGGGGGTACGGTGTTTGCCCCAGGGGCAAAAAATTGGGCAAAAAATCCCATTGACTTAACATTGAGCCGAACTTTGACAAGTCATAGCTCAGAGCGAGGATTTCGCAGAGACATGTGATTTACCACATTTGAAGAGGCTGACAGGCTCTGTGAGAACATACCTCACAATGGGGTAAAAGTTTTACCCCTGGGGGGCAGGAGCTGCCCAAAATTGCCCCAATGTAAGTCAATGGAATTTTTTGCAAAAATTTTTGGTCGCTGACCCACGAATGAGGCGTCAAATCGTGCAGATTATTTGGGAATGGTGTGCTATGACTTTTATAAGCGATCGGGGGTACGGTGTTTGCCCCAGGGGCAAAAAATTGGGCAAACAATCCCATTGACTTAACATTGAGCCGAATTTTGACGAGTCATAGCTCAGAGCGAGGATTTCGCAGAGACGTGTGATTTACCTCATTTGAAGAGGCTGACAGGCTCTGTGAGAACGTACCTCACAATGGGGTAAAAGTTGCACCCCTGGGGGGCAGGAGCTGCCCAAATTTGCCCCAATGTTAAGTCTATGGTAGATTTTGTATTGAACATAACTCTGGATCACAGTGTCTTACAGACAAGGGGGCGGGCTCATTTTACTCAGACGACCAATCAGTCTCTCAGGATCATTGTGAAGCTATCAAGCCACGCCCTAGCAACCATTTACAGCACCTTAGCAACAATTCCCATAGACTTCCTTTGAAAAAGATCAAAGGGATATCTCCGGACTGAATTATCATAGAAACACGAGGGTGGTCTCGTTTGACTTGAGGTAGTAAAACAGCCAATCATGAATCCCCTCAACACTTCCTAGCCCCTCCCTAGCAACCATTTTCGAGCACCTTAGCAACCAAAATCCAAAGAGAGATATCTTCCATTCTGAATGTCACAGAAGCATGGGAGTTGGTTTATATCATTCATATTGACAAGCAGCCTTTGGAGATTCATCATTGGCAGCTGCCAAGCCACTCCCTAGCAACAATTTAGAGCACCCTAGCAACCACATTTATTGATTTCATTTACAGTAAGATATCTTCAGATCAGAATGTCCTAGAGACATGATAGTTGCTTTGTTTTCATTGGGTGAGTAATCAGTCTTCAGCTTTCATCATGTGAACTACTTAGCCACGCCCTAGCAACCATTTAAAGCACCCTAGCAACAAAGAACCATTGACATCCATTCAAAATCACTAAGATGTGTATCTTAGGATCAGAATGACGTAGAGACTTCCGGGTTGACTTATTTCACTCAGGATGGCAAGGAGCATTGTTGCCTGTCACCTTGGTAACTGCCTAGCAACCAGATGGGGTTACCTTAGCAACCAAGTAACAAATCACATATCTCTGCACAAGAAAATCACAGAGACTTACGGGTTGACTTATTTCACTCAGGATGGCAAGGAGCATTGTTGCCTGTCACCTTGGTAACTGCCTAGCAACCAGATGGGGTTACCCTAGCAACCAAGAAACAAATCACATATCTCTGTACTAGAAAATCACAGAGAAATCTGGGTTGACTTATTTCACTCAGGATTCCAAGGAGCATTGTTGGCTGTCACCTTGGTAACTGCCTAGTGACCAGATGGGGTTACCCTAGCAACCAAGAAACAAATCACATATCTCTGTACTAGAAAATCACAGAGACTTCCGGGTTGACTTATTTCACTCAGGATGGCAAGGAGCACTGTTGGCTGTCACCTTGGTAACTGCCTAGCAACCAGATGGGGTTACCCTAGCAACCAAGTAACAAATCACATATCTTTGCACCAGAAAATCGTAGAGACTTCCTGTTTCACTTATTTCACTCAGGATGGAAAGGAGGCTTGATATGTATCACTCTGGTAACTGCCTAGCAACCAGATGTGGTTACCCTAGCAACCAAGTAACAAATCACATATCTTTGAACCAGAACATCGTAGAGACTTAGGGGTTGACATATTTCACACAGGATGGAAAGTAGCCTTGATATGCATCACCCTGGTAACTGCATAGCAACCAGACAGGGTTACCCTAGCAACCAAATAACAAATCACATATCTCTGCACCAGAAATTCATACAGACTTCCGGGTTGACTTAATTCACTCAGGATGGAAAGGAGGCTTGACAAGTTATCACCCTGGTAACTGCATAGCAACCAGACAGGGTTACCCTAGCAACCAAATAACAAATCACATATCTCTGCACCAGAAATTCATACAGACTTCCGGGTTGACTTTATTCACTCAGGATGGAAAGGAGGCTTGATATGTATCACCCTGGTTACTGCATAGCAACCAGATATGGTTACCCTAGCAACCAAGTAACAAATCACATATCTTTGAACCAGAACATCGTAGAGACTTAGGGGTTGACATATTTCACTCAGGATTGCAAGGAGCCTTATGAGTATCACTTTGGTAACTGCCTAGCAACCAGATGGGGTTACCCTAGCAACCAAGTTACAAATCACATATCTCTGCACCAGAAAATCGTAGAGACTTCCTGTTTCACTTATTTCACTCAGGATGGAAAGTAGCCTTGATATGCATCACTCTGGTAACTGCCTAGCAACCAGATTGGGTTACCCTAGCAACCAAGTAACAAATCATATATTTCTGCTCCAGAAAACCGTAGAGACATCTGGGTTGACTTAATTCACTCAGGATGGAAAGGAGGCTTGATAAGGATCACCCTGGTAACTGCATAGCAACCAGACAGGGTTACCCTAGCAACCAAATAACAAATCACATATCTCTGCACCATTAAATCATACAGACTTGGGGGTTGACTTTATTCACTCAAGATGGAAAGGAGGCTTGATAAGTATCACCCTGGTAACTGCATAGCAACCAGACAGGGTTACCCTAGCAACCAAGTAACAGTTCACATATCTTTGAACCAGAACATCGTAGAGACTTAGGGGTTGACATATTTCACTCAGGATTGCAAGGAGCCTTATTAGTAACACTTTGGTAACTGCCTAGCAATCAGATGGGGATAGCCTAGCAACCAAGTAACAAATCACATATCTATTTAACAGAAAATCGTAGAGACTTCCAGGTTGACTTATTTCACTCATGATGGAAAGTATCCTTGATATGTATTACTCTGGTAACTGCCTAGCAACCAGATAGGGTTACCCTAGCAACCAAGTAACAAATTACATATCTCTGCACCAGAACAACATAAAGACTTCTGGTTTTGTTCATGGGACTCAGGGTTGCAAGGATCTATCTATCTATCTGTATGTCTGTCTGTCTATTTATCAATCTATCTATATCTATCTTTCGAACTATCTATCTATCTGAGGGTTAATATCTATCTATCTATCTATCTCTCTATCTATGGGTCAATATCTATCTATCTATCTATCTATCTATCTATCTATCTATCTGAGGGTCTCTATCTATCTATCTGAGGGTCAATATCTATCTATCTATCAATCTATCTATCTGAGGGTCAATATCTATCTATCTATCTATCTATCTATCTATCTATCTATCTGAGGGTCAATAACTATCTATCTATCTATCTATCTATCTATCTATCTATCTATCTGAGGGTCAATATCTATCTATCTATCTATCTATCTGATGGTCAATAACTATCTATCTATCTATCTATCTATCTATCTATCTATCTATCTGAGGGTCAATATCTATCTATCTATCTATCTATCTGATGGTCAATAACTATCTATCTATCTATCTATCTGAGGGTCAATATCTATCTATCTATCTGAGGGTCAATATCTATCTATCTATCTATCTATCTATCTATCTGAGGGTCAATAACTATCTATCTATCTATCTATCTATCTATCTATCTATCTGAGGGTCAATATCTAACTATCTATCTGAGGGTCAATAACTATCTATCTATCTATCTATCTATCTATCTATCTATATATCTATCTATCTATCTATCTATCTATCTATCTGAGGGTCAATAACTATCTATCTATCTATCTATCTATCTATCTATCTATCTATCTGATGGTCAATATCTATCTATCTATCTATCTATCTATCTATCTATCTATCTATCTATCTATCTATCTATCTATCTAATCTATTTGATAGACTGAATAGTTTTATAATCTCTAAACTTTGAACATTGAAAACTACTAATAATTACATCAAACTAAAAACCTTAAATCTTCAAACTTTTAAAGTTACTTCAAACTTTATGCTAGGCTTTCTCAAGCCAACCTAAAGTTTGTACTCAAACTTTTTAATCTAGTTATTAGGTTGGCTTGAGAAAGCCAACTTACTGAAATCCTATTTAAACTTATTATTATTATTATTATTATTCTGAGACTAAATTTCTAAATGTAACTCCTCCTAGAGCTTTTAAGCTACATGCACCAAACTCGGCACAGACCTTCAGACTAATCCCGAATAGTGTGCTATATCTTTTCTAACTGATCGGACTTACGGTTTTCCTAAAAATGACGATCAAAACTCGGAAAAACTCCCATTGACTTAACATTGCGGAATGTTCAGAAATTTAAATCCCAACTGACGTTTTCACACACACAGACAAAAAAGGGCCTGTCAGCCCTGCGTCTCTCCCTCTCTCTCTCCCTCAGAGGATTTCTTTTATCAAGCAGCCAATAAGTAATGACCTAAAATCTTCATAGCCACAATATAGTAGCTTCCAGGTTGACTTGATTCACTCAGTATGGAAAGGAGGCTTGATAAGTATCACCCTGGTAACTGCCTATCAACCAGATGGGGTTACCCTAGCAACCAAATAACAAATCACATATCTCTGCACCAGAAAATCATAGAGACTTCCTGTTTCACTTATTTCACTCAGGATGGAAAGTAGCCTTGATATGTATCACTCTGGTAACTGCCTAGCAACCAGATGTGATTACCCTAGCAACCAAGTAACAAATCACATATCTCTGCAACAGAAAATCAGAGAGACTTCCGGGTTGACTTATTTCACTCAGGATGGAAAGTAGCCTTGATATGTATCACTCTGGTAACTGCCTAGCAACCAGATGTGGTTACCCTAGCAACCAAGTAACAAATCACATATCTTTGAACCAGAACATCGTAGAGACTTAGGGGTTGACATATTTCACACAGGATTGCAAGGAGCCTTATGAGTATCACCTTGGTAACTGCCTAGCAACCAGATGGGGTTACCCTAGCAACCAACTAACAAATCATATATTTCTGCACCAGAAAATCGTAGAGACATCTGGGTTGACTTAATTCACTCAGGATGGAAAGGAGGCTTGATAAGTATCACCCTGGTAACTGCATAGCAACCAGACAGGGTTACCCTAGCAACCAAATAACAAATCACATATCTCAGCACCAGAAAATCATACAGACTTGCGGGTTGACTTTATTCACTCAGGATGGAAAGGAGGCTTGACAAGTTATCACCCTGGTAACTGCATAGCAACCAGACAGGGTTACCCTAGCAACCAAGTAATAAATCACATATCTTTGAACCAGAACTTCGTAGAGACTTAGGGGTTGACATATTTCACACCGGATTGCAAGGAGCCTTATGAGTATCACTTTGGTAACTGCCTAGCAACCAGATGGGGTTACCCTAGCAACCAAGTAACAAATCACATATATCTGCACTAGAAAATCGTAGAGACTTCCTGTTTCACTTATTTCACTCAGGATGGAAAGTAGCCTTGATATGTATCACTCTGGTAACTGCCTAGCAACCAGACGGGGTTACCCTAGCAACCAAGTAACAAATCACATATATCTGCACTAGAAAATCGTAGAGACTTCCTGTTTCACTTATTTCACTCAGGATGGAAAGTAGCCTTGATATGTATCACTCTGGTAACTGCCTAGCAACCAGATGTGATTACCCTAGCAACCAAGTAACAAATCACATATCTCTGCAACAGAAAATCTGAGAGACTTCCGGGTTGACTTATTTCACTCAGGATGGAAAGTAGCCTTGATATGTATCACTCTGGTAACTGCCTAGCAACCAGATGTGATTACCCTAGCAACCAAGTAACAAATCACATATCTCTGCAACAGAAAATCATAGAGACTTCCGGGTTGACTTGATTCACTCAGGATGGAAAGTAGCCTTGATATGTATCACTCTGGTAACTGCCTAGCAACCAGATGGGGTTACCCTAGCAACCAAGTAACAAATCACATATATCTGCACCAGTATATCGTAGAGACTACCTGTTTCACTTATTTCACTCAGGATGGAAAGTAGCCTTGATATGTATCACTCTGGTAACTGCATAGCAACCAGACAGGGTTACCTTAGCAACCAAGTAACAAATCACATATCTTTGAACCAGAACATCGTAGAGACTTAGGGGTTGACATATTTCACACAGGATTGCAAGGAGCCTTATGAGTATTACTTTGGTAACTGCCTAGCAACCAGATGTGTTTACCCTAGCAACCAAGTAACAAGTTACATATCTCTGCACCAGAAAATCATAGAGACTTCCTGTTTCACTTATTTCACTCAGGATGGAAAGTAGCCTTGATATGTATCCCTCTGGTAACTGCCTAGCAACCAGATGCGGTTACCCTAGCAACCAAGTAACAAATCACATATCTTTGAACCAGAACATCGTAGAGACTT
>JAVLUX010000012.1:6945000-7020000 GCA_032164185.1 Moxostoma hubbsi
ATGCATCACTCTGGTAACTGCCTAGCAACCAGATTGGGTTACCCTAGCAACCAAGTAACAAATCATATATTTCTGCTCCAGAAAACCATAGAGACATCTGGGTTGACTTAATTCACTCAGGATGGAAAGGAGGCTTGATAAGGATCACCCTGGTAACTGCATAGCAACCAGACAGGGTTACCCTAGCAACCAAATAACAAATCACATATCTCTGCACCATTAAATCATACAGACTTGCGGGTTGACTTTATTCACTCAAGATGGAAAGGAGGCTTGATAAGTATCACCCTGGTAACTGCATAGCAACCAGACAGGGTTACCCTAGCAACCAAGTAACAATTCACATATCTTTGAACCAGAACATCGTAGAGACTTAGGGGTTGACATATTTCACTCAGGATTGCAAGAAGCCTTATGAGTAACACTTTGGTAACTGCCTAGCAACCAGATGGGGATAGCCTAGCAACCAAGTAACAAATCACATATCTATTTAACAGAAATCGTAGAGACTTCCAGGTTGACTTATTTCACTCATGATGGAAAGTAGCCTTGATATGTATTACTCTGGTAACTGCCTAGCAACCAGATAGGGTTACCATAGCAACCAAGTAACAAATTACATATCTCTGCACCAGAACAACATAAAGACTTCTGGTTTTGTTCATGGGACTCAGGGTAGCAAGGATCTATCTATCTATCTGTCTGTCTGTCTGTCTATTTATCAGTCTATCTATATCTATCTTTCGAACTGTCTATCTATCTGAGGGTTAATATCTATCTATCTATCTATCTATCTATCTATCTATCTATCTATCTATCTATCTATCTATCTATCTATCTATCTATCTATCTGAGGGTCAATATCTATCTATCTATCTATCTATCTATCTGAGGGTCAATATCTATCTATCTATCTATCTATCTGAGGGTCAATATCTATCTATCTATCTATCTATCTATCTGAGGGTCAATATCTATCTATCTATCTATCTATCTATCTATCTATCTATCTATCTATCTATCTATCTATCTATCTATCTATCTATCTATCTATCTATCTGAGGGTCAATATCTATCTATCTATCTATCTATCTATCTATCTGAGGGTCAATAACTATCTATCTATCTATCTGTGGGTCATACTCTATCTATCTATATCTCAGGGTCAATGACTATCTATCTACCTATATAGATCTGACGGTCAATATCTATCTATCTATCTAAGGGTCAATGACTATCTATCTATCTATCTATCTGAGGGTCAATATCTATCTATCTATCTATCTGAGGATCAATATCTATCTATCTATCTGAGGATCAATATCTATCTATCTATCTATCTATCTATCTGTCTATCTGATGGTCAATAACTCTATCTATCTATCTGATGGTCAATATCTATCTATCTATCTATCTATCTATCTATCTATCTATCTATCTATCTATCTATCTATCTGTGGGTCATACTCTATCTATCTATCTATCTATCTATCTATCTATCTATCTATCTATCTATCTGAGGGTCAATATCTATCTATCTATCTATCTATCTATCTATCTATCTATCTATCTATCTATCTATCTATCTATCTATCTATCTATCTATCTGTGGGTCATACTCTATCTATCTATCTATCGATCTATCTATCTGATGGTCAATATCTATCTATCTATCTATCTGTGGGTCATACTCTATCTATCTATCTATCTATCTATCTGATGGTGAATATCTATCTATCTATCTATCTGTGGGTCATACTCTATCTATCTATCTATCTATCTATCTGATGGTCAATATCTATCTATCTATCTATCTATCTATCTATCTATCTATCTGTGGGTCATACTCTATCTATCTATCTATCTATCTATCTATCTATCTATCTATCTATCTATCTATCTATCTATCTGTGGGTCATACTCTATCTATCTATCTATCTATCTATCTATCTATCTATCTATCTATCTATCTATCTATCTATCTATCTATCTATCTATCTATCTATCTATCTAATCTATTTGATAGACTGAATGGTTTTATAATCTCTAAACTTTGAACTTTGAAAACTACTACTTATAATTACATCAAATTAGAAACCGTAAATCTTCAAACTTTTACAACTACTTCAAACTTTATGCTAGGCTTTCTCAAGCCAACCTAAAGTTTGTACTCAAACTTTTTAATCTAGTTAGTGGTGCTTGCAAAGCAACACTATTGTAATCTCACATACTTATTTTTCTTCTTCTTCTTCTTCTTCTTCTTCTTCCGTACAAAACTTCGGCACCTAACTCGTCCCGCACCTTTTGGCGTAGACCCATGAATGAGGTGTCAAATCGAGCGGCTCATTGAGGAGAGGTGTGCTATGACTTTTATAAGCGATCGGGTGTACGATGTTCGAACAGCGGACGAAAAAGCGGCCAAAAAAATCCCATTGACTTTACATTGCGGAATGTTCAGAAATTTAAATCCCAACTGACTTTTTCACACACACAGACAAAAAAGGGCCTGTCAGCCCTGCGTCTCTCTCTCTGTCTCTCCCTCAGAGGATTTCTTTTATCAAGCAGTCAATAAAAATCTTCATAGCCACACCCTAAAACATGCTAAAAATGTGCTAGCATCATGCTAACATATGCTGGCATCACCTAGCGAAGTGCTAAAACATGCTAAAAACGTGCTAGCAACATGCTAACACATGTTGGCATCACCTAGCGAAGTGCTAAAACATGCTAAAAACGTGCTAAAAACATGCTAACACATGATAGTATTGCCTAGCGAAGTGTTAAAAAAATGCTAAAAACGTGCTAGCATCATGCTAACACTGGCATTGCCTAGCAAAGTGTTAAAACATGTTAAAACGTGCTAGCATTATGCTAATGCATGTTAGCATTGCTTAGGGGATTGCTAAAACATGTTAATAACGTGCTAGCATCATGCTAACACATGTTAGCATCGCCTAGCGAAGTGCTAAAACATGCTAAAAACGTGCTAGTATCATGCTAACACATGCTGGCATTGCCTAGCAAAATGTTAAAACATGTTAAAACATGCTAGCATTATGCTAATGCATGTTAGCATTGCTTAGGGGATTGCTAAAACATGTTAAAAACGTGCTAGCATCATGCTAACACATGTTAGCATCACCTAGCGAAGTGCTAAAACATGTTAAAAACGTGCTAGTATCATGCTAACACATGCTGGCATTGCCTAGCAAAATGTTAAAACATGTTAAAACGTGCTAGCATTATGCTAATGCATGTTAGCATTGCTTAGGGGATTGCTAAAACATGTTAAAAACGTGCTAGCATCATGCTAACACATGTTAGCATCGCCTAGTGAAGTGCTAAAACATGCTAAAAACGTGCTAGCATCATGCTAACACATGTTAGCATCGCCTAGTGAAGTGCTAAAACATGTTAAAAACGTGCTAGCATCATGCTAACACATGTTAGCATCGCCTAGCGAAGTGTTAAAACATGCTAAAAACGTGCTAGTATCATGCTAACACATGCTGGCATTGACTAGCAAAATGTTAAAACATGTTAAAACGTGCTAGCATTATGCTAATGCATGTTAGCATTGCTAAGGGGATTGCTAAAACATGTTAAAAACGTGCTAGCATCATGCTAACACATGTTAGCATCGCCTAGTGAAGTGCTAAAACATGCTAAAAACGTGCTAGTATTATGCTAATGCATGTTAGCATTGGTTAGGGGATCGCTACAACATGTTAAAAATGTGCTAGCATCATGCTAACACATGTTAGCATCGCCTAGCGAAGTGCTAAAACAGGCTAAAAACGTGCTAGTATCATGCTAACACATGCTAGCTTCACGTAGCGAAGTGCTAAAACATGGTAAAACGTGCTAGCATTATGCTAATGCATGTTAGCATTTATTAGGGGATTGTTAAAACATGTTAAAACGTGCTAGCATCATGCAAACACATGTTAGCATCACCTAGCGAAGTGCTAAAACAGGCTAAAAACGTGCTAGTATCATGCTAACAAATGCTAGCTTCACCTAGCAAAGTGCTAAAACATGTTAAAACGTGCTAACATTATGCTAATGCATGTTATCATTGCTTAGGGGATTGCTAAAACTTGTTAAAAACGTGCTAGCATCATGCTAACACATGTTAGCATTGCCAAAAGAAGTGCTTAAACATGCTAAAAACGTGCTTGTATCATGCTAACACATGCTAGCTTCACCTAGCGAAGTGCTAAAACATTCTAAAAACGTGCTACCATCATGAAAAACACGTGTTAGCAACATTCTATGACCTTTATTTTAGTGCTTAGAAACAAGTTAGAAAATGCTATTTGACGAGTTTTGCCACGGCAAGCACCACTCACATTTTCTTCAGGAAATGTACATTCTAGTTAGTGGTGCTTGCAAAGCAACACTATTGTAATCTCACATACTTATTTTTCTTCTTCTTCTTCTTCTTCTTCTTCTTCCGTACAAAACTTCGGCGCCTAACTCGTCCCGCACCTTTTGGTGTAGACCCATGAATGAGGTGTCAAATCGTGCGGCTCATTGAGGAGAGGTGTGCTATGACTTTTATAAGCGATCGGGGGTACGGTGTTTGCCCCAGGGGCAAAAAATTGGGCAAAAAATCCCATTGACTTAACATTGAGCCGAACTTTGACGAGTCATAGCTCAAAGCGAGGATTTCGCAGAGACATGTGATTTACCACATTTGAAGAGGCTGACAGGCTCTGTGAGAACATACCTCACAATGGGGTAAAAGTTGCACCCCTGGGGGGCAGGAGCTGCCCAAAGTTGCCCCAATGTAAGTCAATGGAATTTTTTTCAAAATTTTTTGGTCGCAGACCCACAAATGAGGCGTCAAATCGTGCGGATTATTTGGGAATGGTGTGCTTTGACTTCTATAAGTGATCGGGGGTACGGTGATTGCCCCAGGGGCAAAAAATTGGGCAAAAAATCCCATTGACTTAACATTGCGCCGAACTTTGACGAGTCATAGCTCAGAGCGAGGATTTCGCAGAGACGTGTGATTTACCACATTTGAAGAGGCTGACAGGCTCTGTGAGAACATACCTCACAATGGGGTAAAAGTTGCACCCCTGGGGGGCAGGAGCTGCCCAAAGTTGCCCCAATGTTAAGTCTATGGTAGATTTTGTATTGAACATAACTCTGGATCACAGTGTCTTAGAGACAAGGGGGCGGGCTCATTTTACTCAGACGACCAATCAGTCTCTCAGGATCATTGTGAAGCTATCAAGCCACGCCCTAGCAACCATTTAGAGCACCTTAGCAACAACTCCCATAGACTTCCATTGAAAGAGATCAAAGGGATATCTCCGGACTGAATTATCATAGAAACACGAGGGTGGTCTCGTTTGACTTGGGGCAGTAAAACAGCCAATCATGAATCCCCTCAACACTTCCTAGCCCCTCCCTAGCAACCATTTTCGAGCACCTTAGCAACCAAAATCCAAAGAGAGATATCTTCCATTCTGAATGTCACAGAGGCATGGGAGTTGGTTTGTATCATTCATATTGACAAGCAGCCTTTGGAGATTCATCATTGGCAGCTGCCAAGCCACTCCCTAGCAACAATTTAGAGCACCCTAGCAACCACATTTATTGATTTCAATTACAGTAAGATATCTTCAGATCAGAATGTCCTAGAGACATGATAGTTGCTTTGTTTTAATTGGGTGAGTAATCAGTCTTCATCTTTCATCATGTGAACTTTTTAGCCACGCCCTAGCAACCATTTAAAGCACCCTAGCAACAAAGAACCATTGACATCCATTCAAAATCACTAAGATGTGTATCTTAGGATCAGAATGACGTAGAGACTTCCGGGTTGACTTATTTCACTCAGGATGGAAAGTAGACTTGATAAATATCACCCTGGTAACTGCCTAGCAACCAAGTGGGGTTACCCTAGCAACCAAGAAACAAATAGCATGTCTCTGCACAAGAAAATCACAGAGACTTCCGGGTTGACTTATTTCACTCAGGATGGCAAGGAGCATTGTTGGCTGTCACCTTGGTAACTGCCTAGCAACCAGATGGGGTTACCCTAGCAACCAAGAAACAAATCACATATCTCTGCACAAGAAAATCACAGAGACTTCCGGGTTGACTTGTTTCACTCAGGATGGCAAGGAGCATTGTTGCCTGTCACCTTCGTAACTGCCTAGCAACCAGATGGGGTTACCCTAGCAACCAAGAAACAAATCAAATATCTCTGCACAAGAAAATCACAGAGACTTCCGGGTTGACTTATTTCACTCAGGATGGCAAGGAGCATTGTTGGCTGTCACATTAGTAACTGCCTAGCAACCAGATGGGGTTACCCTAGCAACCAAGAAACAAATCACATATCTCTGTACTAGAAAATCACAGAGAAATCTGGGTTGACTTATTTCACTCAGGATGGCAAGGAGCATTGTTGGCTGTCACCTTGGTAACTGCCTAGCGACCAGATGGGGTTACCCTAGCAACCAAGAAACAAATCACATATCTCTGTACTAGAAAATCACAGAGACTTCCGGGTTGACTTATTTCACTCAGGATGGCAAGGAGCATTGTTGGTTGTCACCTTGGTAACTGCCTAGCAACAAGATGGGGTTACCCTAGCAACCAAGAAACAAATCACATATCTCTGCACAAGAAAATCACAGAGACTTCCGGGTTGACTTATTTCACTCAGGATGGCAAGGAGCATTGTTGTCTGTCACCTTGGTAACTGCCTAGCAACCAGATGGGGTTACCCTAGCAACCAAGAAACAAATCACATATCTCTGCACAAGAAAATCACAGAGACTTCCGGGTTGACTTATTTCACTCAGGATGGCAAGCAGCATTGTTGGCTGTCACCTTGGTAACTGCCTAGCAACCAGATGGGGTTACCCTAGCAACCAAGTAACAAATCACATATCTCTGAACCAGAAAATTGTACAGATTCCGGGTTTACTTATTTCATTCAGGATGGCAAGGAGTATTGTTGGCTTGCCCCTTGTTAACTGCCTAGCAACCAGATGGGGTTACCCTAGCAACCAAGTAACAAATCACATATCTCTGTACTAGAAAATCGTAGAGACTTCCGGGTTGACTTATTTTACTCAGGATGGCAAGTAGCATTGGTGGCTGTCACCTTAGTAACTGCATATCAACCAGATGGGTTTCCCTAGCAACCATGGAACAACACCAATATCTCTGCACCAGAACATCCTACTGTCATGGGGATGGCCTCTTTCAACTTTGGGCAGTAGGTGGGACATTGTGGTAAGAAATTTTGCCACGGCAAGCACCACTCACATTTTCTTCAGGAAATGTACATTCTAGTTAGTGGTGCTTGCAAAGCAACACTATTGTAATCTCACATACTTATTTTTCTTCTTCTTCTTCTTCTTCTTCTTCCGTACAAAACTTCGGCACCTAACTCGTCCCGCACCTTTTGGCGTAGACCCATGAATGAGGTGTCAAATCGTGCGGCTCATTGAGGAGAGGTGTGCTATGACTTTTATAAGCGATCGGGGGTACGGTGTTTGCCCCAGGGGCAAAAAATTGGGCAAAAAAATCCCATTGACTTAACATTGAGCCAAACTTTGACGAGTTATAGCTCAGAGCGAGGATTTCACAGAGACATGTGATTTACCACATTTGAAGAGGCTGACAGGCTCTCTGAGAACATACCTCACAATGGGGTAAAAGTTTTACCCCTGGGGGGCAGTAGCTGCCCAAAGTTGCCCCAATGTAAGTCAATGGAATTTTTGAAAAATTTTTTGGTCGCAGACCCACAAATAAGGCGTCAAATCGTGCGGATTATTTGGGAATGGTGTGCTTTGACTTCTATAAGTGATCGGGGGTATGGTATTTGCCCCAGGGGCAAAAAAATTGTGCAAAACATCCCATTGACTTAACATTGAGCCAAATTTGACAAGTCATAGCTCAGAGCATGGATTTCACAGACACGTGTGATTTGCCACATTTGAAGAGGCTGACAGGCTCTGTGAGAACATACCTCACAATGGGGTAAAAGTTGCACCCCTTGGGGGCAGGAGCTGCCCAAATTTGCCCCAATGTTAAGTCTATGGTACATTTTGTATTGAACATAACTCTGGATCACAGTGTCTTAGAGACAAAGGGGCGGGCTCATTTTACTCAGACGACCAATCAGTCTCTCAGGATCATTGTGAAGCTATCAAGCCACGCCCTAGCAACCATTTACAGCACCTTAGCAACAAGTCCCATAGACTTCCATTGAAAGAGATCAAAGGGATTTCTCCAGACTGAATTATCATAGAAACACGAGGGTGGTCTCGTTTGACTTGGGGCAGTAAAACAGCCAATCATGAATCCCCTCAACACTTCCTAGCCCCTCCCTAGCAACCATTTTCAAGCACCTTAGCAACCAAAATACAAAGAGAGATATCTTCCATTCTTAATGTCACAGAGGCATGGGAGTTGGTTTATATCATTCATACTGACAAGCAGCCTTTGGAGATTCATCATTGGCAGCTGCCAAGCCACTCCCTAGCAACAATTTAGAGCACCCTAGCAACCACATTTATTGATTTCAATTACAGTAAGATATCTTCAGATCAGAATGTCCTAGAGACATGATAGTTGCTTTGTTTTAATTGGGTGAGTAATCAGTCTTCAGCTTTCATCATGTGAACTACTTAGCCACGCCCTAGCAACCATTTAACGCACCCTAGCAACAAAGAACCATTGACATCCATTCAAAATCACTAAGATGTGTATCTTAGGATCAGAATGACGTAGAGACTTCCGGGTTGACTTATTTCACTCAGGATGGCAAGGAGCATTGTTCCCTGTCACCTTGATAACTGCCTAGCAACCAGATGGGGTTACCCTAGCAACCAAGAAACAAATCAAATATCTCTGCACAAGAAAATCACAGAGACTTCCGGGTTGACTTATTTCACTCAGGATGGCAAGGAGCATTGTTGGCTGTCACCTTGGTAACTGCCTAGCAACCAGATGGGGTTACCCTAGTAACCAAGTAACAAATCACATATCTTTCAACCAGAACATCGTAGAGACATAGGGGTTGAAATATTTCTCAAAGGATTGCAAGGGGCCTTATGAGTATCACGTAGGTAACTGCCTAGCAACCAGATGGGGTTACCCTAGCAACCAAGAAACAAATCACATATCTCTGCACAAGAAAATCACAGAGACTTCCGGGTTGACTTATTTTACTCAGGATGGCAAGGAGCATTGTTGCCTGTCACCTAGGTAACTGCCTAGCAACCAGATGGGCTTACCCTAGCAACCAAGAAACAAATCACATATCTCTGCACAAGAAAATCACAGAGACTTCCGGGTTGACTTATTTCACTCAGGATGGCAAGGAGCATTGTTGGCTGTCACCTTGGTAACTGCCTAGCAACCAGATGGGGTTACCCTAGCAACCAAGAAACAAATCACATATCTCTGCACAAGAAAATCACAGAGACTTCCGGGTTGACTTATTTCACTCAGGATGGAATGTAGACTTGATAAATATCACCCTGGTAACTGCCTAGCAACCAGATGGGGTTATCCTAGCAACCAAGTAACAAATCACATATCTATGTACTAGAAAATCACAGAGACTTCCGGGTTGACTTATTTCACTCAGGATGGCAAGGAGCATTATTGGCTGTCACCTTGGTAACTGCCTAGCAACCAGATGGGGTTACCCTAGCAACCAAGAAACAAATCACATATCTCTGCACAAGAAAATCACAGAGACTTCCGGGTTGACTTATTTCACTCAGGATGATAAGGTGCATTGTTGCCTGTCACCTTGGTAACTGCCTAGCAACCAGATGGGTTTCCCTAGCAACCATGGAACAACACCAATATCTCTGCACCAGAACATCCTACTGTCATGGGGGTGGCCTCTTTCAACTTTGGGCAGTAGGTGGGACATTGTGGTAAGAAATTTTGCCACGGCAAGCACCACTCACATTTTCTTCAGGAAATGTACATTCTAGTTAGTGGTGCTTGCAAAGCAACACTATTGTAATCTCACATACTTATTTTTCTTCTTCTTCTTCTTCTTCTTCTTCCGTACAAAACTTCGGCACCTAACTCGTCCCGCACCTTTTGGTGTAGACCCATGAATGAGGTGTCAAATCGAGCGGCTCATTGAGGAGAGGTGTGCTATGACTTTTATAAGCGATCGGGGGTACGGTGTTTGCCCCAGGGGCAAAAAACTGGGCAAAAAATCCCATTGACTTAACATTGAGCCGAACTTTGACGAGTCATAGCTCAGAGCGAGGATTTCACAGAGACGTGTGATTTACCACATTTGAAGAGGCTGACAGGCTCTGTGAGAACATACCTCACAATGGGGTAAAACTTTTACCCCTGGGGGGCAGGAGCTGCCCAAAGTTGCCCCAATGTAAGTCAATGGAATTTTTTGCAAAATTTTTTGGTCACAGACCCACGAATGAGGCGTCAAATCGTGCGGATTATTTGGGAATGGTGTGCTATGACTTTCATAAGCGATCGGGGGTATGGTATTTGCCCCAGGGGCAAAAAATTGGGCAAAAAATCCCATTGACTTAACATTGCGCCGAACTTTGACAAGTCATAGCTCAGAGCGAGGATATCACACAGATGTGTGATTTACCACATTTGAAGAGGCTGTCAGGCTCTGTGAGAACATACCTCACAATGGGGTAAAAGTTGCACCCCTTGGGGGCAGGAGCTGCCCAAATTTGCCCCAATGTTAAGTCTATGGTAAATTGTGTATTGAACATAACTCTGGATCACAGTGTCTTAGAGACAAGGGGGCGGGCTCATTTTACTCAGACGACCAATCAGTCTCTCCGGATCATTGTGAAGCTATCATGCCACGCCCTAGCAACCATTTACAGTACCTTAGCAACAAGTCCCATAGACTTCCATTGAAAGAGATCAAAGGGATATCTCCGGACTGAATTATCATAGAAACACGAGGGTGGTCTCGTTTGACTTGGGGCAGTAAAACAGCCAATCATGAATCCCCTCAACACTTCCTAGCCCCTCCCTAGCAACCATTTTCGAGCACCTTAGCAACCAAAATCCAAAGAGAGATATCTTCCATTCTGAATGTCACAGAGGCATGGGAGTTGGTTTGTATCATTCATACTGACAAGCAGCCATTGGATATTCATCATTGGCAGCTGCCAAGCCACTCCCTAGCAACAATTTGGAGCACCCTAGCAACCACATTTATTGATTTCAATTGAAGTAAGATATCTTCAGATCAGAATGTCCTAGAGACATGATAGTTGCTTTGTTTTAATTGGGTGAGTAATCAGTCTTCATCTTTCATCATGTGAACTACTTAGCCACGCCCTAGCAACCATTTAAAGCACCCTAGCAACAAAACACCATTGACATCCATTCAATATCACTAAGATGTGTATCTTAGGATCAGAATGTCGTAGAGACTTCCGGGTTGACTTATTTCACTCAGGATGGAAAGTAGACTTGATAAATATCACCCTGGTAACTGCCTAGCAACCAAATGGGGTTACCCTAGCAACCAATAAACAAATCACATATCTCTGCACAAGAAAATCACAGAGACTTCCGGGTTGACTTATTTCACTCAGGATGGCACGGAGCATTGTTTGCTGTCACCTTGGTAACTGCCTAGCAACCAGATGGGGTTACCCTAGCAACCAAGAAATAAATCACATATCTCTGCACAAGAAAATCACAGAGACTTCCGGGTTGACTTATTTCACTCAGGATGGCAAGGAGCATTGTTGCCTGTCACCTTGGTAACTGCCTAGCAACCAGATGGGGTTACCCTAGCAACCAAGAAACAAATCACACATCTCTGCACAAGAAAATCACAGAGACTACCGGGTTGACTTATTTCACTCAGGATGGCAAGGAGCATTGTTGGCTGTCACCTTGGTAACTGCCTAGCAACCAGATGGGGTTACCCTAGCAACCAATTAACAAATCACGTATCTCTGAACCAGAAAATCGTAGAGATTCCAGGTTGACTTATTTCAGTCAGGATGGCAAGGAGCATTCTTGGCTGTCACCTTGGTAACTGCCTAGCAACCAGATGGGGTTACCCTAGCAACCAAGAAACAAATCACATACCTCTGTACTAGAAAATCACAGAGACTTCCGGGTTGACTTATTTCAGTCAGGATGGCAAGGAGCATTGTTGCCTGTCACCTTGGTAACTGCCTAGTAACCAGATGGGGTTACCCTAGCAACCAATAAACAAATCACATATCGCTGCACAAGAAAATCACAGAGACTTCCGGGTTGACTTATTTCACTCAGGAGAGCAAGGAGCATTGTTGGCTGTCACCTTGGTAACTGCCTAGCAACCAGATGGGGTTACCCTAGCAACCAAGAAACAAATCACATATCTCTGTACTACAAAATCGTAGAGACTTCCGGATTGACTTATTTTACTCAGGATGGTAAGTAGCATTGGTGGCTGTCACCTTAGTAACTGCATATCAACCAGATGGGTTTCCCTAGCAACCATGGAACAACACCAATATCTCTGCACCAGAACATCCTACTGTCATGGGGGTGGCCTCTTTCAACTTTGGGCAGTAGGTGGGACATTGTGGTAAGAAATTTTGCCACGGCAAGCACCACTCACATTTTCTTCAGGAAATGTACATTCTAGTTATTATTATTATTCTGAGACTAAATTTCTAAATGTAACTCCTCCTAGAGCTTTTAAGCTACATGCACCAAACTCGGCACAGACCTTCAGACTAATCCCGAATAGTGTGCTATATCTTTTCTAACAGATCGGACTTACGGTTTTCCTAAAAATGACGATCAAAACTCGGAAAAACTCCCATTGATTAACATTGCGGAATGTTCAGAAATTTAAATCCCAACTGACGTTTTCACACACACAGACGAAAAAGGGCCTGTCAGCCCTGCGTCTCTCCCTCTCTCTCTCCCTCAGAGGATTTATTTTATCAAGCAGCCAATAAGTAATGACCTAAAATCTTCATAGCCACAGTATAGTAGCTTCCAGGTTGACTTGATTCACTCAGTATGGAAAGGAGGCTTGATAAGTATCACCCTGGTAACTGCATAGCAACCAGACAGGGTTACCCTAGCAACCAAATAGCAAATCACATATCTCTGCATCAGAAAATCATACAGACTTCCTGTTTCACTTATTTCACTCAGGATGGAAAGTAGCCTTGATATGTATCACTCTAGTAACTGCCTAGCAACCAGATGTGATTACCCTAGCAACCAAGTAACAAATCACATATCTCTGCAACAGAAAATCATAGAGACTTCCGGGTTGACTTTATTCACTCAGGATGGAAAGTAGCCTTGATATGTATCACTCTGGTAACTGCCTAGCAACCAGACGGGGTTACCCTAGCAACCAAGTAACAAATCACATATCTCTGCACCAGAAAATCGTAGAGACTACCTGTTTCACTTATTTCACTCAGGATGGAAAGTAGCCTTGATATGTATCACTCTGGTAACTGCCTAGCAACCAGATGTGATTACCCTAGCAACCAAGTAACAAATCACATATCTCTGCAACAGAAAATCAGAGAGACTTCCGGGTTGACTTATTTCACTCAGGAGGGAAAGTAGCCTTGATATGTATCACTCTGGTAACTGCCTAGCAACCAGATGTGATTACCCTATCAACCAAGTAACAAATCACATATCTCTGCAACAGAAAATCATAGAGACTTCCGGGTTGACTTTATTCACTCAGGATGGAAAGTAGCCTTGATATGTATCACTCTGGTAACTGCCTAGCAACCAGACGGGGTTACCCTAGCAACCATGTAACAAATCACATATCTCTGCACCAGAAAATCGTAGAGACTACCTGTTTCACTTATTTCACTCAGGATGGAAAGTAGCCTTTATGTATCACTCTGGTAACTGCATAGCAACCAGACAGGGTTACCTTAGCAACCAAGTAACAAATCACATATCTTTGAACCAGAACATCGTAGAGACTTAGGGGTTGACATATTTCACACAGGATTGCAAGGAGCCTTATGAGTATCACTTTGGTAACTCCATAGCAACCAGATGTGTTTACCCTAGCAACCAAGTAACAAATTACATATCTCTGCACCAGAAAATCATAGAGACTTCCTGTTTCACTTATTTCTCTCAGGATGGAAAGTAGCCTTGATATGTATCCCTCTGGTAACTGCCTAGCAACCAGATGCGGTTACCCTAGCAACCAAGTAACAAATCACATATCTTTGAACCAGAACATCGTAGAGACTTAGGGGTTGACATATTTCACACAGGATTGCAAGGAGCCTTATGAGTATCACCTTGGTAACTGCCTAGCAACCAGATGGGGTTACCCTAGCAACCAACTAACAAATCACATATCTCTGCAGCAGAAAATCGTAGAGACTTCATGTTTCACTTATTTCACTCAGGATGGAAAGGAGGCTTGATAAGTATCACCCTGGTAACTGCATAGCAACCAGACAGGGATACCCTAGCAACCGAGTAACAAATCACATATCTCTGCAACAGAAAATCGTAGAGACTTCCGGGTTGACATAATTCACTCAGGATGGAAAGGAGGCTTGATAAGTATCACCCTGGTAACTGCATAGCAACCAGATGGGGTTACCCTAGCAACCAAGTAACAAATAATATATCTCTTCACCAGAAAATCGTAGAGACTTCCTGTTTGAATTATTTCACTCAGGATAGCAAGGAGTCTTGAAAAGTATCACTCTGGTAACTGCCTAGCAACGACAAGTGCTTACCCTAGCAACCAAGTAACAAATCACATAACTCTGCACCAGAAAATCGTAGAGACTTCCTGTTTCACTTATTTTACTCAAGATGGAAAGTAGCCTTGATATATATCACTCTGGTAACTGCCTTTCAACCAGATATGGTTACCCTAGCAACCAAGTAACAAATCACGTATCTATGCAACAGAAAATCATAGAGACTTCCGGGTTGACTTTATTCACTCAGAATGAAAAGGAGGCTTGATAAGGATCACCCTGGAAAATGCCTAGCAACCAGATTGGGTTACCCTAGCACCCAAGTAAAAAATGATATATCTATCTGTCTAGCTATCTATCTATCTATCTATCTATCTATCTATCTATCTATCTATCTATCTATTTATCTTTCTGAGGGTCAATATCTATCTATCTATCTGAGGGTCAATATCTATCTATCTATCTAACTATCTGCGGGTCAATAACTATCTATCTATCTATCTGTGGGTCATACTCTATCTATCTATATCTCAGGGTCAATGACTATCTATCTATCTATCTATCTGAGGGTCAATATCTATCTATCTATGGGTCATACTCTATCTATCTATCTATCTATCTATCTGAGGGTCAATATCTATCTATCTATCTATCTATCTATCTATCTATCTATCTATCTATCTATCTATCTATCTATCTAATCTATTTGATAGACTGAATGGTTTTATAATCTCTAAACTTCGAACTTTGAAAACTACTACTTATAATTACATCAAACTAGAAACCGTAAATCTTCAAACTTTTACAACTACTTCAAACTTTATGCTAGGCTTTCTCAAGCCAACCTAAAGTTTGTACTCAAACTTTTTAATCTAGTTCTTACTAATGTTATACCTAGTCAAAAGAATACACCAATGTATTTCAAACATAAAATAGAACCAGTCCTTAAGGATCCTTGTTGGATTTTTTTAATATCACATGCAGTTCCCAATAGGACTGATATGATAAAAATGTTTCTTTATTACACAAAAATACATCTTTGTGGATTTTAAAACTCCCTACAGGTCCCAGTTAGTTTTTTAAACTATACAGTAGCAAAACATTATCCCAAAACAAGACTAATGACGTTCTGATAAAGCTTAAAACACCATCAATCGTAATAGGTCTGCACTGAACTCACGCCGCGTGCCACCGCTTTATCTCGCGCGTGAGGAATCTTGTGCGTGTCAAGCGCGCGCGGCGTCTCGCGCAGGAGAGTTAAACGATATCATTTTAACACACACATACATGCTCCGTTTTCAGGTAAGACTGCAGTTTTTTTTTTGTTTTTTTTTTTTACACCGCTAGCGTTGATTTCGCTGTATTTAAAGCTGAACTAGTGTGGAAAGTTCCGTTTATTTGGTGTTTATTACGATTTTTATGGTAATTCAGAGCATTGTTTTTCGTCATAACTGTTAGCGAGCTAAATACGGGGCCTTACCGTCTGTTTTTCTGCTAATGTTTATACAGAATAATGCGTAAAGGCGTAGTTTCCAGATACAATCTGGAGTAACCAACAAATACATGACGTTTTGGGGTTAGTGTCGCCCAGATGTGTGAGATAAAACCTTTGGCCTTGTTAGCATGTTAGCGAAGCTCTGCTAGCACGTCTGATACCAGGTCAATGCAAACGCGCTGTGATCAATTAGATATTTCAGGCGTTGTTATTTTATATAATCTCGTAACTATGGGGATGTTAGCAGGCCTAAAGGGTTTCTGAAAGCTCTCTGTTAGATTTCTAATCTATACTATTATAGGCCATAAACACTTTTTAATTTACATTATCAATATTGGAAATGTGTTTGTACAGGTCTAAATTATTGAAATAAATCAATATTGAAAATAGAATGAATGCACTCTTCTGCTGAATAATCGTTTGGAGTGTGTGCAAGCACAATCTGTGCACTTAGCTAAAGAAGCATATTTTATCAATCACTGTTTTCCAGCTCTAAAAGTACCAAATTTCTATGGCAGTTATTGCAAATTGACTCTATATTGCATCTGTGCACTTCTGTCTTGTTTTGTAGTCCTTGGACGAGGACTGCACCCTGGAGGAGGAAGGGTTGGTAGAGGAAGAAGATGAAATTGACCAGTTCAATGATGACACTTTCGGTGCAGGGGCAATCGGTAAGTTCAATGAAACGTTAGCCAATATTGCATATGGAGTACATATGAATGTGCAGTACTGTGCAAAAGTCTTAGGCCCTTAAGATGTTTCACAAAAGCACTTGTTTTAAGATGGTTATTTATATCTTCAGCTTTAGTGTGACAATAGGAAATATAAATGATAGCCTCCCAAGGATAAATTTTGCAAATAGAAAAGATTAGAATAGAAGAGCAGGGAGTCCTACAACATATGTCATGACCCGCCATAAAGCCCCCCACTGAACATCGGGTCAGTCTGAGATTACAAGAAGCAGTTTAGACAGCCAAAATAGATAGAAGAACTCTGGCAAATTCTCCAAGAATCTTGGGACATCCGATCTGCCAACAACCAAGAAAAACGATGTCCAGGTGTATCTAGGAGAATTGAGGCTGTTTTAAAGGCAAAGGTGGTCACACCGAATATTGATGTAGCTTTTTTTTTATGTTTACTGGACTTTGTATGACATTAACTGATAAATAAAAACTAATAATTTCATTATTTTTGAAGACATCCTCACTATGCAACATTTTTCACAAGTGCCTAAATCTTTTGCACAGTACTGTATGTCTAAAATTAGAAGGCAGCTCACTTGGTTTTAGAAAAGAGACCTGAAATATTGAATTACAGCATTTCCATTTTACAATAATCTTTCTTTGTAGATGATGATTGGCAGGAGGAGCATGCCCGCCTCGCAGAACTTGATGAAAGACGAGACGGTCCTGTGGAAGCCGGTGAACCCTCATCCACCTCAGCTGACCTCCCTCCTGCTGGCAGCACTGCCCACCTTTCCACCCTTCCTCCACCTGCCTCTTCCTCCCGCCCTTACTCTGATATAGATGAACGGGCAGGAGGAGACCTAGCGGAGTCACTGACTCGCCTCATCCTGGGCTCGGATCCCGCCATTGCTGGAGTGGGCACGGCCAGTTCGAATCGATTTCACCTGCCTCTTATGCTGTCCAGCCAGGCTCATCCGTCGGCATTAGCTGGACAGCAGTCTTCTCTACTGTTGAGCTACCAACGACAGCAGCGTCTCATGCACAGTGGGTCGACTCCTCTCTCACAGGTTTGTGTCTTAGTTTCAACTAAATAAAGTGAAGCTTTCAAGCAGAGTATAGAGTTAACGTAACAACGTACCATCCTCCATCTTGGATTAACGCCAGTCCAGGGCGCTCTCCCTCCCATTGCTCGCTGGTTTAGACAGCGTCCATTTGGTCTAACCACTTCCACTTTTCTTTGATGGTTCTGTAGTCACAAGTTTTTAACTTAACTTTTCCCTACACTGTTGGTCGGTCCGGTGGCAGCCGTGTGCAGGCAACAGCTGAGACACTTCCTGAGAGACTTTATCGTTTCGCTCATCGCTAACGAGTGGACCATCTGCACCTCGTTTATTGACCATGCCGTGGTTTTGTGCACAGCCATTTCTTTTTTTTCACAATTTGAAAGTAGCTTGAACAAATTATACTGTTATCGCTGTTGCTAACTTTAAAACTAGCGCGTTGACGTGTTGGAAATCCAGTGACGCTGGTAGTGACTATTCTCCCTGACCGTTCAGTGATCTGCAGGATTTTGACGTCACGTTTAGTATCGGCTCGGCTCGCTTTAATCCTTGACTGAGGTGGTACTATCCACAGTGGAAAACTCCAAAAATGCGAGCAGAGCAGAGTTGAGTGGAGTTGTACCGTGCAGTGGAAAAGCCCCTCAAGTCCTCATTGTTGCATAGTGACTCTCCTCAATCTGGGTGACGGAGGACAAATCTCAGTTGCCTCCGCGTCTGAGACCGCCAATCCGCGTATCTTATCACGTGGCTTGTTGAACGTATTACCATGTAGACGTAGCACGTTTGGAGGCTTCACGCTATTCTCCGTGGCATCCACAGAGAGAGAACCACATTATAGCGACCACAAGGAGGTTACCACATGCGACTCTGCCCTCCCTAGCAACTGGGACAATTTGGTTGATTAGGAGGCCTGGTTGGAGTCAAAGTGAAAGTGGTTTTTAATGTTATGGCTGACCGTTGTATATTATCGAGTAGTTAATACAGCTTCTTTTACTGATCTTGTGTGAAAACAACTCGTAGAATGAGGCATGAAGGCATTGATAACACATTTTAATGTCATACTAGAGGATGTTTTCCATGTAGTCTTGAGTACCCTGATGTTTTAAATGTACCTCTAAATGCCTCCCACACCAGTGTGGCTGGTGTCTGAATGTTCACAAACAGTATATCGTTGCTCATATGTTTCAGAATTTTTTTTGGCTCTGAGCAAAGTACAAGGAAGCACTTCGCCGTGAGTGTGCTGGGGCCTTAAAGCTGAAGTATGTAATTACTGTGCCACTAACGCCACCTATTCAAAAATAAAAGTTGTTTTCAAAACCGATTCCTGAGTACACACTCTGTGTGGTGGTTGGTCAAACAAAGAGATAATCTCACCCCACCTCCCACCATTGGTTGTTGGGGCCGGTCTAAGCGGGTCGCTCAATAAACGCAAGAATTTTCATAGCGCACAGAAACGGTGCTTAAAATTTTCTAGAAAATGAACCTAAGAATGGCTTATTTGTTGTTGTCTCTTCATGTTAAGCTGGGATAGGAGAAAGTATTTTAACACAGAAAAAGTGACATACTTCAGCTTTAACCCTACCCCTAACCAGTTTGTAAAATTATTAAATATACCGCAACTTTAAAGTTCTATTAAATACAAACATACCGCCATATCACAGGGTGGCGACTAAATATGAAGAGGTGAAAAAGTTAGCGGAATGCTAAGCTAAAAGGCTAACCGGTTAGCCTGTAAGCTAATGGGAGAAAACAGAACAGGGAAATTTTTCATTTGTATATCTTTATACATTTGTATCTTCGATATATTAATATGAATTGTGACGTATTATTCTTTGTCTTATTTACACATTTACTGTAAGGCAACATGAATCTTGAAGCGTTTGCATAAGATTTTAATCATTCTTTTAGCCAATAAATTCAGTTTATGACAAGGGTTGGGGGGGGTTCTTGGAGTGGATGTGTCGTGGCCTAAAATTTCTTAACTGACATTTTCTCTTTCCCCATACCCCCAAACCCGCTTTCCCATCTAACTTCCACAGATAAACACTCACAGTATTTGGGAGAACAATATGGGCTTCAGTCCTGTCAATGTTAACTCTGGACTAGTCACTCAAACAGAGGTAAAACGTGTGTGTGTGTGTGTGTGTGTGTGTGTGTGTGTGTGTATAAAGATTGCAATTAGGATTGTCTTTCTGTGCATAGTTTCTAAACTCTTGTTTATTCTCAGGATAGTCCACTGCTGTCCATTATTAAAGAGGTTGGGCTTCCGAAGCGCCCTCATGCGCTCGGCAGAGAGGAGGGGCGGGATTTTTCAGAAAGGGTTCCGCCTCCTAGGTCCAGCTCACCTGTGATTGGAAGTCCTCCTGTTAGGGCTGTGCCTATTGGGACTCCACCAAAACATCCCATGAGTCAAATTCTTAATCAGCAGGTAAGATTGTCCTCTCCAAAACAAGTTTCCTTGCTGGTTTGCTTCAATTCAGTTCAGATCGCTATGAATATAGATGGTTCATTGGCTGTATGTTGTGCTCTCTGTGTCTTCCCAGAACAATCACGCTTCAGCAGTTCACGTGAGAGCATCTGTGCCGCTGCGCTACCCTCCTCCCTTCCCTGAGCATCTGTCCCCCAACAATCTCCTCAGCATCACAGTGAGTGCCACTCCAGACTGCCTGAATTTTTCTAAATCAATGCACTCTCCACCATTTTCAAAGCCTCTCTCAATAGAGTGCAACAGTCTGGTCCTGAAAGTAAGAAATCCCATAAATGTTTTCCATATGGGATTTGAGTGTTGACGATAGCTTATTGACCTATTAAGAGACAGATCACTGTGAGCTCTGATGTTGTTAATTGATGGGATATGCTTCTGTAGAAACGTCAGTCCACATTATTTCAACTTTGTGTTGAATAACTGTACTACATGTGAATCCAAACCTAGCTCTGCTTCACAATACTGCTGCCAAGTTTTATACGGTAATGTAAATGATAATAAAGTAGCAGACGTATAAATGATACAATACACCAGTAATCAATGGACATTATGTGTTAATATACCGATAATTGCTGTAAATCTAGTGGGTGCTGCTATCTGTCCTGCCGAAAACAATTCAAACTGGTTTACAGCGCGGATTTGTTTGGAGCTATTGAGAGCTACATGAACCACATGATCGTGTGTTGGTGAGATGAAAGAGTGTCGCAACTCTTTTTCAATGGCTCTGGTCTATGCTGCCTTCACAAATCAATCAGATGAAGGTATCTCAGTAGACAGGATGTGACACAAACGTTGGATTCGGATGTGCCTTGATCACTTCCTACCTCCTGAGGCCGCATTTTCCTGGTTTCAGACGCAGCCAATATGGAAAAAAATATATTGCATTCCAAAGCCACTTTTTGTGTTGCCTTATCAATGCTTTACTCATCTGCCACAATAATGCACTGCATTTTAATGATCTGAATTATCATTTTTATAATACGTTATATTTAGGATTATTTAAATATTACTGTTTATAATTATTGTATCATTTTAACTTATTACCTCATTTCCCAAATCGGATGTCCAACAAAGACCTTCAAGATGGCAACTTAAAAAAGCAAATTGGCCTTCTTTCGAAATTGTGTTATGAAAAATTTATTTCAGCAACTCAAGACAATCAGAACTCTATAGAAACTTTTACTGAACAGTTAATTGATATTGCAAATGAAACAATTCCAAAGACATCCTCTAAATCACACTGTAAAGTTAACCCCTGGTTTAACGAGCAGTGTAAAAAAGCTATCGGGGCACGGAAAAAGGCGGAAAGACTTTTTAATAAACAGCCTTCAACGGCTAATTTTATATCTTTTAAAATTTGTAGAGCTCAAGCTCGCAGAACTATAAATGAAGCAAAGAAACAAAGCTGGAGACAATTTGTATCAAGTTTAACATGTTATACTCCCATGAAGAGGATCTGGAACATGATTCGCAAAATGAAGGGCATTGGAAATGGATTTAATATTCAACATATTAAAAAAACTAGATATTCTTCAGACAAAGGAAATGGATATAGCAAATACATTAGCAGAATCTTTTGAAAAGAATTCGTCAATAGAAAACTGCCTCCCTGAGTTCCAGTTAATTCGAATACAGCAGGAAAGGGAAAAATTGAACTTCTGTTCAGATAACAAAGAAATGTATAATCAACCTTTCAAGATGGATGAATTAATACACTCTTTAAAATGTTCCCATGACACTGCTGTTGGGCCAGACCAAATTCACTATCAATTCTTAAAGCACTTACCCCAAAGCATATTATCTCTTCTTTTAGATAATTTCAACTCTGTCTGGTCTTCTGGACAAATACCACCCTCCTGGAAAGAAGCAACCGTAATTCCTATACCTAAACCAGGAAAAGACCATTCAGATCCAAATAACTATCGACCAATCGCTCTTACCAGTTGCCTCTGTAAAACGATGGAGAGAATGGTAAATAATCGGCTCGTTTGGACTCTGGAGTCGAAGAAACAAATAAGTGACTATCAATGTGGCTTTAGACGTGGAAAGTGCACTTTGGATCAATTAATCCGACTGGAAACTTATATTAGAGATTGCTTCATTAGAAAAGAACATGTTGTTGCTGTCTTTTTTGACTTGGAAAAAGCATATGATACAACATGGAGATATGGGATCTTGAAAGATCTTTACCACATGGGTTTTAGAGGACGATTACCCATCTTTATTTCCAATTTTTTGGCTAGCAGATATTTTAAAGTCCAAGTAGGAAACACCTTGTCGGATATTCACAAACAAGAAATTGGAGTTCCTCAGGGAAGCATTCTTTCTGTCACTCTTTTCAGCATTAAAATAAACAGCATTGAGAATATCATTGGATCTAATATATTCTGCAGCCTATATGTGGACGATCTCTGCATCTGCTATAGAGGGAAGAACATGAGTACAATTGAAAGGCAACTGCAGTTATGTATTCACAAAATATACCAGTGGTTAGTTGAAAATGGATTCAAATTCTCTAAATCAAAAACAGTCTGTACCCACTTCTGTATCCAGCGATCCCTTCATCTTGATCCAGAACTCTTCATTAATAGAGAACCGATTAATGTTGTTAAAGAAATTAAGTTCTTAGGACTTCTTTTTGACAACAAAATGACTTTCATTCCTCATTTGAAATCACTAAAAAACAGGTGTCTTAAAGCTATGAATATAATGAAAGTACTGGCAAAAACAAAATGGGGAGCAGATTACATGGTTCTTTTGAGACTCTATAGAACACTAATTTGTTCCCGGCTGGACTATGGAAGCATAATATACGACTCTGCCAGAGAATCATATAAGCAGATGCTGGACTCAGTACATCATCACGACTTGCGACTTGCCTTGGGAGCGTTTAGAACTTCGCCGGTGCAAAGCTTGTACATTGAAGCCAATGAACCTTCACTTCAAAACAGACGATTGAAGCTCTCACTCCAATATGCTGTCAAAATAAAGGCAAATAAAACCAATCCAGCTTATTCTTCAATCTTCAACCCACAATTTACTCCTCTGTATGAGAGCAAACCTAAAAGTATCAGATCCTTTGGTATTCGTATTAAACCTCATTTGGAGAACTTGAATATAAATTTGAACATTCTAAATCAAATACAATTCAATTCTATATCTCCCTGGAAATTAAAGAAGCCTAATATCAATTTGGATTTGGCTCATCAGAAGAAAGGAGTGACCCATCCAAATGTATATAGATAGCAATATTTGGAAATAAGAAACCAATTCCCTTCCCATGTACCTATATTCACAGATGGCTGGAAGATGAAAAACAGTGTAACGGCAGCTATGGTGACTGGAAATCAATGCTATGGAATTCGTATTCCAAAACAGTGCTCAATTTTCTCTGCTGAGGCACGTGCTTTACTTTTAGCTTTGGAGCATATTGAAAATTCTCTGCAAAAATGTTTTATAATTTTTACTGACTCTAAATCCTGCCTTCAAGCAATGGACACTTTAAAAATTGATCATCCTTTAGTGGACCGCATCTTAACCAAAGTGGATTATCTACTAAATCAGTTCTTCAGCATTATTTTTTGCTGGGTTCCAGGACATGTTGTCCTTTCAGGAAATGAACAAGCTGATGCAGCTGCTAAGGAAGCTCTTAATCAGGAAGTTAATGAATGTCAAATCCCTCCCTCAGATATCAGACCGACTATTAACCAATATATTTTAAATAAGTGGCAAGAAGAGTGGAATATGTGCAAGAACAATAAGTTGTATGTAATTCATCCGGAAATTTCAAACAGACTTTTTATCAATTTTAAAACTAGACTTGATCAAGTGGTCTACACTAGATGCCGTATAGGTCACTCAAATCTGACCCATGCTTTTTTGCTTAAAGGTGGAGACCCAACCCTATGTATGTTTTGTAATATTCCCTTATCTGTCAAACATATTTTACTAGATTGCCCTGGTCTTAACGCAAGTAGAATGCTATTTTATGAAGTTACTTCGTTAAAGGACTTATTTAATGAGATTGTGCCTGAAAAGGTTTTGGATTTTTTATCATATGTTAATCTTAAAAAAAATATTGTATAACATGACTTGCTGTCTATATTTGTTTTGTTTTTATTGTATTTATATGATATTTGTATTTTTGTAATTGAATTCTTGCCAT
Source organism: Moxostoma hubbsi (assembly GCA_032164185.1). Lineage (NCBI taxonomy): Eukaryota > Metazoa > Chordata > Actinopteri > Cypriniformes > Catostomidae > Moxostoma > Moxostoma hubbsi. The sequence continues at coordinate 6,969,616 of JAVLUX010000012.1, forward strand.
GAAAATAGCTTTGAATGCTGACATGACATTAAACAAAACATACTACTACTGTATCATTTTATATTGAATTAATATTATTTGAGGGTCTTTCTCTGCGATTATTTATATATGCGATTTAATCTGCATATCATGTAATTAATTTGATACAAATTTTAGCGATTGACAACCTTAATTTAAATAAATAGTTTTTATACTTCAGAGCTGGTTGGTTTGGTTCATGACTTTACATAGGATTTTCTGAATGGAAAAATGAATGGGAAAATACTTCTGGAAGCAAGCTGTTTGAACCTCTTGCATTATTAAATTTATCCTCAACAATCTGAAGGTAAAGCTGTAATGCAGTGAACAAAAAATTTAAACAATTTTGCAGGTTGATGCCTATTTGTTGGCTTCAACAATCAGTGGCCACATCAGTTTTGAATGGGTTTGTGTTTTAAAACAAGCTCAGTCCTTAACTCACTGATCTCACTCTGTCCTTTTTGTGTTTTCTCAGAACTCGCATTTGTCTCATCCTCCGTTCCCTGCCGGTGTTGGTCCTGTCCTCTCTCAAATACAGAGAGCACAACTGCTCAACTCTCAGGTGTGTAGATTTCATTTAATGGAAATTCAAAATTGAACTCAACAGAATGATAATTATTTTTGCTGAATTAACCCTTTAATGAAATAAATGTGTGTTCAAAAGCATAATTTATAGCGATATCATAAACCATACGGTGTAGTATGAGTGATACTGGAGTTTCCATCATGCCTTTAACAATAGAAGTACAGTGCTTTGAGAAAGTATTTGCAGTGTCCTGATTTTTTTTTAATATATATATATATATATATGTATATATGTGTGTATATATGTATATGTTAGTTTGACGCAAAAAAGTTCTCCAACACCTATATCACCCATGTGAAAAACTAACTGCCCCCTTAAACTTAATTGCTGGTTGTGCCCCCTTTAGCAGCACCAGCTGCAACCAAACGCTTCCGTTAACTGGAGATCAGTCTTTAACAATGCTGTGGGGGAATATTGGCCCACTCTTCTTTGCAGATCTGCTTTAGTTCAGCCACATTGGAGGGTTTTCGAGCATGAACTGCCTGTTTAAGGTCCTGCCACAGCATCTCAATCGGGTTCAAGTCAGGACTTTGACTAGGCCAGTCCAAAAACTTTAATTTCGCTTCTTTTGAGCCATTCAGAGGTGGATTACTCCTATGCTTTGGATCTTTGTCTTGCTGCAAAATCCAGTTCCGGACTGATGACCGGACGTTCTCCATTTAGGATTTTCTGGTAGAAAATGTTTCCCTATATTACTGCAAGTCGCTCTGAAGCAGCAAAGCAGATGACCTTAATGTTCTTCTGGGTTAGCAGTGTTTTTCACCTCGCCACTCTTCCATGAATTGCATTTTTGGCCAGTGTCATGAACTGTGACTTTTATTGAAGTGAAAGAGTCCTGCAGTTCTGCTGAATCCCATTATGAATGCAGTTTCATAGATTTGGGGATTTAGTAACTAAAGGGCAAATACTTTTTCACACTGTTGGTATTGTAAAACGTTTTAGCTTCAATAAATGTAATTATCATTTAAAAACTGTATTTTGTTTTTACTCATATTGCCTTTTGTTTTATGTTAGATTTTGTTTGAATTTTTAATACAATTTAGTCTGAGATATACACAAAAATAGAAGAAATCAGGATGGGGGCAAATACTTGTTCACAGCACTGTATGACAGACTCTCTTTTCGTTGCTCATCCTATTATCTTATGCGACACTTTTTTTGGTTGGTCAGTTCCAGCGTGGTCCTGGTCCAGCTCCTCCATTATTACAGGGAGGTGTTGGGGGTTTTAGACCGTTCTTTGGGCCGTCTGGCCCTAGAGTGGGTCTCCACAGCCCATCTCTCAGCCACACACCCATCCGACATAACACCACCCACCTCCACCCGCAGCACCGCAGGATGCTCAACCAGAGGATGCAGAGCAGAGGCTCGGGGTGAGTACCATCATTGTGGCCTGGAGGAAGCACCACTTTAAAATGCCTCATGTAAATTTTTCTCTCTGCATCTCATGCTCAGAGATCACGTCGGAGGGAGAGGTGTTGGGGAAAGGAAAAACAGAGACCCCTATAGTAATCTGATGACTCAAAGAGAGAAAGAATGGGTAGCTCGAATACAAATGATGCAGCTTCAAAGCACTGACCCTTACCTGGATGACTACTATTACCAGGTAATGACACTTCAACATTTACTCGTTCGAAATGAAAGGGATAGTTCACCCAAACATGAAAATTCATGTCATGTCATTCCAAAATTGTGGCGCACTAATGGAGCATTTATGAAGAATATCCTGGCTAATTTATTTCCATATAATGAAAGTAAAAAGGGACTGGGGCTGTCAAGCTGTAAATGAAGTCTATTAAAAGTTTTACATACAGTATAAAAGTTGAGTGATGGATTAGTGCAGCAGAATCCAAAGAGGCTGTAGCTTTAATCGCTGTTTCTGGTGTATGACATCTATTCTTACTTTGCAGAATTACTATGAGAAGATGGAGAAGCGTCAGGAACGGGACAGAGACCATAGAAAGGAGCATACCACCAAACTCATCACTCCTCAGGTGGCTAAGCTCGAGCACACCTATCGCCCAGGTACAAACAGCACAGTCATTGGCAACTGTCAATCTCTATCATGTCAGTTAGTATGATAATAATGTAGTCCTAACTTAATGTCACAAAACATTTAAAGGAATGGGACACCCAAAAATGAATTCTCATCATTTACTCACCCTCATGCCATCCCAGATCTGTATAACTTTCTTTCTTCTGCAGAGCACTTGTGAAGATTTTTAGAAGGATAATTCAGCTTTGTAAGACCACACAAAAGTAATCCATACGACTCCAGTGGTTTAATCCATGGCTTCAGAAGTCATATGATAGGTGTGGCTGAGAAACGGAAGAGAATGTTTTAGTCGTTTTTTTATAGAAAAAAAAAGGACTACAATATTCTCACTTGTTTCTCAGCCAGACTGAAGACATCACATCACTTCTGAAGACATGGATTTAAACACTGGAGTCATATGAATTACTTCTATGCTGCATTTATGTGCTTTTTGGAGCTTCAAAGTTTTGGTCCTGATTCACTTGCATTTTATGGACATACATAGTTGAGAGATTTTTCTGAAAATCTTAATTTGTGTTCAGAAAAAGATCAATAAGTGCTTTTTTTTATTATAAATTTCCATTCCATCTTGACCAGCTCCGACCAGTAGGTGGTGATATGCATGAAGAATGCAAATTGCCAAAAACCGAAGAATGTAAAAGTGAAGATTTATGGTAAAAATTGGAGTTTCTCAGAAATTATGTTTATTTAAATACCCCGTGTGCTGTTTGTGTGTTTCATAGTGCAGTTTGCTGGCTCGCTAGGCAAACTCACCGTATCCAGTGTGAACAATCCAAGGAAAATGATTGATGCTGTGGTGACCACTCGCACTGATGACGAGGTCAGTTCTTGTAACAGCAGCTAAAGCACAGAGCACATTTTAACAAGCAACTTTCTTATCGAACTGTCGTGTGGTCTAATCTCACATGATAATGTGAATTTTGTTCATTTCCGTTTATATTGTTAGTTTGTTTGTTTCTTTAACCCTCCTATTGCCCGAGGGAGGTAAAAAATAATAATAATAATAATAATAATAATAGTTTTTAGTATGGAAAGCAAACGCTGTGACTTTGTCAAGCTTATCAAAATAGATATATATAAACATACTGATCAGACACAGCATTACAGAAATACTCAAACCAGCCCGTCTGGCACCAACATTCATCCATGAGATTATCTAATCAGCCAATCATGTGGCAGCAGTGCATAAAATCATGCAGATACGGGTCAGGAGCTTCAGTTAATGTTCACATCAACCATAAGAATGGGGGAAATATTTGATCTCAGTGATTTGGACCGTGGCATGGTTGTTTGTGCCACACAGGCTAGTTTGAGTAATTTCTGTAACTGCTGATCTACAGGGATTTTCACACATAACAGTCTCTAGAATTTACTCAGAATGGTGCCCAAAACAAAAAACAGCTAGTGAGTGTCAGGCCTCATTATATTATATGTATACACACGTATGTATACAAGATAGCTGGCTACCTGAATGTACTGAATGACCAGGTCAGATGCGTAACTAGACCCCATTTACTTGGGCACATGTCCCAGTAAAAGCTCAAGTATGAGTTTTTACAATTTACTTTATTTGTCAGTGCATTCATTTAGATTGATAATCCTGGGAAAAAAGAAATGGATCTATCTAAATGCAACACAGTAACCCACCCAATCAATGCTTGTAAAAGCGACGCAGTTTAACTGAAAACACACAGCTTGCAGAAATCCATGTTCGTGCGGCGGGTGCCGGTGCGCTTGCTATAACCAACGCCACTGCACACACACACACACACACACACTAAGTCCAGGAGCCGGTTGCACCAGCTATACGTAAGTTAAAACTTAGCCTAGTTGTGTCGTAAATGGGCACTAAGTCACAATTTACACACTAATAAAAATGTGAGCATTGCACCATTAAACATGGGTAGGATGTAACATTATGTATAAACTAAATATTTAATGGAAGCCTCCAGGAGTAATGGTCGGAATAAAAAAGCAGACTCATTTTATGACATCAATGTGCTCATGTTTTGCGTGATAGTCATCAATCATTTCGACATATGAGGTTGCCATTTACACTCGTTTACATTTACAAGAGAGAGAGAAAAAAAACTTTCTTTTAAGCAGCTCTTCAGCATGATATCGTTCAAATGGGGCAGTTTTCAGTGTGTGTCGTCCGGTGTAAAGTGTTAAAGATATTAAAATGAATAATTGTCTATTTTTCCAGCCTGTTGTATTAGCATTTATTTATCACCCCTTATTTATTTTAGATACAGTTCCTATATATTATTTACACAGGGCAAATATACTATTTATTAAATCTACTTTTATTACATATTACGTTAATGGGGATATAATTTATTACAGCTGACAGTTACACGCGCAGACAAGGTTTGAACATTAACTGTAACCACTCCGTAAAGTCTTCGCCAGCACATCCCAAAGACTTTCAATAGAGTTAAGATCAGGACTCTGTGGTGGCCAATTCATGTGTGAAATTGAATCCACTTGCTCCCTGAACCACTCTTTCACAATTTGAGCCTGATGAATCTTGCCATTTCCTGGAATATGCCGGCAGGGAAGAAAAAAATCAATTGATGGGATAACATGGTCATTAAATACATTCAGGTAGTCAGCTGACTTCATTTTATTGCCGAATAACATTGCTGAGACAAGACCCGACCAATTGAAGCAATCCCAGATCATAACCATTATTTAAATCCAAACGGTGACACTTTTTGTTTTTGGTTTAATTATTTTTTAATTCTCACATTAGCTGGTCATATACATTTAATGTTATGTTATTTTTAAATAAAAGTTAATTAAAATTTTGATAAATATGTCCTTGCATGTATCACACTGGTTTGGCTGTATATTTTGAAATGTCAAAGAATTTCTCAATTGTATTTAAAAAATTGTAAATTAAAAAAAAAAAAAGTTAAATTAAATTGGTTAAACTGTATTCAAACGTAGCATTTCATATGTCACGTGGTCACTGATTGTTTCTGTCACATTTAAGGAGAAACGTGAGAAACAGGTGTGGAATAAAAGACGGCAAATCCTTTACACTGTGGAGAAGGTAAGAGACCGTTATCAACTGTAACTCTCCCTGTGTTTTCATTCTGATAGGATCAGTCTCAAATGTATTCCCATACATGACAGCAGTGTCATGTGTAATGCATTAATATGTATTTATAATCCGCAAATATTTTATTATGCAGATGTACAGTCTATTGCTAGAAGTGCAAGACTTTGAGAAGAAGTTCTTGCAGACCCCTGAGCACCAAAGAGACGCACTGCTAGAACAGCACAAAACCCACACACTGCAACTCTACAACTCCCTCCGAGAAAAAGAGTGGGATGACCGGTGAGCAAGACCTACATTGATTCATTATTCAGATAATATGGAGCCCAAGATCAGGCCCAATGTGTTCATTGGTTTCATTTCGGTCCTCCTGCAGAGTGAGTGATCAGCAGTGTTTAATGATCATGTCTGTGCGCAAGGGGAAACGCCTCATCTCCAGACTCCTCCCCTTCCTGCCACAGCCCCAGGCTGCAGCTATTGTCATGGCAATAGCCAGGAACCTTCCAGCCCTGGCCAAGAAAGACAAGCAAGACCAGGTAAAATTAGACAGAATTTTATTTTTTGTCTTATATGGGGCATTCACACTTGCAAATTTTTATTGCTGGAGGTCTGAACGGCTCTATTGTTAGTCATAGCGTAGCTTCCTATTGCTGGGTGCTTTTAAGGGATAGTTCACACAAAAATGAAAATTCTCCCATTATTAACTCACCCTCATTCCATCCCAGATGTGTATGACTTTATTTCTTCTGCTGAACACAAAGTTAGTTATTATTGTTGTTATTATTGAAGTTAGTTATTTTGTAATATTTATTTACAAAATAACGCCGCTGGAAACGTCCCGTAAGATCCAACAGAGCTGAGTGGAACAGTGGTGAACTTCAGCTTGCTGTTGCACAACCGCTCCGCTCCAAAGATAAAATCTGACTGACAGACGCACGCCAGCATCCCTTTATGTATGTCCGGGGGTGGGACATGCAAATTCTATCGGCCAATTTCTCATTGGCTTTTTCTCAAGTTCAGAGTTACGCGAGGGTCCCAAGGAAGACCCCTTGTGTCACTTCATTCGACACAACGTCGAGTGAGTGACAGAAGGGGAACGAGAATTTGGCATGTTCGAACAACTTCTTTGCTTTGTTCCTGTAGGTACTCTGTTGGTTAGTTGAACCGGTCACGGTGGTAATCCAGTCCATGTCGAGCACCTCCCTCACCGACCTCCTGCAAGAGCTGCAAGGCAGTGAAGGACAGTTTCCCCTCGTGCTGCAAAATAAGGTACTGGAGTCTACTTTTTGTCAAACGTATTAATATATGAATGCTATGTGGTGATTTGTTACTTCTGTCTGTTGTAAATGAATCCACTGTGTTATTGTGATTGTCAGTTTGGTGTGACGCTGCTCTATCTGATTCTGAGTGAGGGAGAGAGAATGCAGAGCTCTGATGCCAACTGCCAGCTCATGGATGACAACCGATGGTGAGCATCTACCTGCATATTAAACCAATTACAGGTCTTCCCTTCATTACAGATGCACAAGGCGTTAAATAAAATTGTACCAGCTGGATAATGGTTGTTTTTGGAAAATGACATAAAAAATTTGCATTTTAGTAGTGGTGTGTGAAAGGTAGCAGTACATCTAAAACATTGAAAGCCATTGTTTGTGTGAATAACAGATGGGTACCTTTACCAGGAAAATTAATCTGGCAAATGTATTGCATGTCAGTGGTGTTTGTCTAACGGTGGCTGTTGCAGTATTTGTCTTTATCTTTAGTTAATTTGGATAAAGAGTGGTTACTACTAAACTATCTTATGTCATTGCTTCTCATTTTTTAACTGTTTAGTTTCTTTTCATTTTGTCTCACCCATTTTACCTCCTAAACATTTTTTTTTTTTTTTTTCTCAATCTTTCATGTCCAGGACTGAGTTGGTGTTCTCGGTGACGAGGGAGCTTTTGAAAGTCCCATCTTCTGCTCTCTCATCTCCCCTGTTCACTCCTCCAAACCTTGTCTTGCTGTTCTCTCGATATGTGGACCGGCAGAGACTCGAACTCCTGCAGGAGAAGCTACAGTGAGTTTTTGCACTTAAATAATCGCCGCAAACTAAAGTTTGAATAGATTGAAGACATTAGGGCTGGGCAATCTTGATAGCATTTTGAGTATATTCAGTATATCTCAATCTTTTTATTTTTACTTTGAAATGGCTAAAAAGGGGATTGTTTTATTTTCTTGGCCATTGTAGCCAAGTAAATTTGAAATGTTTAAAGCAGTTAGTAAAATTTAAAATAATCAAGGCAAGTTTTCTCAATAATTAAACGCAAGGCAAAATATTAAATTATTCAGTTAATTTATATGCCGTAATAAGCAGCAGTATTTAGCTTGAGACATCCATGATTTTGTTTGGTTTGAAGGAAATTAATCATTGAATCGGAGTGTTGAATTGATTCACTGAAATGAATCGAGCTTACCAACTCATGCCAATTTTGTTACATAAGTTTAATCAAAGATGCTTTTAAAAATCTCATACCCAGAAATCTTGATAAGTAATAGATCAGGAAATTAGCCTAGGAAATAAGATAAAAAATACAGGTTACACTGAAATTACTAGTACGATTCACTTAATGTTTCGCAAGCTTTTGATCACAGTTTTTCTAAGTACATTTTGTTGGTATAAAATAGTAATATCTACTTATGGGAGAGAATAAATTTCACTTTACATCAGTACTCTGATGTATAGGGTAGAGTCACATGGGGTAACCTCCTCGTGGTGGTGATTAGTGGTTCTCTCAATGGGGCGTGTGGTGAGTTGTGTGTGGATCTCGGAGAGTAGCATGAGCCTCCACATGCTGTGAGTCTCCGCGGTGTCATGCACAACGAGTCACGTGATAAGATGCGCGGATTGACGGTCTCAGAAGTGGAGGCAACTGAGACTTGTCCTCCGCCACCTGGATTGAGGTGAGTAACTGCACCACCACAAGAACCTAGTAAGTAGTGGGATTTGGGCATTCCAAATTGGTAGAAAAAGGGGATAAAAAAATCTTATGTGCATTTTGGCATTGTAAACTTTTTATAAACACATTTAATCATGTATCACATGACATACGGAGCCTTCCACAGGGAGCCTAATGCATTCTGTGTAGTCTATTCAATCACCTTGCATTAGAGATGCAGAGCTGCACATCTTAATCTTTTCTGCTATATTTCACCACAAAGACATGGCAAAAAAACTTCATTGCAAATATAGTGAATATTCAGTATATCCTCCTGCCCTAGAAGACATGTTTGGTTTCATGTTCAGTGTATGATACATTTGATCAGAAAAGATTTGAGCATTTAGATTGACTTGTGTTTTCTTATTGTTTTCTCCCAGGATCACAGCCTTGTCCAGGTAGAAGTTTCTTCACACGTTGCTGTCGAGGAGAGACTGACGATTAATGTATTTGTGAACGAGCAGTTTTATGTGTGGATATGTACTGGAGAGTGAGGGACATTCCTGCAGAAAATTGTCACTTTCCTGGTCTTATAGTTACAATTGATAAGAATTATGTTTAAATGTTAAAGAAACGGTTGTCAATAGGTTTGTCGATACAGACGATCAGGTATATACATTTTATCTTCCATTAGGGTCAACTCTGAGCAGATAAAGCAGGGAAGGGTCCTCACCAAATCCTTGCGTGGCAGATGATATTTTTCCCATTGAAATGGCTCAATCATGAGAACATCAGACCTTATTTAAGACACATTGATTTGAGAAATTTGCTGTATATTAATATCTTAATTTTTCTTATACACTGCAGCTTGAGGTATGTTTGTGAAAGAGTGATTGTGCAAGTGTGTTTGTGAGTTTCAATGAAGGTTTAAACAAAGTCATTCTTCATTTTTGAATATCTTAACATGATGCCTGTGATAAAACATGAAATTAAAACTTTCAATTATACAAAGTCATCGTTCAGTTGTGCTGTTTTGGTCTTATCAGCTGGTGCAGTGCGTTCCCACAACACTCAGCTACATAAAACATGAAGAAAAACAAATTGATTTGCGTTTGGAGTTAAATTGATTAAAATGCTTGCATATAAAAAATAATACAAGTGATTTGAACTTATGTGTAAATTAAATGAGTATATGAGTACATTTGCAGAAATTGACAGATAAAGGATCTTTACATAGAATTGGATGGATTGTATATAATAAGTGAGATACACATTATTTTATGTATCTTTTGAATAATTTATCTTTAATTTACACTCATTTCAAATTACATGATTGCAACTCCAAAATATTTGCAATTGGAGCGATTTAGGATTAATAAAAATATGACAAGTTAAAATAAGGTGGTGTGAAACTTGAGATGATAAACAGGCGAGGCAATCGTGTTATAGTATATAAGGTGTCTCCAAGAAACTAGGCTTCCTTTAAGAGCAAGGATGGGTTGAGGCTCGCTGATTTGTCATGCTTCAGCAAACAATCCAGCACTTTGAGAACAGACCCATATATGCATGATTATATGCACTGCTGCCACACGATTGGCTGATTAGATAATCGCATGGATGGTTGTTGGTGCCAGACGGGCTGGTTTGAGTATTTCTGGGATTTTCACACACAACAGTCTCTTGAATTTACTCTGAATGGGGCCAAAAACAAGAAACAACCAGTGAGGGGCAGTTCTGAGGATGGAAACACCTTGTTGATGAGAGAGATCAACAGAGAATGGCCAGAGCTGATTAAGTCTACGGTAACTCCCATAACAGCTCTGTGCAATTGTGTTGAGAAGAATATCATCTCTGATATCATCTGGTTTTAATGTTGTGGCTGATCGGTGTACACTTCAAATTCCTTTAACAAGTGAGATATGCTGCATCCAGACACTGTCTTTTTCAGGGACGTCCCTGCATTTTCCAGCAGGACAACGCCAAAGCACACAGCAGTATGCCCAGATTACAGGTGCATGGCTGTGTGAGCAGAGAGTGCGGGTGCTAGATTGGCCTGCCTTCAGTCCTAACCTGTCAACAACTGAATGTGTGGCACATTATAAAGCACAACATATGGCAACGAAGACCCCATTCAGTTGTACAGAACTTGCATAATGGATGAATGGGGGGAAATTACACTGCTCAACTTAATAAACCTTTGTCTCGTGGAATCAAACGCTTAATAAGTGTTATTAGAAGAAATGGGGATGTTACACAGGGGTAAACGCTCGACTGTCCCAAATTTTGCAACATGTTCCAATCATCTAATTTAAAAGAGGGTACATTTTCAGATTTTTATATATATATATATATATATATATAACATTAGTAAAACATCAAATAATGTGTTGTAGTGCTTTCAATATAGCACATGGTGAATATATATATATTTTTTTATGTTTTATTCGCATTTTTCCATGCTGTAAGGGGGTATAAGGGAAAATAGGAGGTGAGAACAGGCTTGGCAATATAAATAATAGTTTAATGATAAACTGAACTTTAAACACAAACACACAGAGCAGCTGCATGTCATTCTCTCTCCCGGACTGTCGTCACCGGCCGCCTTTATCCCTCGCGCGCCCCCATCAGGCTGATTGGGGACCGGGCGTGCGTCCTCCTCCGCGGATGTGGTACTATTTAAACAATTACTTTTTATTTGTATTTCTTTTAAACAGTTGTAATCAATTGAAACAATTATGTATCACAGAACAAAGAGTCATTTAAACAGTATAAAATGACAACATTTATAACACATTACAACTTGCTTTGACATGATATTTATAAAAAAAAAAGTACCCTTTTTATGAAAAAATCTTCAGGCAACCCTTGCCTGAATGTATCCTAGTGTGATTTTATTTGACTCTTTATCAGAACTAATATATACATATGATATTGACATTTTAGTTTGGAGGATTGAATTTCACAAAGATTTTAATATTTTTCCAGATTCCAGTATTGACACTGACTACCACCCCTGGAGTCGTGAATGTGCTGAGTGACTCCAGTCAGGTCTCCTAAGCAACCAAACTGGCCCTGTTGCATGAGAGGGTAGAGTCACATGGGGTAACCTCCTCGTGGTGGTGATTAGTGGTTCTCTCAATGGGGCGTGTGGTGAGTTGTGTGTGGATCACGGAGAGTAGCATGAGTCTCCACATGCTGTGAGTCTCCGCGGTGTCATGCACAACGAGTCACGTGATAAGATGCGCGGATTGACAGTCTCAGAAGTGGAGGCAACTGAGACTTGTCCTCCACCACCCGGATTGAGGTGACAATACTTTTTTGGTTTCAAATAAAAACATGTCGAAGTGTGGTACAGTTACAGGCCCAGCGTTGTGTTGATGTATCATCATCTAACTGTACGGAGACGTCACTGCTCTTTGAAGACACTCTGACACACTGAAGCATCTGGTAAACTGGCCGAATAGGTCTTTCAGTTTGTGTATAATATCCAGAGTCCCAGAGAAAGTTGTCTGCTTTGGGGTATGACTTTAAGATCATGAGGAGGGTTCTGGTAATGTGGCATTAGGATTATACTTTCATTTATTTATGTGTGTGGTCACATAAACTTTCACAAACCTGTTCCTTCATTGAATCCTGACAATGATGCGGTCTGTATTGCTCAATGTGATTTTTAATTCTGAGACCAAATGCAACATAATTTCATTGCATGCAATCCATTAACATTTACTTAATCCAACTGTGTTGGGACTATGTTTATCATATTTGTTGCATCAATGTATTGCTGAAAACATGCAGGGCATTTCCAGTTCCAAGCATGCTTTGTATGGGACTGGATTGGGTATGGAAGCAATTCAATGCCATATATATTTGCAAACAATATAAAGTATCGCAAAAGAAAATAAAGTTTTGCAAAAGAAAAAAAGTATTGAGCAAAAAAAAAAAATTTTTTTTTCAAACAAAAATGAAGTATCACAAAAGTAAAATAAAGTATCGAGGAAATAAAATAAAGTTTTGCAAACAAAAATAAAGAATTTCAAAATAGAAATTAAATATAGCAAATACCAAGATATAATTAATTGCAGCATTGATTTTGCCACACATATTTTTCTTTGCAATGCCTACTAATTATTTTGCAACGCTCCTTTTAATTTGCATTTCCATCAAGTGTGAGCTCCTGATACCGTTTTGCCTTTGCGCTTCACTTTTTTGCGCGTTTCAGTATATGGCACTGTTTTGACGTGGGGGTGGAGTCAGAGGATTGGGGCGTGTACAACGGGCTCACGGATGCCTCCCTGGAAGTTACGTCATTAGCTTGAGACAGGGATCAATCATCATGGCTGAGCAGAGGCATCGCGGTGGATCTCAGGTGTGTAAAGTTGATTATTTCCTTTTATTTAATTAGCATTAAATGTGTATTAACAGCGTTTGCTTCAGATAAAGATGTTAGAGATCAGTTAAAGCGGTGGATTTATTAGCCATACTCGCTAACGTTAGCTAGCAGCTTTGGATAATTTGCATATTTGTAAGGAGTTATTAGTGTTAACAGATAATTGACAATCGTGAGAGGATCCTCTGGTGTCAAACAACAAATACGCTGTCAACAAGTCATTTTTATTGTAGCTATAAATTAAGTAATATAACAAACTAAGCTGTCATTTCCATAATATCTTGTCAAAATATCATACAAACCTTATTTTGCGTTTTGTATATGTAAACTTGCTTTCTGACTCCTGTTGAGTGCACAAGATAGCGAGTCTTACTACATTGACAAAAACGGGTTTATTTAGTGTTTGTGACGTGCTGGTGTTTATTAATATGTAAATAATTTATAACCAAAGTTTACTATATTAAGTAACATTGCATTTACATATTACATATAATTAATTTGACTTTTCTGCCAAGGATCTCTCATTGGCATTCATATGTACCTTGTAATAAACTTTCAATTGTAAATCCTGTAGCACTTGGATCATTTCCTCACATTCAAACACTCATGAAAAGCTTTCCTTTATATGTTTGCTCACATTTTCAAAGGATTATTGATTAGAGTGACCATTACTGTTACTGTATACATGTTCCAGTCATTTTACTGTACAGTTTGAAAAAATTAAATGCAAAATCACACCAAAAATTCATCCTAGCACTTGCATCACTTCCTCATGTTCAAACACATCATAAGAAGCTTTCCTTTATAGGTTGTTATTAATATAAAGGCAAAATCACCCCAAATATTTCATTTTGTCCTGGCACGTGGATCAGATCCTCATATTCAAACACTCGTAAAAAGTTTCATTTTTGAGTTCTTGTTCAAACATGCCATGATTATTAACATTAAATTTAAACTCATTTAATGTAGTATTGGACAAAATTACAGGGAAATAATCTCCTGACATCATACCCAGAATGTCTTCTTACATTTTATATGGTATTGAGATGAACTTTAACTTTAAAATGATCTAAATGAAAACCCAGATACAACAAGTGACAGATCAGAGAGATAAGGGAAGAGAGTTGGCAACACAGAAAAATCAAAACAATGTCATGTACTTGTTTACAAATGATCCAGCAAAGTCACTGTGACCTCGTCGCTCTTCTCCTAAACCGCTTGAACCGGTCTGTGTTCGTAGCTTTGACCTCAGTATGGCCGAGGTACAGAGAAGGGGCCCAGTCAGGATCACACTCCAACATTTCATAGGCAGGTTTGCCTGCAAACACAGTCACCAAATAAATTGCTCTGTAGCCTAGATGTACAACATTTAAAACTGATTAACGTTACGCTTTAGTACATTGGTAACTTAAGCTCATTTTCTAGCCATTTCATGCTAGTTAACAGTTAACATTGGCCTAACGTCAAATCTAATGGTCTGGTTAAATCAAACAAAACACGCTGGTTATTTGCCCACAACATAATATTTACACAGAGTAATTGTAACTTACCTTTGTGAAAATGCTTTGAACACACCATCATGTGTGGTGGAGTGTTATCGAAGGTAATCTTGGGCCTCCTTACTGCTGCTATCCATGCCATTCGTCGCCTTTTGTCACCTCTGAAACATGGCTTGTACTATTATTTTTTCACGCTGGAAACCGATAAAAAGATTTTCCGTCCTTAAGCTTTATGCCACTTCTATCGTGAGAACGGCTATTACAGTTTACAACACAGCAGGTAGACGGCATCTTGTACACTGCGTTCTTCCCTCCATGCAATCAAGTCTGGCGCCTTCTGTTTGTGCCGCGGATTCCCAAAATGCTTTGCGTTCACCACTGGTAATACGTCACTGGTGACGTCACATTAGCAATCTCTATAGTGTGCTTAAGGTGTCACTGTCTTGAAAGGAACAAAGTAACTGCAAAGTAACTGCACCGTTGGCACCCCTCCTAGGAGCACAGTGTAAACTTTTTATATATATATATATTTTTTTTTAGGGTATTTTACAGGATGCAAAAGCCTGTTTGATGAAATGAGTTTAGCCAGGCCAATATTTTCTTTTAAACGTCATCAGGTAAGAATTAACAATGAATATTATTTCATTGAACTTCACTTTCTCATGGATCAAACAGTCCATTTGCAACTAAGGGAGTTTTTGTTTTTACATCATTACCATCATATGGTACCACCACAACATGATGGTCTTAATTTAATTGTAATAAAATGCATCCTTTTTTTTTTTTTTTTTTTTTGTACTTTTTCTTTCTACCAGACGATGATTCTAAGAAAATGCGCCCGCAGTTTACTGTTGCTATAGTAACGAATGCAACTTTCATGTGTGATTGACAGATAAAACACGTGCTCTTATTTCAGTGTTGATGTTAATTTGGGGGTAATTATTTTGTGGTTATTGCTTCGTATTAAGTTAAAGAAGATAAAAGTTATATTCAAATGAACTGTGCACTGCATATGGGGGAATTTCCCTTTAATTATTTAATTTTTTCAAACTGTGCAGTAAAATGACTGGAACATGTATACAGTAACAGTAATGGTCACTCTAATCAATAATCCTTTGCAAATGTGAGCAAACATATAAAGGAAATCTTTTCATGAGTGTTTGAATGTGAGGAAATGATCCAAGTGCTACAGGATTTACAATTGAAAGTTTATTACAAGGTACATATGAATGCCAATGAGAGATCCTTGGCAGAAAAGTCAAATTAATTATATGTAATATGTAAATGCAATGTTACTTTATATAGTAAACTTTGGTTATAAATTATTTACATATTAATAAACACCAGCACGTCACAAACACTAAATAAACCCGTTTTTGTCAATGTAGTAAGACTCGCTATCTTGTGCACTCAACAGGAGTCAGAAAGCAAGTTTACATATACAAAACGCAAAATAAGGTTTGTATGATATTTTGACAAGATATTATGGAAATGACAGCTTAGTTTGTTATATTACTTAATTTATAGCTACAATAAAAATGACTTGTTGACAGCGTATTTGTTGTTTGACACCAGAGGATCCTCTCACGATTGTCAATTATCTGTTAACACTAATAACTCCTTACAAATATGCAAATTATCCAAAGCTGCTAGCTAACGTTAGCGAGTATGGCTAATAAATCCACCGCTTTAACTGATCTCTAACATCTTTATCTGAAGCAAACGCTGTTAATACACATTTAATGCTAATTAAATAAAAGGAAATAATCAACTTTACACACCTGAGATCCACCGCAATGCCTCTGCTCAGCCATGATGATTGATCCCTGTCTCAAGCTAATGACGTAACTTCCAGGGAGGCATCCGTGAGCCCGTTGTACACGCCCCAATCCTCTGACTCCACCCCCACGTCAAAACAGTGCCATATACTGAAACGCGCAAAAAAGTGAAGCGCAAAGGCAAAACGGTATCAGGAGCTCACACTTGATGGAAATGCAAATTAAAAGGAGCGTTGCAAAATAATTAGTAGGCATTGCAAAGAAAAATATGTGTGGCAAAATCAATGCTGCAATTAATTATATCTTGGTATTTGCTATATTTAATTTCTATTTTGAAATTCTTTATTTTTGTTTGCAAAACTTTATTTTTTTTCCTCGATACTTTATTTTACTTTTGTGATTCTTCATTTTTGTTTGAAAAAAAAATTTTTTTTTTGCTCAATACTTTTTTTCTTTTGCAAAACTTTATTTTCTTTTGCGATACTTTATATTGTTTGCAAATATATGTGGCATTGTTCTGACTCCATAATTGGGTAATCCTGTGTTATTTTAATATATTTCAATGCAAAAGGAAATGGATAGTCCTGATAGTGTTACATGTTCTGTTGGGATAATTCTTGTAATGTTGGATTTTTTTTGGATGTTTCTGTTGTGGAGAAAAGGATGGGTATATTACGGTTGATACAACACTGTGTATTGCTTTTATATGAAGCAAGTAATGAGTAGACTGACTAGGGATGTGGAAGCAGGAGCAAATATAAGCTACTTTATACATTATTTTTGATGTTTTGGGGCAATTTGTACTATGCAAAAATATTGTTAGAATTAGAGCTTTGGTATATGGTAATAACATATGTATGAAATATGGTAAACTTTATCATTGAAGAAATCAAGAAAGAAAAACCTCCTGGTTCAAAGTCTTTTTGTCTTGAGACATTTAATTAGTTGAAAGTCAGTGAAATACTAATGATAATTAAAAAAAAATGTTAAGCCTACTCCTAAAGTTCTTCTTTACTAAATGTGCTGAGGACGTTTCATAACCCCAAAATATTTGGTATCTCTGAAGCCCACAGTGTTATCTCCAAATAGGACCAAAAAAAAAGTTAAATTGAGCAACCACAATAATTCTTTCAATGTACACAAAATGAGAAGAAAAAGAAAGACCTGCCTCTTTTTTGACTATTGACAAATAGTCGTAGTTATTGCAGCAATCCAGCCGTATGTCTCGCAGTCTTCCACAGCAGCAGAAATGGGGGAGAGCAGAACAACAAGTTCACTAGCTGGGCAAAAGCAACTTAAATAGGGTGGGTGTGTCTTGCACACTTTAATGTCCTATAATGGAGGACAAAGCTGGAATGCACATTTCAACAGTACCATAACATCAGTCCAACAGTACACATGCATCACAGGACGTTTATGTCATTTTTGTCATTTTTATCTGTAATTTCCAGCTCATCTCAGATTCAGTATCATGTTTAAAAGAAGTCTATGCTGGAAATGACACTGATGAAAATAAAATATTTAACGTTTTTGATCAATAACATTAGACTCCTTTGATTTCATTGTGGTTTTTAATTGAATGTGTCTTAAATACACACAACTAAATATTTTCACAGTTTTGGCATAATTTGGCAAACGTGCAGCTTGATTGGAAATGAAGGGCAATGCAAATATTCTGCTCAAAAGTGATATTTACCTTGATTTTTCTCATATTTCATGCTCTTCGCTGACACTTTTTTCAGCTTGTTTAACAAGTACACTAACTTCTGAAAAACAAATTATTAAGGGAAAATAATTTTATAAATATTTTAAAATGGTTCAATCAATTTTGAAATGGTTTGTTTATTTCTGTCTTTTAGATCGTTATTTAAAAAATGTAACAATTTATATTTTTTACAATGGATTTTCATAGTTTACTATTGCAATTCTTGGTCTAGGACTAGACTGAGAACAATTACATTTCTAAACGGCATCTGAAAAGTACCAATTTTTTATTTTTTTTTCTCCAATTTGGGACGCCCAATTCCCAATGCGCTCTAAGTCCTCGTGGTGGCGTTGTGACTCGCCTCAATTTGGGTGGCGGAGGACGAATCTCAGTTGCCTCCGCGTCTGAGACCGTCAAGTCACGCATCTTATCATGTGTATGGTGAGCGCATTACCGCGGAGTAACGCATGTGGAGGCTTCATGCTATTCTCCGCGGCATCCACGCACAACTCACCACGCGCCACACCGAGAGCAAGAACCACATTATAGCGACCACGAGGAGGTTACCCCATGTGACTCTACCCACCCTAGCAACCGGGCCAATTTGGTTGCTTAGGAGACCTGGCTGGAGAAAATTTCCTGAAGTTGAATAACCAAACAGACAGACAGACCGACAGATAGATAGACAGACAGACAGATAGATAGATAGATAGCTAGAGGGACAGGCAGACAGACAGATAGATAGATAGAGAGACAGACAGGTAGATAATATCTTTATTTTTGTTATATCCTACAGTCCAGCATGAGGAATGTTTTAACACAGTTAGAACAGCTTAGAGTTGTTAAAGGAATATTCCAGGTTCAATACAAGTTAAGCTCAATCAATGATTTACACAAAAATGAATTTTGACGGTGAGGCACAAACAATGGAAGTGAACGAGGGGCCAAATTATGAAGGTTTAAACAGAAACGTGAAGCTTATCATTAATAAAAGCACTCACAATAGTTCTTCTGTTAAAACTTGGGTATTATTTGAGCTGTAAAGTTGTTTAAATGATCATTTTTACAGACTTTTAGGGTTTTAGAATTTATTGACATTACATTGTCATGGTAACGAAGTGTGTCACTCCATTTGTACTTTTTTAAAGAAAAGAAGGAACAAGTTGAAATATTTTTTTTTTTGTAATCAACATTATGCCACAAATGCTGTCCATTGAACTTAACCTGTATTGAACCCGGAACATTCCTTTAACAAATGACCTCTGTCCCGCAGAATGTAAAATGTACATAATTGGTCCTAGAGGTTTACATAAATTTACATTATTCAAATTGATTAAAACATCATAAATATCCATTTCAAAAGATGCAAACGTTTAACTTCAGGAGCAACTAAGTTTGAAAAAAGCATATTTATACAGAGAGACACTTCTGATTGCTGATGACAGCATAAAATTCAGTTTTCAGATATCCTGGCCACTCTTTTTCATGCATGATATATTAAATACAATTGAAATAAAATGTTATCAAGATTATCAGTGTATAACAACATAAACTTCAGTCTGTTCCTCATACAAAGCTGAATGGCTTCAGAAAACTTTCATGTTTTTAGTCATTTCAGAGGTTGACAATATTTCACTTATATATATATACACATATAATTTTGTATTCCACAGAAGAAAAAAGTCATACAGGTTTGGAACAACATAAGAGTGAGTACATGGTGACAGAATGTTCATATTTGGTTGAACTATTCCTTTAAAATCCAATTCAGTTCTTTATAAAATATTGAAGTAAGACACAATGAACACAGATAAGAGAACATTAAAGAAACATTAAGAAATGCAACAGCAGCTCTTGGCACAGGATTCTTCTCTGGACTGAACAGAGCGTCGGCGTCCAACTGATGAATATCCTAAAAGTGGACTATTATCTGATGACTCTTCGTCATGAGATTCAGACTGCAAAGAAGACTCAGAGACAGATATCTGCTTGATCACAGTTTCTTTAAGAAATTCTGCCCGGCTGGAAAAGCCTTTAATTTGTTTAATGAGATCTTGGCTGATGTGGTAGGTTTGATTTGGACCAAAGTGCTTTGTCACATAAATGCTGCCAAACATGTTCCTATTTATATCAAATGAAACAACGATTCGATCGGCGTTGCTTTCACGTGATGTGAGTTTGTAACACTTGGTGACATATTGAGGTAGAACGTTTTGGGCCGCCTTCAAGTTGCCGATCTCATAGTACGGTAGATGAGTATCAGGAAGAAGTTTTCTTGCATCGCCTCGAGTTCTGTTACTGAACTTGCGGAAGCCAAATTGTCCAATTGCAGGATTGCACCGTGGAGTCATCCTGCCATTGCTATCAATCTGAACACATGCATCGGCAAACCACCACAACAGGTTGAGACCATGTCTGGGATACGGCTGACCAAACCTGGACTCTCTCAGCTGTGATAAATCATTCAGTGTTTGTATTCCCGCCATGTTTCTGCCGATTCTGTTTTTGGAGAAATGTAAAGGGTACGTTAAAAACAATGAGTCTTTATTGAAGAATATTGTGTTCTTTTAAAGTAGGGGAGACCAGGGCAGGTTGTCACAAGGACTTTGCATGAATGTGTTTTCTCTAGCAGTGGTTTTGTATAAATGATCATTTAAAATGTGTGGGGAAATAGTGAGCATGATTTTATAAGGACATACAGTGAGGAAAATAAGTATTTGAACACCCTGCTATTTTGCAAGTTCTCCCACTTAGAAATCATGGAGGGGTCTGAAATTGTCATCGTAGGTGCATGTCCACTGTGAGAGACATAATCTAAAAAAAAAAATCCAGAAATCACAATATATGATTTTTTAACTATTTATTTGTATGATACAGCTGCAAATAAGTATTTGAACACCTGAGAAAATCAATGTTAATATTTGGTACAGTAGCCTTTGTTTGCAATTACAGAGGTCAAACGTTTCCTGTAGTTTTTCACCAGGTTTGCACACACTGCAGGAGGGATTTTGGCCCACTCCTCCACACAGATCTTCTCTAGATCAGTCAGGTTTCTGGGCTGTCGCTGAGAAACACGGAGTTTGAGCTCCCTCCAAAGATTCTCTATTGGGTTTAGGTCTGGAGACTGGCTAGGCCACGCCAGAACCTTGATATGCTTCATACAGAGCCACTCCTTGGTTATCCTGGCTGTGTGCTTCGGGTCATTGTCATGTTGGAAGACCCAGCCTCGACCCATCTTCAATGCTCTAACTGAGGGAAGGAGGTTGTTCCCCAAAATCTCGCAATACGTGGCCCCAGTCATCCTCTCCTTAATACAGTGCAGTCGCCCTGTCCCATGTGCAGAAAAACACCCCCAAAGCATGATGCTACCACCCCCATGCTTAACAGTAGGGATGGTGTTCTTGGGATGGTACTCATCATTCTTCTTCCTCCAAACACGGTTAGTGGAATTATGACCAAAAAGTTCTATTTTGGTCTCATCTGACCACATGACTTTCTCCCATGACTCCTCTGGATCATCCAAATGGTCATTGGCAAACTTAAGACGGGCCTTGACATGTGCTGGTTTAAGCAGGGGAACCTTCCGTGCCATGCATGATTTCAAACCATGACGTCTTAGTGTATTACCAACAGTAACCTTGGAAACGGTGGTCCCAGCTCTCTTCAGGTCATTGACCAGCTCCTCCCGTGTAGTTCTGGGCTGATTTCTCACCTTTCTTAGGATCATTGAGACCCCACGAGGTGAGATCTTGCATGGAGCCCCAGTCCGAGGGAGATTGACAGTCATGTTTAGCTTCTTCCATTTTCTAATGATTGCTCCAACAGTGGACCTTTTTTCACCAAGCTGCTTGGCAATTTCCCCGTAGCCCTTTCCAGCCTTGTGGAGGTGTACAATTTTGTCTCTAGTGTCTTTGGACAGCTCTTTGGTCTTGGCCATGTTAGTAGTTGGATTCTTACTGATTGTATGGGGTGGACAGGTGTCTTTATGCAGCTAACGACCTCAAACAGGTGCATCTAATTTAGGATAATAAATGGAGTGGAGGTGGACATTTTAAAGGCAGACTAACAGGTCTTTGAGGGTCAGAATTCTAGCTGATAGACAGGTGTTCAAATACTTATTTGCAGCTGTATCATACAAATAAATAGTTAAAAAATCATACATTGTGATTTCTGGATTTTTTTTTTTTAGATTATGTCTCTCACAGTGGACATGCACCTACGATGACAATTTCAGACCCCTCCATGATTTCCAAGTGGGAGAACTTGCAAAATAGCAGGGTGTTCAAATACTTATTTTCCTCACTGTATTATTAAATTTAATGAATCATTTGTGAAACACAAAATTTAAATATTGAGGTTTTTTTTTGTTTGTTTTTTTTTGTACTAAAGCCAAAATGTTTATTTTTTTATTATTATCTGGAAAGTATTCACTTTGTATTTAGCTGACAGCATGTATATTTTGCACCATTAGCGTAATGTCGCAGGTATTTTTCACAAAACTATATGCAGATATGTCTTTATTTCTTACTGTTAAAAATTAGCATGATGCAATTAATCTCATGATTTCTGGCCCTTTTTCAGAAACCGTTAATGCCAAATTTGGTATATGTTAACTATACTGTACTGTGGCATAACTTGGATTTTGCGGACCCCACTGCAAAGAAACTGTCGGGCCCACTCCTCGGGGGGGCCTTGGTCATTTTTCCTCACCCCTTAGGCCCGCTGCCATTTTTATGGTTTATTTTAGTCGACCGTTGAGGGCCCCCTCTGTCCCCAGGCTCTAGGGCAGCTGCCCACCCTGCCCTCTCTGTAGTTACGCCCCTGATACTGTATTAATTTCTTTATTATTATTTTTTACCACTTTTATTCCACTGATATTTTTCATGGACCCACTAGCACCCCCTTGCGGCCCCCTGGATCTCTAAAAGCGGCAAATTTGGCACAGATGTAGCTCAGGTCATACCGAAATGATTTAGTTATAGCCGGAACCCTTTTCGGGCAGTGGCCATATTGGATTTGGCCGCCATCTTGGCCCCGAGGGTCACTGGCTCCGGCGCCCTAGCTAAATCATTTCAGTATGACCTGAG
This sequence comes from Moxostoma hubbsi, assembly GCA_032164185.1. NCBI lineage: Eukaryota > Metazoa > Chordata > Actinopteri > Cypriniformes > Catostomidae > Moxostoma > Moxostoma hubbsi. The sequence continues at coordinate 6,992,711 of JAVLUX010000012.1, forward strand.
CTACATCTGTGCCAAATTTGCCACTTTTAGATGAATTTGCGTGAAAATGTGCTTAAGGCCCCCAACTAAATGGGAAGGTTCCATGGATGTTAAAGGTTCAGCGTGGGGATGATGTTTGTCTTATACACACACACAAACTTTGTCATGTGATGTACTTTTACCCAACTCATTAACCTACAGTTTCTGTCTATTGCGAAACAGAATCAATAGATTGATATTTTTGTTAGTTACTTCTGTCACGCGATATGTTTTTTGTCACGCGAATTGTTTTGCATTTCATTTTTTTTTTATTATTGGTTAAATTATTGCTTTACAAATTAATAATACATTTTAAAATGGTATGTTTAATAAAAATAACTTTACCTTGAGATTCTCCGTTAAAACTGTGATGACAGCTTGCTTTGGTCTGGCCTACACCAAATATTTTTGTAATGGTTATTTCAGTGGTGGGAAGAGTACTGATGTTTTTTACTTAAGTAAAAGTACTTAAGTACTGCTACTGAAGTAGTACTGAGAAATATGATGACTCAAGAAAGATTAAATTACTTTACAAGTTACTTTATGAAAATGATATATTCCATTTTTAGAACAGATATTTTTGTTCTGGAAAGAAATGGTTGCTTCCTTTCGCCAAGGATGCATTAAATTGATCAAAAATACAGCCAAAATCATTAATTGTCAATTATTATTACGGTTTTAAGTAAATGTTTTAAGTGGTATTTATTCAATTTTTTTCTTTACTTATGATGGCAAGCATTTACTGTGTCACCTATTTCTTACAAAAGCGCTAATTTGGTACTCAAGAAAATAATCATATTATTAGATCAATTGAAAATGGTTGCGCTACCATGCTGAAATCACAATACACTGGGTTTTTCCCTCATTTGCTGAGGTGTTGAGTTCTTACAAGCTGCTTTACACTTGCAAGTCAAATTTTGTTTTTAATAACAGGCAAAAAGAAGCACATTTCTCCTGAAATTCAATTTTCTCCTAAAGTCTATTGTTTTTAGAGAGATGAAGGCTACTCCATGCATTACTGTTTTTAGATAAATAATCTCCAACCGGCATAGAGAGGAAGTGGACGCCCAGATGCACAATAAAAAGACAAGTAAATCACAGTCTCTAGTTTGAGAAACAGACTCCTCACAGGTCCTAAACCAGCAGCTTCTAAATGCCAAAGACCTGCATTGCTGCAAGAGGTTTCGTGGACAAACATACAATTGTAAGAATACAACATTTAATTGTATAGAAACAGGAGGTCAGTACACATGTATGTCCAACTACATTGTGTTAATCTTTGACACAGTTAAAACATTGCCTACCTCAATAACGAGTGAAGTTTGATCAGTGGTTAAACGTGTTCAGCCGGTTCCCTCGTGCCTGAATGAACGGCTCCTTTCAGGAATAAAATGAAATATGCGGAATGGTAAATGGTCTGCACTTATATAGCACCTTTTTAAACCTTAGAGGTTACCAAAGCGCTTTACACTGCGTCCCATTCACACTCACACATTCATACACCAAAAGTCACAGTATTACAGTTCTTGTATAATGACAGGGCAGAAAGTCTTGAAGAAGCTAGAGAGGAGAGGAAACCGGCTGCAGTTTATGCAAGCTGCTGTGTTCATGATGCTGTGACCTGTGGTCTTATGTCATGCTGCGCATAGCACGTTTAAAGCCCAAAGTATACTTCATCTGTCCACGTTCGGCGACGGTCCACGCACAGTCTGCGTGATATAATTTTCGTCATCAGGAATGTCCCCGGACGCAGGCGCATGCGCAAGTTTGACTGTTGAGATAGAAGAGTCCACTAGGTGGCAATACGCACAGTTGGGCTGTACAAAGAACAGATCCTTCTCCATCATTTTGCTGTTGTTGTTCTTGCTTTCGCTAATGGCGGATCCTCAGTTTTTCTTCTTCTTTATCCTTCAGACCAGATGTCTCGGTGCTTCCCTCTAGCGTCTGGTAGTGTATAACAATGCAATTGTACCGCTCATATGTCGAACGCGTCCATTCGCCCTCACCCACGTGAGGTATACTTTCAAAGCTGTGCGCACACTACTGTGCACGAGATGGAACGGAACATGAAAAGTGACGTATACCTGGGCCTTTAGTTTATGAACAGAAATAGCACGTATAACTTTCTTCTTCCCAAAAATTCCGAAATATTATGCATTTTCTTTGTACTTTGTAATTGCGATGCAAAATAACCGTAGCGACGTTGAATACATTTTTAATCAACTCAAATAGTAAAAGTACTATTATTTATTCATACTTAAAAAAGTAGAAAAAATGTACTCAAGTACTGTAATGAGAGTAGTTGTAATTCATTACTTTCCACCTTTGGTCTTTTTTAGATGTAAAATACATAATTTAAGGATTTAGAATAGAAAATGTATTAAGATTATGTTGCCTATGGCATCCTTAGATATTGATCACTAACATAAATATACAAGGCTGAGTTCAAAAGCTAAAAAATATTAAATTGTACCTGTACAAAAACAGATCCTTCGATATTCTTGGAGTGAGCTGCTCTGTTCATCTGCAGACTTGATGAGTTCTGTTTCTGCCAAAGTAAAAGTAGATGCAAAAGACCAAAGAACCAGTGTGACAAGTCTACCAGGCTCTCAGGCTTGTCCAGCATTGTGGTGTACAACTCCACAACTGTACATGCTCCGAATTACCTGTGGATGCATTATGCTCTGCATTACCTGTGGATGCATTATGCTCCGTATTACCTGTGGATGCATTATGCTCCGCATTACCTGTGGATGCATTATGCTCTGCATTACCTGTGGATGCATTATGCTTCGCATTACCTGTGGATGCATTATGCTCCGTATTACCTGTGGATGCATTATGCTCCGTATTACCTGTGGATGCATTATGCTCCGCATTACCTGTGGATGCATTATACTCCGCATTACCTGTGGATGCACTATGCTCCGTATGACCTGTGGATGCATTATTACCTGTGGATGCATTATGCTCCGTATTACCTGTGGATGCATTATGCTCCGCATTACCTGTGGATGCATTATGCTCCGTATTACCTGTGGATGCATTATGCTCCGCATTACCTGTGGATGCATTATGCTCCGTATTACCTGTGGATGCATTATGCTCCGAATTACCTGTGGATGCATTGTGCTCCGCATTACCTGTGGATGCATTATGCTCCGCATTACCTGCGGATGCATTATGCTTCGCATTACCTGTGGATGCATTATGCTCCGCATTACCTGTGGATGCATTATGCTCCGCATTACCTGTGGATGCATTATGCTCCGCATTACCTGTGGATGCACTATGCTCCGTATTACCTGTGGATGCATTATTACCTGTGGATGCATTATGCTCCGTATTACCTGTGGATGCATTGTGCTCCGCATTACCTGCGGATGCATTGTGCTCCGCATTACCTGCGGATGCATTGTGCTCCGCATTACCTGCGGATGCATTGTGCTCCGCATTACCTGCGGATGCATTGTGCTCCGCATTACCTGCGGTTGCATTGTGCTCCGCATTACCTGCGGATGCATTGTGCTCCGCATTACCTGTGGATGCATTATGCTCCGCATTACCTGCGGATGCATTGTGCTCCGCATTACCTGTGGATGCATTATGCTCCGTATTACCTGCGGATGCATTGTGCTCCGCATTACCTGCGGATGCATTGTGCTCCGCATTACCTGCGGATGCATTGTGCTAAAAGACCTCTAACATGCCGAAGTTGATCAATTGTAATGAACAGAAGAGATATCCCAAGAAATACACAGGTTGGGCACATACATCCCTATATGTCTGTAAGGTAAGCTAAATATGATACTCTAGCAGACACTGTAGCCTTGATTTAGCGATCATAAATTAATCCCCCCACAAATACAAATGAGGCGCATATTTCTCTGATCATTTCATGATCTTGTTCACAATAAAAACATCATTTTAGACACATGTTAATATTTTGATTAGTAATTAATTAGTAGTTATTTTAAATCAGCCTTAATTAGTTAATAGTTCTCAATGAGGCAAATCAAATTATTATTCATATTATTTGTAATTATTGTAATCAATTATTAAGTATTGAGTTCACTATTAATTACTGATTAGTTAATCATGTTTCCACATTAGTTAATAGTAGTTACTAAAGTGTTAATGTAGTACAACTCATTAATTCCTGCATAGTTACCCATTAATGACGGACCATTATTATAAAGTGTTACCAATAAAAGTACATATCTTCATGCTAATGCCATTTCCCATTTTTGATGCCTTTTTCTCCGCTGAGACTGGCAGCTTCTCTTCGAGTCATGACAATCTACATTACATCATCTCTCATTAGCTTACCTGGCGTACGTCAGAGAGTGAAATAAAATGAGTGATTCAAATAATGTATTATGAAACACACGACTCTACAGTTGAGATTACATTTATACATGTAAGTTTATCATTTTTTACAGTAATGTGTGCATGACAAGAAGTATAATTACTAGGCTGTTTATAAGGTCTTTGACAACAAGGGGGCACCATGGTGGATCGGGGGCCCTACGCAGCTTTGGGAGGATTTTGTCTTTTTTTAGTGAACGTAGTATATGGAGTACTTTGATGGTTACTTTTAAGGTGCTTTTTGGTCATTTTTGGAGCTTGACTGTTGGTCGCCATTCACTTTCAAAGAAAACTATGTCACGATTTTCATTTTTGAGGGAACTATAAGCTTAAAATGCAAGAGAAAAAAAAAATAATTCAGTGGGCATGCAACAACATTTTATGAAATCATCACACATTGCATTTGATAAAAACAATTTATTCAGAATCATTCAAAGCTCACATTATTTTAGACAAAAATGGACCAGAAATAGCCGTGATTTTTGATGTTAATCAGAGACTGGTGTGAAGCAAGTTTGCATTTCAGAACAATTAATTAAGAAGAATGTAATAAAGTTAATATTTTTTAGATTTAATAATAACATAATATGACTATTCTACAAATCAGTCTGCAAAACATTAGCAACTGGACTCTGGATAGTGTCAACTGTTAATAATTAACAAAATTTGCTTGACTTCTCTGGACTTAATATGGGTACGATGAGTGCATATAATGCTATCCTATCTTTTGGAACAACCTTCATGTTGAAAGTATGCCTATGGTGAGGTTTCAGAACAGACCCTATGAGTTTCAAATCAAAAACGGTCTTAAAGTATGGTACAGAAACGTTCACACAGTCCCTTCTTCTTGGTTAAGCTCTCAGAGTCTTGTGATGCTGCATCATTTTCTATGTCTGCACTGCTGTTGGAAACACTGGCTGATTCGATGTCAATATGGCAGTCTGAGTCATAATATCTCCAAGGTGAAGGAAATACTGGCTGATTAGATATCTTCACTTGGTGCTGTGGATGATACCTGGTGTCCCTCAGAAAGTCATCGAAATGCAGGTATGATTTGATTATCTTGAGGAGAGTTCTGGTGATGTGGAATGTGGCTCGTGGGTCATAATTGGACAGATCATTGTGTGTGGTCACATAAACCTTCCCAAACCTGTTCCCTTCATGAACGCTGACAATGATGCGGTCTGCATTGCTGTTGTCATCTCGGCAATACGTGTAGTCTTCCACAACATAGTCCGGAAGCGTATCAGCTCCTGGGTAATTCATATTGCCGACCACATAGTAGGGAAAATTTAAATCTGGGAGAAGTTTCACTTTGTGTTTGTTCCTTCTGTTCTCAAAAAAATGAAATCCATAATCTCCCCTCGCTGGGTCACACTGGAGGAACATGTCATCGTTACAAATACAAATACAGCAATCGGCAAACCAGAACAAGAGTTTGAGTCCGTGTCTGGGACAAGGGCGACCAAATCCAGAACCTTCCAGTTCGGATATATCTTTTATTCTTCTGACCATGGTCCTCATGCATTGAACAGAATTTGATTAGTACAGATTACAAGAAGAAAAAAACATGTTTTATGTATGCACTGGATATTCTTTAAAGGCAGTGCCGTCCAACACACTTTAGTATACAGTGTGTGTATATATATATATACTTTAATTTTATATTAACTTTTTGAAGACAACAAATGCAAAGTCTAGGGTTTCTCAGAAAGGAACAAAGTGTGTAAGTGACAAATACAATTTTACTTTGTGACTAGTCCAAACTCTGAAGGTTTTTATTTACTTACTGTGGTTGGTAACCAGCAACTTTTCTTTCAGTGCAGAGTTAAAGAAGGAGAACAAAAGAAACACTTAAAGGTATCCGTTCTTCTTGGGACAGTCTTTACATATTCATTGTAATTTCCGGTGTGCTGCTGCCTCTGGTAACAGTAATGCAGAAGTTAAGCTCACTAGTTGGGAAACAGAAACTTAACTAAAGCCAGAATGTGGGCGTGTCTAATCTGAACTTCAGTCTGACCACACTGCAGACCTTAATATAAAACCACAGAAAAACCACAAAACAAATAGGCCAACATGGAGCACCAGTGTAAAGGGGGTTAAAGGGAAAGGAGGAGGCGAGAACCGGTTTAACAATATAAATAATATTTAATTAAACAAAAAGACAAACAAATACAGCTGCCTGTAATTCTCTCTCGGACTATTGTGACCAGCCGCCTTTATCTCTTGTGCCGGGCGTGCGTTGTTCGGCCCGGTGCCGCCCTCCTCCGCTCTACAATACTTCACATTAGTAAATGTTGATTTTATATATATATAAAAAAAAAAATTTTAAGTACTTTTTCAAACCCACTATAGTTTTCCCTACATTATGAGTGGATGACATGTGACAGCAGTGTGACACGCTATAAACGAAACATTTTTACATTATCTTAAAATTATTTTGTCACAAGTTCACTTTTCATGAGTGAGTTAAAACTCACGTATTATTTCAGCTGTAAAGTTGTTTAAATCTTAATTTTACAGTCATTTTAGGGTTTGTTGACATTGCATTGTCATGGCAACGGAGTGTGAAATTGGATATAATTTAACACAGAAAAGGTTAGAAAGCAATTTTATCAGGCTAAAATGATGTTAGCATGCATATTGTTTGTTTTATGTGGCTAAATCTTTGAAACGGTGAGTGTTTTATGATTACAGATTGGCCCCATTGACTCCCATTTTAAATGCCTAATTTTAGCCTCGATTTTTTTTAAAGAAAATGAAAGGCAAGTAAAAGTTTATTTTTGTGATAATCAATATTATGCCACAAATGCTGTTGATTGAGCTGAACTTGTATTGAACACAGAATATTTCTTTAAAGGACCTTAAAAGCCTTTATAGGAATATTGTTATGTAAAATATATATTCTAAGATTGGTTCATTATCTGCCTGCTAGTTCAATCCTCACACTGTCAGATAAAGATTCATTAAAACTGAGTTTGAAAACTCTCTGTTCAGTTTCATAACGTCATCTTATGTGGTAATGGCAACCAAGTCTCAGAATGTATGTTACTGTAATAACATTTGTGCAATTTCCTGGTGAAATGAACGCTAGAGGCGCTACAACAACTGTGCCTTTTATTCACTTTCACACTAATCACGATATCGAAACTTTTACTCTAACACATAATTTGAAGAACGATACATTTAAATGCTTGTATTACAGACTCACCTATATTAAAACACTTAGTCCAATGTGATTAGCTTCTACAGTAGCTCACCTGATAGAGCGCTGGACTCACGGTTCAAGCCCATCCGAGAACACCAGCTGACACGTGATACGAAAGTGTCATAGGAGTGATTCGTAATGATCTGGTTGCTTCAGAAATTGTGCATTTCATGTTGCATTTGGATTAGGACACTATTGGTTCGGTTTAGGTTAAAGCTTTAGGTTAGGGTGGTACGTTTTACTCATTAAAACCTCCATCTAAAATTCACCTTAAAACCATGTCTGATTCCACCACCATGTCACTCGCTTTTTGGCGCCACCCACTGGACATTTCACTGGGAAACTGCAGCAAAACGTGAAATGAACCAAGTAATTTTGCTTTACAAAAAAGTTGCCACGATCACATAATGTTCATGAGTTCAGGGGAGCATTTCCCAAAAGCATCGTGAGCCAACTATGGTCGCAAGTTACATCATTGCCAACACATGCGTTAAGCGGCGTTAATATGTTTTCGAAGAGTGTACATGTGCGTGCACGCTCAAGTGTGTCGGGGAACACCGAAGTCTGATGTAGAGGGAAGCCCCACTATTGCAGCGTATCAGTCTGTCGCATTACAAAGCGAACGGCGCTTACGTGTGTTCGGCTGCTTTCTCGCATTAACAGCTTTCTGGTGTATGTGTAAATAAATGATTATACTTTAATTACATTTACATTTATGCATTTGGCAGACGCTTTTATCCAAAGCGACTTACAGTGCCCTTATTACAGGGACAATCTACCCGGAGCAACCTGGAGTTAAGTGTCTTGCTCAAGGACACATTGGTGGTGACCGTGGGGATCGAACATATTTTCGGCAGTTATTACTCCACCCCCTGAGTAATGTCATTAACAACAGCTCTATGTTGCTGAACTAGCATGGTTTGAATGACAGATCTGCAACATATTTACTACAGTTTTGGGAAATAGTCATGACTAGCTTGTTAATTTCTCCAACGATGCATTGTACTATGGTGGTTACGTTGTTGTACGGTAAAAGCACCCCAGGCTGGGTAATGGGAAGCAAATGGGTTTGTCTTATGTAGCCAGACCATGACTAATGGCACAAGATCTGGTCCATATCGCATTTTATTCTGGTCAAGCCATCTGACCAACGTGAAAACAACGTTTTTGTTTTTACATGCAGTATTTGCTGGTTTTTCCATCCTGTTTGACACAATTAAAGAAATTGGGAACAACTTGGGGTTCAGTGTCTTGCCCAAGGACACTTCGGCACGTGGAGTCATGTGGGCCGGGAATCGAACCACCAACCCTGCAATTAGTGGCCGACCCGCTCTACCAACTGAGAAACCAGCTGCTCCAATAAATGTGTTTGCGGTCGGAGTTGCTGTGATCCGAGTAACTTTGGTTCTTGTGACATACTGAGGTAGTCTGCCAGGGGTGTTCAAGTTGCCCACTTCATAATATGGTCCGTCTGTATTATGGAATCGGTGGAAGACAAAAATCTAAATTTTCCGGGTTGCACCGTGCAATCATGCAGCCCTTTTTATCGATGTAAACACATTTATTGGCAAACCACCACAGCAAGTTGAGGCCATGTCTGGGATATGACTGACCAAACCTGGACTCTCTCAGCTCAAGACAATTTATCCAGCGTTTCCAGTCGCACCATTCTGTGTCAAGAAATCAAACAAAAAGAAAACGTATAGAATTGGTGGCATTATATCTATTCAGGGGGTTCATCCTTCAATGTACGGGCTATAAAGCATAAAGAGCATTGGTAGGCATGATGCGACAATTGCATGAGTACTCGACACTTACAAAAAAGCTCTTCATGCCAATGAAGCATTTGCCAAATTTATGGCAATTATGCAGCAAGTTTGCATTAAGTGTGCCAGAACTCTCTATTTATGTAAGGGGAGTTACATAGGCTACTGTTAATATATGTTACATTAAAATAGCTTTATATATAGTAAAATGTAAGTGTATAACATGCTATGAATCAGTATAAATATATATAGTATATACGAACAATAGCACACTTAATAGCATATGCATACGTGTTGTTGTCAATACACAAATCGCTCTCAAACACAAGACTTTCAGACTATGAAGTACAGCTTTAATATCTGACTGTGTGTCTGACAAACAATCTGATGTGGAAAAAACACATTTAAATAAACGTTCAAAGTCCAAAGAACCACTTTGCTTATGCATAACGACACGAGTGAAATACAACACATCCGCACATTGACATTAACAGTTATGGAGACTCGTTACTTTTGAAGGAGAGGTAATAGTTTCAGTTTAGGTATGATGTTATTTATCGTAAGTGGAATTGCAATAATTACTAAACTAAAAATAGGATGGACATGTTAATTGTTAATGCTCTGTTATTTTGGAGGAGGTAGAGGATTTAAATGTGCGGGCACATAGCTGATATGGTAATGATGAATGTGTGTGAATGTTTCAAACATGAGAGGATAAAACACAAACTAGTTCATACCTCTTTTTGTTTTTTTACAATCATCAAATTCTTGCAGGAGTCTGTTGTGTCCTCTGTATTAGCAGAAATGCTAAAAAAAAAAAAAAAAACTGGAATATAAAGATCACTAGCCGGGAAACAGGCAGACAATGTGTGGGAGTGTCGAATCTACTATGGGAGTCATTTTTGCAGCTGTAAACAATTAAAACAAACAGTATATGGAGGAATCTCACGTAAACATGTCCAGGTCACGTTTACCAAAATCACCAGGGGAATGTTTTTATTGCAGGTGACATTTACTGTGATGGGTCCAAACGTTAGTTATTATTATAATACAGTAATTATTACTGTATTATGGTAAAAATTTAGTTTTACAATGATTTATTTAAATCAGCATAAATGCAGTATAATAAACACTACATGATGTATAAATACCTTACAAGGTAAATTATACATCATTTATCATTATTACTATTTTTACCTTATAATAAAAACTTTAATTTTTTTTTTTTGTATTGGAAGAAGGAGAGTTTTATTGTCCTGAAAATAATGTTACGGTGCAAAAATTCTTTATCTTTTTTTAAAATTCTTTATTATTTCCTAAAAATGACCTTTTTCTTTGAACAAAACACGTTCTTTTTATTTTCCTTTTTTTGTCGTCAGATAAATATCTGGTTGTGTGAGATTCACCCTTAATGCACACTTTTCTTTTCTTTTCTTTGTATTTATGTTTTAATGGTTTCCATGCAATGGTGTGATGTCTGTGTAAATCATTAGTATTCTTAATAGGGCTTATCCGTCACTGTTTATTTATTTATTTGTTTATTTTTCCACATTCAATGAAATGAGCATTTTCTACCCTCTCTCCACACTACTGTCAAAACAGCCTGTTTGCATGTAAATTAAGCGAGTTATGGCGAGTTTACACTACACGATTTCGTGAGCGAATATCGCAATGTATGAACTATCAAAGACGCGATTTGAGAGAAGTGCCGAAGCGTCGCCGATGTCAGCGAGATATCTAGCATGTTAAATATCTGGACCCGTCTGCGACTCCAAATCGTGCAATGTGAAATATGTTTTGACTGAACTGCAGCGTTGACCTACAGCCAATGAGAGGGCAAGAAACGGGGCACGGGAGTCCTGATGTACATCAACAGAACATCAACTAGCAACTAGCACGACTGCGGTATCAAGAAAGTCTCTTTGGACTGAAGAAATGGAGGAAAATGAGTGGAAGTCTGGCAGGAGCACCAGCGCCTATTTGATGTTTCCTCTGAACTGTCGTGTGATATGAACAGTACCACGATCCGACATCTTTGAAAGTCGTGTAGTGTGTAGGAGGCATAACAGCGTTTATGCATGAGTTTCGGCGGGTTTGCTGTTATAGATCCAATAGTTGGAGCTGCCCCGTCCTTCAATAAAAGTGTGAACAAAAAATATCATGGTATGTAGCAATATAGTACCATAGTACTAAATGATAAACAACACGCTTGTCCCACGGCACTTTCAGGTTCTGTTTTATTGGATTTACAAGACCTGGATCACATCATGATGCGTTCAACAATACACACTGAAATGTGCCACTAACAACTGTTTTCAATAAGTGATAAGTCGAAACACAAGTCGAGGCAAGCCAGGGAACCAAACATTGGCTTGAACACAATAAGTCAGTCTAGATGCATCCAAACTGTGAGTTAACATCAGGTGATTGACATGAACATGTGCACATCATAGAAAAGCAGTGACATCTGGATAGGAGAATGATCAGTTACAGAAGTGGAAATGAAAAGGGATAGATCACCCAAAAATGACAAATCTTTCATCACAGGTTTTTCGAAGAATATTTCAGCTCTGCAATGCAAATGAAGTGTGACCAGACCTTTGAAGGCCCAAAAGGCAGCATACAAGTAATCGATAAGTCTCCAGTGGTTAAATCCACATCCTCTGAAGTGAGATGAACAATATTTAAGCCCTTTAACTGTAAATCCACATTTTCACTTCCACATTCAGCCACTTACTGGTTGGGGATAGGCAAAGGTGGAGATCGATAGTAAAAACGTAAATAATGCTTGTATGCTGCCCTTATGTGCTTTTTGGAGCTTCAAAATTCTGGTCACCATTCGCTTGCATTGTATGGCATTGCTCATGAAAACATTGAGTTTATGACTATTTATTTTGGTTCATGCTTTAAGAGACATTTACACGAAAGTCCTTCAACAACGAATTTAAAACTATGGAAATCATGACGGATATGAGGCCGTAACTTCCTGTGACAGTGGCACAAGCTCAACGACGGCGACGGCATCGGCGATGGCGCTTGACATAAGTTTGTCCCATGAATTCTCGCCAGTCCATGTTTTGGATGATGCTTATGAGACCTTGGCTGATGCGGTAGGTTTGAAACTCATTAAATTCAGACTGATCTAAATGCTGGGTCACGTAAATCCTGGAAAATTCGTTCTGGTATGAATCGAACGAAGCAACAATGCGATCTCTGTTGCTGTCAACTAAATCGCTGTCGTAATACCTCGTAACAGTCTCAGGAAGCAAGTGTAAACCCTTGTGCAGGTTGCCCACTTCATAGTATGGCAGGTCAGATTCAGGGAGAAGACCTTCTGCATTATGGAACGGGTGGAAGCCAAAATGTCGTTTTGTTGGGTTGCACCTTGAAACCATACTGCCATCTTCATCATCGATGTCCACACATTCATGGGCAAACCACCACAGCAGGCTGAGCCCATGTCTGGGATTTGGCTGACCAAACCTGGACTCTCTCAGATGGGCCAGTTCATTCAGTGTTTTCAGTCGCACCATTCTTTATCTAGAAAATGGTGAAAGAAAACATACAGGATAGGTTGTATTCTCAGACTGCATTTATACATGTAAATCTACACAGTACAAACTATCATTTGAATCAACTATAAAGACCAAAGGTGCACTTTGCTTTTGCATAATGACATCTAAGCATTAGATGCATTAAGTTATTAGTTCATTACATTTCATTTCTTGAATTCATTGCTTGAACATTTCAAATATTAGAGGAAAAAAAACTAAAAACATAAAGTAGATTACACCTCTTTTTTCCCCCTTACAGTCATCAAATTCCTGCAGGAGTGTGTTGTGTGCCGCTGTCCTCTATTAGCAGAACTGCTGAAATGCAGAAGACAAACTCACTTGCTGGGAAACAGAAACTGAACCAGACAAACAATGTGTGGGAGTGTCGAATCTAGGATAGGAGTCAGCTCAGGTCACATGTCAAGCCAAGATAAATATGGGAAAATTACATTTTTTTGGACCATTATGATGTTTGCAAGTGACATTATTTTTAGGACAATTGAGCACATCCCCACCATCAATTTCTCATTACCGTAATGCGTCCAAAAGTTATACATTTTTGTAGTAATTCCCACTCAATAGGAACAAAAGTTAGAATTGTGTTTATTTTATGATTATTATTATTATTATTATTATTATTATTATTATTAAAAGAGTTTGCGGGAGAGGGTGCTTTATTGTCATGAAATAATTTTTCAATAAAAAAAACATCCTAATTCATTTTCTTTAAACAAATTTTTATTATTATTATTTTTTAGAAATGTTTTTATGAACTGGACAGGTTTTGTTAGATTTGGCCTTATACACTCTGTTTTAATGGTTGTTATTATTATTATTATTATTATTATTATTATTATTATGGTTTCTATGCAATTGTGTGACGTCTCTGAAAATCATTAGTATTAAAGGAATGTTCCGGGTTCAATACAAGTCAAGTTCAATGGACAGCATTTGTAGCGTAATGTTGATTACCACAAAAATGTATTTAGTCTCGTTCCTCCTTTTCTTAAAAAAAAAAAAAAAAAAAAAAGCAGAAATCTGGGTTCCAGTGAGGCACTTACAATGGACGTGAATGGGGGTTAAAATACGTTGTTTCAAAACTATAGCCACAAGACGTAAACAATATGTGTGTAAACATGATTTTAGTGCCATACAATCACTTACTAACCGTTTCTGTTTAAAGTTATGGCCAATTGTTCATATTCGTTGCCATGACGATGTAATGTCAACAAACCTTTTTTATGCATTAGAAGCACAAGATTACATGTTTACTGATAGTGACACCTGGTGGCCAAGGTTGGTACCACATTCCTTTTTTGAAGAGCGACATTTTTTAAAGAAAAAATTACTTATTTTTTAAGTTTTTTTTTTTTGAAGAGTGAAAAAAATGTTTCATGAAAAAACAATATTTAAGACAATTTTTTATTTTTTTTTTGAAAGGTAGACATTTTTTTTTAAGACGAACTGAGACACGCAGTCGCACAATTTTTTTTAATACAATTACAATTAGAGGGGTACATTGAGTAAAACAAATAAACAAACAGGAAAAAAATAAATAAATAAATAAATAAATAAAAATTGTGCGACTGCGTGTCTCAGTTCGTCTTAAAAAAAAAAAAATTATTTTTCAAACCCAGTATTGTTTTAAGGTATTGTTGAATTTCTAAAAATAAGAACAAAGGCTTGTTTCCTCCAAATTTACATTTATGAATACTACATTTGGCTAACATAAGAAGCAGATTAATTAAATAATATTCCTTATGATAAGATTTGTCAACAGTCGCACAATAGGGGTGTGAGGGTGTGTTGCGAATGACGTCACCAGGGCAAATAAAACGAAGTGACTTTTTCGTTTATATAATCACACACAAAGTATGCACAAGTTCCTTAAGATGCTTTATGGAAAAACAAGACATTTTACTGAGCATTATCGCTATCGTAACACATCAGAAATCAGACGGGTGCTTTAGAAATTCACTGGCAGATGTTTTATTGAAGCAGAGATCAAACAATCCAAATCCAAAATGGACCAAAATAGGCAAGAGTCAGAAACACTCACAAAAGATGGAGCAAACAAATCAATTCGCTCAATTTGCTGAAACTTATGGAGGCACGCCAGGCAGAGTGTTGCCAATCACAAAATGCCGTGAATACAAGAATTATAGATAACAATCGAACTTTGCAAAGACCTTTAGACAAACATATGCTCTGTTTATGTATCCAAACTGAATAAACAACATGATTGACATGAACATGTGCACATCGCAGAGCAGTGACATCTGGATCAGACAATTTTGGGGAACAGATACAGATGTGGATTTGAGAAGAAGCCATTTATGACTAAATCTGTAAAAGGAGTATAAAAGCAAAATGAATAACACAAAATAAACAGACAGAACACAATGAATCTTTGAAGTTTTGGGATTATTTGTATGCATCGGTGGCAGAATCGTGTTACAAACTTGGGCCACACAAATGAGTTTACATCGCCCTTATCAGTCCTGTTAGACATAAACTTTTCTGATGAAATCTACTCTTTCCATGTTTTGGATGATGCTTATGAGACCTTGGCTGATGCGGTAGGTTTGAAACTCATTAATTTCAGACGGATCTAAATGCTGGGTTACATAAATCCTGGAAAATTCGTAATGGTATGAATCGAACGAAGCAACAATGCGATCTCTGTTGCTGTCAACTAAATCGCTGTCGTAATACCTCGTAACAGTCTCAGGAAGCAAGTGTAAACCCTTGTGCAGGTTGCCCACTTCATAGTATGGCAGGTCAGATTCAGGGAGAAGACCTTCTGCATTATGGAACGGGTGGAAGCCAAAGTCTCCATCTGCAGGGTTGAACCTTGAAATCATACTGTCATCATCGTCGATGTCCAAACATTCATCGGCAAACCACCACAGCAGCCTGAGCCCATGTCTGGGATATGGCTGACCAAACCTGGACTCTCTCAGCTGGGCCAGTTCATTCAACGTTCCCACCATTTTTCTGGCAGTTCTGTTTTTGGAGAAATGTAAAAACATTGAGCAAAACTGGTCTTTTAATCCAATAAAATTCAAATACATTTCGTATATTAGCCGGGACGTCCCATTTTTTATTTATTTTTTTGGCCAAAATCGTCCCGTTCAGCAAAGAAACAGCTCTCACATAGCACACATACATCTCTAAGATGTCAGTCTTTGATCTTTTCATCTGGAAAGCGTCACAATCGGATTCAAATCCGCTAAACATCAAGAGGAAACGTCTTATAGACATATTCAAATCAGCAAACAACCCCCCCCCCCCCCCCCCCCCCAAAAAAAAAAAATGAGGTTGAGAGGAAATGCCCCTCTCCACTTCTGACTGTGATAGGCAGGGGCGGAGCCAGGAGTTTATAACAGGGGTGGCCGGGCAGGGGTCAGCAATCAGTCTGTGGTGGCACAGACATTTTTGGGCATTACATGTTAAGTCTTGTGCTCAAAAACGGCTATTGCGAGTGGGGTGGCCAATGGGGTGGCCAGGCTTCAGTCCATGGTGGCCACGGCCCACCCCCACCCCTGGCCACCCCCTAGCTCCGCCACTGGTGATAGGACATCCCGTATTGGAGTACGCAAAATGTAAAAAAGTTGCCAACTGTAACTAACCATAACAGAGCACTAAAACAAACAAGGCTTAATTTAAATAAAGCAAATAATTCATTTAAATTAATTAAAAATGAATTTTCCTGATTATCTTGCATGATCAAATGACCATATCAGAAACATCAGAAATGAAAATGAATCATTCTTGAATTGCTTTGACCTTATTAGCACAGATATGAAGATGTTTTCAGAACTTATTTTCAAGTGAATAAAACTCAGACAATGAAACAAACTGACCTGATAATACTGCACCTTTTCTTTGTGATGTGAGGAGGATGTGTGCTGTGTTTTGGGCTCGTCACACTCTTATATTCTTCATGTGTCTGTTAGTGGGTGGTGCACGGACAAACTAAGACAAACTGTTCCTCTGTTTGTCATTGGGGGCGGGATCAGTAAACTATGTTTAAGACTATAACAGGGCAGTCTTTTTCTGTTGATGTGCAAAGATCAGGGGAATAACTGGGAAACCGAAAGTGAACCAGACAACAATGTGGGCGTGTCTATTGCCAGATGAGCGGGTGGGTCTATAAGATGAATATTAAATATGAATATTAATATAAATGAATATTAGTTTTTATTACATTTTTATTTTAATATATAATATGCACTGAACCAACAGAAAGCAGATACAGTATATAAGGGTGGCACTTTTAGCACTGTGGACAAAAACGTTTTTTACACTCTCGTTGTTTGTTCAACACTGTATGTACAAGCATCACATGGGATTTTTGTCATTTTTTCTTTTTCCCACTTCTGTGTTATTTCCAGCACATCTCACATTCTGTATTGTGTTTAATTGAATGATGTGGTGGAAAATTGTGGAGTGGTGGTGGCGTAGTGGGCTAAAGCACATAACTGGTAATCAGAAGGTTGCTGGTTTGATCCCCACATCCACCACCATTGTGTCCTTGAGCAAGGCACTTAACTCCAGGTTGCTCCGGGGGGATTGTCCCTGTAATAACATTCAATTTAGCCTAAATGTTCACAATTAAATAAAATGTTCACACTTTTTGTATAATTTGGAAAAACAACAGCTGGTTTGGAAATGACGACTAATTAAAATATTCTGCTCACAAGTGCAAATTTACCTTGATTTTTCTTTGACTTTATTCAAACATCACTTATCTTATATTTCATCTCAAGCATGCTCTCCACTGACACGCCTATCAACTTGGTAAACAAGGACACAAACTTTCAAAAAGAAGAAGACAAAACTTTATTGGGGCAAATCGTTTGGTGTGGTGGGAATGACGCCATAACTGTGGGGACAGTCGTAAATTTTCACACAATAAATATTGAAAAGGTTCATGTTTATTTCACTCTTTGTTTAGATTATTGCATACATGTAACCATTTTTATTTTTGTAATGGCTTCATTTAGTTTATTATTGAAAGTCTGGTTCTGGGACAAAGCTAAAACTATAAATAAAGAGATAAAAGGCATTTGAAAACAAGTCCGGCTTCACAGGGGGGCTTGGGTGGGCCCCGTCCCCCTTGTCATGAGGTTGGCCCACTCTGGCAAAAACCCACCAAGTACCTCCCCAACTCTCTGGCCCACCCCTGAAGCTTTCAAACCCTCCGTCTACCAGTAAGAGAAAGCATTTATATAAATATAATGAAAGAGAAAGAAAACAAGGGACAAACCTTTAAATCTGATTGCAATCTAGGAGACATAATATGACGACGTGTTAATCGGGTCAGTGATGAAGATAATAATAATCACAGATAAAATGGAAAATCAAGATGGAAAGTGAAAACATGGTAAATAGAAACAAATGCTGTATTTAAAGAATGGTACACCAGGAGTTGTCCTCAGGTGGTCTCACAGAACGACTCTGCTCTGTAAAGTTGAGATGCTGATCTTGGTCTCCTGTGTGGAGAAGTTTAAGGAACTCGTCTTGACTCTTCGTGTCCTTTATGATCTTGAGGAGTCCCTTGCTGACACGATAGGTTTTGCTGCCATCAAATCGTTTCGGGTCGCAGTGTTCTGTGATATATACCCTGTCAAAGTTGCCCCATGTATCCAGACGCACTATAATGCGATCCTTGTTACCATCAGCTTTTCTGGAATTTGCCCTGACATAATTGGGTAGTTTGTCAGCTCCCGGATAATTCAGGTTGCCCACCTCAAAGTAAGGGTGACTCTGACTGGGCAAGAGATGATCGTCATCTTCAATTCTGTTTAAATATTTGTGGAAGCCAAAGGCTCCTGTTTGAGGTTTGATCTTGGGAACAATATCACCATTGTTGATGTCTATACAGTCATGAGAAAACCAATACAGCAGGTTCAATCCATGTCTAGGCGCTGGCTGACCAAAGCCTGAGTCCTTCAGCTGGGACACCTCATTCAGTGTACCTTTTACCATGATTGATAACTGTGAGAGAGAGAGAGAGAGAGAGAGAAATAAGAAGTGGCACAAACTAAATTTGAAATAAAAGTTAAAACATGTTTCCATTGATCATGGATCACTTGACGGCTTATTGCCCAACAATATGGAAAACATCTATATGTTAGACTTTCATTTTGGTAAAACACCTCAAACACAATCATTCCAATCATTGTTACACAATAACCACAGAAAACAAAGAGGGGTCTTATCATTGATACAATTCAAACACACATAAATACTATATAATGCTGCATTAAACAACAACAACAACAACAACATAAACTGTGTGCTTACATAGTAGAAGCAGTATTGGGATGTTTCAGGATATATGCTGTGCCTGGTTGACCAAAAAAAAGAACAATAAATAAATTAATTAAAATGAGTTTTAGTAAAATAGAGCACCAAAAATAAATATAAGCAAACGTTTCATGCTCATAAATCTTGCCACTGTCTTTTACAGAAGAGCAGGTTAAATAGCAGGTTCAACAGTGGAAGTGAGCTATGCAAATTCCTGTGTGTATATTGAGATGAATGCAATGGACCTTTGCCCTGACTACTGTTATTACGTGCTATTGCTTACATTGAATGTTTGTCGTCATTTCTCTTTTGTCGTTAATTATCTCTGCGCAAACAACTACTCAAAATGTTGTTTTTCATGTTATTATTATTTGTGTATGTGCATGTCAATCAGTTCTGTTGCTATAGTGATGGATAAACAAAACAGCAGCTCCTCCCGATTTCACCTTATTGGAAACTGAAATGAACTTATATGGATATTCTTTCTTATAAAAGATTTAACATGTAATTAAGGTGGCCATTATTCATGCATGAATTTATGTGACTCCAGACTTAGTTAAGGTTAAACTCCTCGTTAGTTCTGGATTAGTGCTTAAGTAACCATTAATTAATGTATTACTTATTCGTGAACCCTTATAGTTAAAAAAATTATAATAATTAGCCCTTCGATATGTCCCATGTTATCATGGTTACTTACAGTTCATACATTAAATATATTTTTGGCACTTGATACGTGTTTGGTCTGCTGTCAATCAAATGTTACACTTCAAAAAGTGAACGTGTCCTTTCTGATGGAGCATGTTATGCCTGTTATTCCAGCCTGATTAGGGTTATTTAATCATGTGGCAAAAACAAGTTAACACAAACACATACAAGATGAACACAAGTATAAGCAAGAATTAATAGCACAACAACTCTAGAACATAAAATCTGACATCTGCACTTACAATGAAAAACATTTAATTTAACATTTATTCATTTAGCAAATGATTTTATCCAAAGCTTGTTATCCAATAAGAATGCTACAATACATAGTTCCAAACATTGGCCAGGAAAAAAAGACACAGATATAAAATATTGCAAAGATGTTTTGCAAAAGTTGTAGATTTTAAAAAACAAAAACAAAAACAAAAAAAAAAAACAGCACTGGATGAAAACTAGTTTCTCTTAGAAAAAACAGCCAAAACACACAAAACGGCAATTAGACCTACAAGCAAACACAAACACATCAGCACAGCATGGCAGCATTTTGCACAATAATCATCATCAGCAGATTGGTGTGAATTCAGATTGGTTGTTGGGCTCTGATAGTGTGTATTCAACATTGACTGAGTTGATGATGGAAACTGAGTGTGTTTGTAGGAATGCTGCTTGACAAAATTCCAATTAGGATTCTGGTTGTTCTTTGTCTGTCTGAGGAATTCTGCCCTGTTTAACATTTCAATGTTTTCTATGAGACTTTTGCTGATGCAGAAGGTGCGATTCTGGTCAAAATGCACATGATCCGAGTGCTGTGTCACGTAAACATTACCAAAACAGACTCTGTTTACATCGAGGGAAACAATGATGCGATCAGTGTTGCTGTCATCTAAATATCCTGTGTAATTCTCAGTGACATAACGAGGCAGGGAACCATCATTGTTCAGGTTGCCCACCTTATAGTATGGGAACTCAGAATACGGAAGAAGATGATCTGCATTATGGAACAAACTGAAGCCAAAGTCTCGATCTGCAGGGTTGCACAGGGCAATCAGGGGGCGATTTTCTTTGATCTGAACACATTCATGGGCAAACCACCACAGCAGGTTGAGACCATGTCTGGGATATGGCTGACCAAACCTGGACTCTCTTAGTTCGGACAATTCATGCAGGGTTCTCATGTTCCAGACCATTCTGTGGATATAAAGAAGATAAAGCATTCAGTAAAACACAGAATTATGCACTTGTCATGAAAAAAGGGTTGTAATGGTCTATATATATATATATATATACATACATACATACATACATACATACATACATACATACATACATACATACATACATACATACATACATACATACATACATACATACATACATACATACATACATACATACATACATACATACATACACTCACCTAAAGGATTATTAGGAACACCTGTTCAATTTCTCATTAATGCAATTATCTAATCAACCAATCACATGGCAGTTGCTTCAAAGCATTTAGGGGTGTGGTCCTGGTCAAGACAATCTCCTGAACTCCAAACTGAATGTCAGAATGGGAAAGAAAGGTGATTTAAGCAATTTTGAGTGTGGCATGGTTGTTGGTGCCAGACGGGCCGGTCTGAGTATTTCACAATCTGAGATTTTCACGCACAACCATTTCTAGGGTTTACAAAGAATGGTGTGAAAAGGGAAAAACATCCAGTATGCGGCAGTCCTGTGGGCGAAAATGCCTTGTTGATGCTAGAGGTCAGAGGAGAATGGGCCGACTGATTCAAGCTGATAGAAGAGCAACTTTGACTGAAATAACCACTCGTTACAACCGAGGTATGCAGCAAAGCATTTGTGAAGCCACAACACGCACAACCTTGAGGCGGATGGGCTACAACAGCAGAAGACCCCACCGGGTACCACTCATCGCCACTACAAATAGGAAAAAGAGGCTACAATTTGCAAGAGCTCACCAAAATTGGACAGTTGAAGACTGGAAAAATGTTGCCTGGTCTGATGAGTCTCGATTTCTGTTGAGACATTCAGATGGTAAAGTCAGAATTTGGAATAAACAGAATGAGAACATGGATCCATCATGCCTTGTTACCACTGTGCAGGCTGGTGGTGGTGGTGTAATGGTGTGGGGGATGTTTTCTTGGCACACTTTAGGCCCCTTAGTGCCAATTGGGCATCGTTTAAATGCCACGGCCTACCTGAGCATTGTTTCTGACCATGTCCATCCCTTTATGGCCACCATGTACCCATCCTCTGATGGCTACTTCCAGCAGGATAATGCACCATGTCACAAAGCTCGAATCATTTCAAATTGGTTTCTTGAACATGACAATGAGTTCACTGTACTAAAATGGCCCCCACAGTCACCAGATCTCAACCCAATAGAGCATCTTTGGGATGTGGTGGAACGGGAGCTTCGTGCCCTGGATGTGCATCCCACAAATCTCCATCAACTGCAAGATGCTATCCTATCAATATGGGCCAACATTTCTAAAGAATGCTTTCAGCACCTTGTTGAATCAATGCCACGTAGAATTAAGGCAGTTCTGAAGGCGAAAGGGGGTCAAACACAGTATTAGTATGGTGTTCCTAATAATCCTTTAGGTGAGTGTGTATATATATATATATATATATAAAGATAGAGAGAGAGAGAGAGATGAACTGCTGATCGCCCTTAAACAGAAATATAATACAAAGGCAGAAAAAGTACCAGTATAAAGTGATTTCAGGATTCTTCTCTTGAGAGTTGAGTGAGATGAAGTGTTGCTCTGTAATCAGTTGATCGTACTATACAGGTAATATCAAGGATGTCCCGTACAGAAAACAAGTTCAACCTGCCATTAATTTCCATTCTCAGCTTCAAAAGAAAGATCAGATTTCAACACTGTCCAATAGCAGCATCCTAGTGACAAATCAACACACAGCAGCTTTTTACAGCTAGATTAAATCTAATATAATATAGGAGAGGAATAGGACACAGACAATTTCCCTTTCATTTTGCTAGTCTTTGCTTAGCTACACTTTCTGCAGCCTAGCAGAGCAATTATTCCCTTTGAGGGGGTCCACCAAATGCACATACTATATGGCTCAGAGATACCCTAACAAACAGGTCAACACAGAGTTTGTCAAAAATCGACCTCACCTGTTTTTTTTGGGATATCCCGGACGAGCCCCCAAACTGTTAGGAATAAACTTGGATCTCATTGTAGTCTAGAATACAACACTTCTGCCGTCAAGAATTCCTCAGTCCCTTTCAGTGCATGCCCAGTTGAATGCAGTCGGAGTCTGTGTCTCTGAACATTCGCGAAGGGAGGAGAAAGAACAACACCACAGAGAGTGCTTCCATTCAATCTACTCAAAGTTTATTACAGCAAGCATCATATTTATATCTTTCATAGAACTAAGAACAACCAATAGAAGAGTGACACCAGGGACAAGGACCAGGAATGGTTGATGCCGGAATTGTACAGGAACAGAATCAGATAAGGCAGTCCTAGATATTTGTTCCGTCTATAACCGAGATATTTAGCACATGAAAAGTGTATGTGCTCGTTGGAGCGCCGGACATTTCAAAAGAGGATAAGACAAGAGAGACTAACAGCATCTACGGACATGGACTCGTCGAGTGTGTGGTGTCTTTCTGTGGTTAGCTCAACACACATACTTAAGAGTTAGATGTCAAACCAGGGCAGCATGTACAATTTATTTCTCACAATTACTTTAAAAAAATGCATAAATTAATCAAATAAACTAAGGCAACTATATGTCATTCAAGCAATATCTCTGAGATCAGAAAGGTCTATAAGTGGATCAGGTCAAGCTTTGGTATTCTTGCTTTCCTGGTAGTGGGTGGAGCACAGACTCATTAACAGTCACCTGCTGTACACAATATCAACGTTTTATATACGTTATATATATATCACGCATGATGCACTCTGTACTAATTCCAACATATAATTAATTAAACCTTTGAAAACAAACAGGACTTTAAAGTTGCACATTTGTTTCTAGTAGCTTGTGCGTGTCATTGTTTTCTGTAGCTGCAGAAGAACATGGAGGTTAGCTGGGAAACTAGACCACACGGACAATAATAGTGCAGATATGTCTATTGTAAAAAAGACCTTTGTGCGTCAATTAAGGTCCTTAGGGGGCCACAAATGTCAGCGTCAAAAAACTTCCATAAAAATATTATTTTCCACTTTCACTGACTTACATTTTTTAACCAATATCAGTCCTGATCATAACTACCAAATATTCATTCATTTTAAATGCCACTGTTTTCTCTCCCTCTCTCACACACACACAACACTCTGACCTCCTTACCAACACACACACACACACACACACACACACACACACACACAACACTCTGACCTCCTTACCAACACACACACACACACACACACACACACACACACACACACACAACACTCTGACCTCCTTACCAACACACACACACACACACACACACACACACACTCTTTTAGCTGCATCGTTTATTCAATTGTCCTGCAGGTCTCTATAATACAGCAAACAGAAAACGGGGGGAAAGCTTGTATTTGCTCCACAGGCTAAACAGGAGAAAAATGGCGCCATCTGGTGGAAAATATATAAAAATTACATTTTAAAGCGAGGGCTCCTGAATGAAAGAATAATATCATCGAATTCATGATGTTACGCTTTAATGACACTGGGATCAAATATTGCAGTTTTAATGGGTTTCAATGGGGACATTTTTGTCCTGAACGTCCTGAGTGTAACTATTTTGTGCACACAGTGTATTATAGTATATTACAGGAACTGAGGTTTGACAAATCAAAATTCCCCCCAAAATACACACCTTTGGCAAAATGTACGCCGTTGGCATCTAAAAAAAAAATAAGATAAAACTGTCCCCAAGGCCACACAAGGGTTAAACCGGAAAGGCACAATGTCATTCAAATGAACTCTGTGATAAATGTAGATATTATAAACAGAAATTAAGCAAAATGTTATGGTTAATAACACCTTGTTTTGATGGTTTTTTAGAGGAGGGAGAGATACTGCTCTCGATTCATGTTCTTGATGATCTGGAGGAGCTCCGAGATGACGTGAAGTTTTTGATCACTGAGTTCAGTCACATACATGTTCAAAATGCCCAAGTCATCCTGGCACACAAAAATACGATCCTTGTTACCATCAGGATCACGGTGTCAGAAAAGTGCCCTGACATAACGGTTTGTGTGCTCCCTTGACATTTAGGTTGCCCACTTCAAAGTAATGTAAGATTCTGAGTGGACACGATGAGACCTTCCTCTTGAACTGAGTTTAGGAAACTGTAAAAGCTAAAGGCTCCATTTCGAGGAATGAACATGGGTACAATCTCACCATTATTGAAGTCAAACAATCATGAGCAAACCAATACTACAGGTGTAGGAGCCAAATGAATGATTGTTCAAACCACTAAATGGCAGCGTGCATCAGTGGTGTGGGTGTGGTCACCTGTTCATTTATCTTGGCATTTAAACTTCACAGGGGTTGTATCAACACACAGGTGATGGGAACATATGGTTCTTACCATAGAGCAACGTGTTACACTCTATAAAATCTATATTATTCATTAAATGGACAACAAATCAGATGAAACGAATATCGACGTGTGGACATTGTTTATTACAAGCGTAAAGAACATCTTACCACCTGGCACTGGCTTATAGGAAAACGCCATTACAACAGGTTTAATGCATGTAACGGTGCTGACTGACCAAAGTCTGAATCCTTCTGTAGCTTTTACCACGACTGAGAACTGTGTGGGAGAAAAAGAAATTAGACACAAACGAAAATAATGCCTGTAATACTACTAATAATTATAAAAGTAAATAAATATAAAGCATAACATTTCAATCTTTAACACACCTTGTATAATCCTCAAACGTCTGTTTCTCTTCCAAGAGCTTGAAGGATTGTTTTAAAATACTGTCCCTAATAAAAACACTTCAATCCCTCACAGGGGTTGTTTCACTGTATAAGTGAGGACATCTCATAGACTGCCATTGATTTCATAGCAGGCCCAACCCCAACCCCACCCCCTAACCTAACCCAACCCAACCCCTAACCTAACATAACCCGACCCCAACCCCACCCCCTAACCTAACCCAACCCACCCCCTAACCTAACCCAACCCCTAACATAACCCCTAACATAACATAACCCCTAACATAACATAACCCCTAACATAACCTAACCCAACCTAACATAACCCAACCCAACCTAACATAACCCAACCCCTAACATAACCCAACCCCTAACATAACATAACCCCTAACATAACCTAACCCCTAACATAACCTAACCCAACCTAACATAACCCAACCCCTAACATAACCCAACCCCTAACATAACATAACCCCTAACATAACATAACCCCTAACATAACCTAACCCCTAACATAACCTAACCCCTAACATAACCTAACCCCTAACATAACCTAACCCCTAACATAACCCAACCCCTAACATAACATAACCCCTAACATAACATAACCCCTAACATAACCTAACCCCTAACATAACATAACCCCTAACATAACATAACCCCTAACATAACCTAACCCCTAACATAACCTAACCCCTAACATAACCCAACCCAACCTAACATAACCCAACCCCTAACATAACCCAACCCCTAACATAACATAACCCCTAACATAACATAACCCCTAACATAACCTAACCCCTAACATAACCTAACCCAACCTAACATAACCTAACCCAACCTAACATAACCCAACCCCAAACATAACCCAACCCCTAACATAACATAACCCCTAACCTAACCCAACCCCTAACCTAACCCAACCCCTAACATAACCCAACCCCTAACATAACATAACCCCTAACCTAACCCAACACAACCCAACCCCTAACCCAACCTAACCCAACCTAACCTAACCCAACCTAACCCAACCTAACCCCTAACATAACATAACCCCTAACCTAACCCAACCTAACCTAACCCAACCCAACCCCTAACATAACATAACCCCTAACCTAACCTAACCCAACCCCTAACCCAACCTAACCCAACCCCTAACATAACATAACCCCTAACCTAACCCAACCTAACCCAACCCCTAACATAACATAACATAACTCCTAACCTAACCCAACCTAACCCAACCCCTAACATAACATAACCCCTAACCTAACCCAACCTAACCCAACCCCTAACATAACATAACCCCTAACCCAACCCCTAACATAACATAACCCCTAACATAACATAACCCCTAACCTAACCTAACCCAACCCCTAACCCAACCCAACCCCTAACATAACCCCTAACCTAACCCAACCTAACCCCTACCAT
>JAVLUX010000012.1:7025000-7072500 GCA_032164185.1 Moxostoma hubbsi
CATCCAGATATAACTGCAATTTAAGGGATAGTTCGTTGAAAAATAAAAATTGACATTATTTACTCACCCTCATGTTGTTTCAAAGCTGTGTTCTGCAAAAAAAAAATTTGTTTTGAAAAATCTTTATCCAGCAATTTTACATTCAATGACTCACAAAAAGACAGAGAAGTACCATTAAAGCATCATAAAAGAAGTCCATATGACTTATACGCTATATTTCAAGTCTTCTGAAGCCATACATTAGCCATGTGTGATGAATGGACCAAAATTTAAGTTGTTTTTCACATAAAAATTTCCCCTTTGGCGAAGTTCTGAAAATTAATTTGCGTTCATTTTCAAAAAGGGCATGTTTTTCACTGAATAATGACTTTGTTCCTCACACAAAGCTAGCGTACGGCTTCAGAAGACTTGGAATATAGCACCAGAGTACTTTAATGTGTTTTTTTGTCTTTTTAACAACTTGAAAGCCATGGTCAAAAAGCGTTTGGTAAAGATTCTTCAAAAATTCTCCTTATGTGTTACAGCGTATAGAGAAGATAAAGTCACAATGTTCTTTTTTTGGTGAACTATCCCTAAATAAAAAAAAAATTGGATGAAAAAAGGCGGACAAAAACACCTTGCTGAAACTGCTAGATATCTCTCACACACGCAACGACGTAACGAACACTACAGCGCTTCTCTAAAGTCCCTCACACGTTCTCTAACTCACACACACACACCAGCAAACACGTCTCCATATCCCTTCATTTGCAAAATCACCCCACTCCCTGCTGTTTGAAGGTCTTGTCCACAGCCTGTGTAGGATTCAGACGGGGCTGATCGTGGAGTGATGAATATGTTGTACAAGTGCTATCACGTACTGACCCATGAACCCTATAGGCCTTAATAGAAGGAGCTGATGGAGATGCGAGAATCTTCTCGAACCATCTTGGAGTCACTCAATGTCAGAGTAGAGTAATGGTGGTGTCGAGAGAGAATGATGCATTTAAGTTCATCTTGATACTACGGTACAGAAATGAGTGGTGGGCAGCTGACTGAGCTTCTATTCGTTTTGTTTTTCTAGGAGGGGTGTGGTGGGGCATCTGGTGGTTTAGTGCACCCTACTGGCGGAGCGGGATGTGTGCATGATTCAGATCAGAAGATATCCGGGCAGCAGTCCCAGTTGCCATGGTCTTTTGTCTCCCAGTATCCCCCTTTGTAGATGTGCGTGGGCTCTCCAGTCACCGGGTCGACATGCCGCTCGAACCACATCGCCTGGTAGTTGTCCTGGTGAGTACCTGGTCGAACAAAACAAACACGTACACACAAAAGCAAATAACCACTTAGTTAAAAGGAATAGCTGGACCATGAGGGTGCAAGTAGCTCTGGTATAACTTCGGGCTAAGGGCAATGGAGCGCAACAGTGCCTGGGCACTTTCAGGAATTTTAGTTCCGGAAGTGTTTTTCCCCATTCATTTTTTTCCATAGGGATTTAATAAAATCCTTCATGAAAGAGTTTTAATTCATGAACCAAACCAACCAGCTCCGAGGTGAATCATAACATTACAAACTTTGATTTGAAGCAAAAAGGCCTTTGAAAATTGGCCAAAAAGACAAAACGCTTTTTAATGAAGGAATAAACTACAACCACGAAGCTTTGAGAATGATTTAATCGAATTAAAAAGATGGAAAAAAGTTAAACTGTTGATTAGAAGTATAAAAACTAAAGTGTAATTAAAGTATATAGCAAAATATTCATTTATATACACAAATATATAGGTAGCGAGAGTTTAGGGACACTGATTTGATTGCATCATTCACAGTTCATCATGGGAGTGGACAGTTGCTGTAGAGCTCTTTTGGCGCACTTTGTTGGCTGCGATTCTCTGATTGGTGGAGGTTGAATGATGGCTTTAACAGAAGCATACATACCATCGATTAACAACGAGCATTTCAAGCATAATATGGATTTCCACAAAAATTAATTTCGACTCAACGTTAGGCCACAAATGTTGTCGATTGTGCTTAACTCGTATTGAACCCCGAATATAATTTTAAAGCTGCACTACGGGCGATTTGTTTTGCTTAATAATGAACAAATTACCATTGTTGATTGAGCCCACAAACAATCAGTGTTCAAAATAATGTTAAAAATAAATCATAAAAATGATTTGTATTTTGAGGCGACCGGATTTGGCACGAAATCACTGGCTTATGTCGTTCATCCTTGCTTCAATACGGCATATCTGTAAACATAGGAAAGAACCACCGGCCGTCTCATATTCCGGTAGGAGAAACTCCGCTCTTCACTTCAAACTCACACAGTTCAGGACAGCATCGCTGCAGTCTGGATGGATGTATATCGGTTATCCGTTTGGCAAAGTTGTTTACCTGCTACAATGCGTGGATGTGTTTTCTGTTTGGGCTGCTGAAGCTTAAATGGGTTGTCATCTTTCATGAAATCGCAAATCACTCACGTTTTAACCGATCGCGATGCATCTACGTTGTCGGGGGAAGTTTCTGTAACTTAGTAATATGTATGAATTCTGAAATTGACTTCTTATAATCATTATGCTTAATAAAGTATATTTCATCCCCATGAATCCTCATTTTATGTTTTTAGTTTACAGTGTTATTGTGTGCATTGCATGGACATACTATTGTAGTATTACTGTTCACTTGCATTTTCAACTAAGGCGGACTCATATCAGCCATATAACACGTTTCACCTCTTAAATTGATAAGTGTAATACAATACAAAAGTTAATAGTAGTTAAAACACTTGAATTGTCATATTAAAATATACTGGTAACCGTTAGTGAATGAGGAGTGTCCCATGTTATCTCTGTAAAAGTGCTTTTAGTGTAGTGTCAGAAATGCACTGCAAGTGTAAAATTAATGATTTAAAAATTTGCAAATAAGAGTGCGGTTTATCTTTATCAAAGCAAGAAATATTTACATTTTCAAATGTTTAAAGAAACAATCAATCAGGCATTTTCCCAACGTCTCTAAAAACAGCTGCCATTAAGCCCCTATTAAAAAAAAGAGAACATTGGATGCATCTATAATGAACAACTATAGACCTGTATCAAATCTCCCTTTTAGAGCCAAGATCATTGAGAAGGTTGTCTTCAATCAACTCAGCAATTTTGTGACCAAGCGGTCTCTTAGATATATTTCAGTCAGGCTTCCGACCTCACCGCAGTACTGAAACTGCCCTGATTAAAGTTTATACGATATACGGCTGAATACTGATTCAGATCAAATAACAGTTCTAGTTCTATTAGATCTCAGTGCCGCATTTGACACTGTAGATCATAGGACACTTATAGATAGGCTGGAAAATTGGGTAGGACTCTCTGAGACAGTCCTTGATTGGTTCAGATCTTATCTAGATGGCCGGAGTTATTTAGTCACCACTGGTAATCATGATAGTGTGACTATGACATGTGAAGTTCCACAGGGATCAGTCCTCGGGCCGCTTCTGTTCAATCTCTATATGCTACCTCTAGGCCAAATTCGACAGAACAACAACAAACTACCACAGCTATGCCGATCGATCGATCGATAGATAGATAGATAGATGCACGCACGCACACACACCAGAGTTTCTGCTAGAAAAAAAATGGTGCCGGTCAAGAGGTTTCGGTTTCGTTTTACGGACATTTTGATGATATGCCGGTCAAATATCGCCTCTTAATTAGTCAAGTTGAGGAAAACTGGAGGCAGGCTATGTAACTTAAAAAAATGACAATCAGGCCGTATAGAACGCAACATGTTTATTAGCCTAACTTTCAAATAGACGGAAAAAACATGAACGTCCGATTGGCGTTTCACATTCATTGTTTAACAAACCAATCCCTCTTCCCCACATAAAATATCTGAATAGTAGCCTATTGTTTTTACTCAAGCGAACTTAATTATACACTCTCAGTATGTCTCATTTAGCTGGTAACATTTAAATTGGCCACCTTGAAATGACTCCTTGTCAAATGAACTGGAACAAACAAATGACTAGGCCTA
Source organism: Moxostoma hubbsi (assembly GCA_032164185.1). Classification (NCBI taxonomy): domain Eukaryota; kingdom Metazoa; phylum Chordata; class Actinopteri; order Cypriniformes; family Catostomidae; genus Moxostoma; species Moxostoma hubbsi. The sequence continues at coordinate 7,029,003 of JAVLUX010000012.1, forward strand.
TAACATTGTCTCGCGTCATTTTAGGCTACTTTTTACGCTGTTTTGCAGTGCTGAATTGTGCAGCTGCTTACTTAAAATCAAAACTTCCCAGTGTCTCTCCACAACTTGCAATGCGCATAAGCCGCGTAACCTTGTTCTCCGCAAGGCGACTTCGCTGCTTCGTCTTGATCCGATTCTGCAGCGAGAACCCCCTCTCTGCAGGAACACTCGAGACCGGGATTACACAGGCTATCTTGGGAAGCTTGGTCCACTCTGGATACATTTTAGGCTTATTCTCAAATTCAGATTGTGTTAGGGGGGCGGGATTATTAGGCAATTTTAATCGGACAATTTGACCGGAGAGATTTAATTTAGTCGGACATTTCATTTTTTTTCCCAGCCAATGTCCGGTAATTACCGGACAACGGAAACCCTGATATATATATGCTCTCGAACTGTATGACAACAGCTCAATAGACTCTCTGTGTCACTGTATAGAGCACATAAATATCTGGATGAACCAAAATGGTCTACAATTAAACCAAGATAAAACTGAGGTTATAGTGTTTGGCAACAAAAATAAAAGTATTAGTAAAGAGCTGGATTCGAGGGCCCTTAAAATCAGGGATCAAGTACGTAATCTTGGTGTTCTGATAGACTCAGACCTCACATTTAACAGTCATATCAAACCGGTCAACACAACAGCATTTTATCAGCTACAAAATATAGCCAGAATCAAAGGCCTGGTGTCCCCAAAAGACCTAGAGAAGCTCATCCATGCTTTTATTTCTAGTAGGGTTGACTATTGTAATGGCTTCTTAACTGGACTCCCTAATAAGACTATAAAACAGCTGCAGCTCATTCAGAATGCAGCTGCTAGCATGTTAACCGGGACCAAGAGAACAGAGCACATCCCTCCGGTTCCTTTGCATTGGCTTCCAGTCAGTTATAGAATAGATCTTAAAGTGGTGCTTTTAGTTTATAAATCTCTGAATGGTTTAGGACCTAAATACATTTCTGAAACGTTTGAAGAATATAAACTGAGCAGGGCTCTTAGATCCATGAACACAGGTCAGCTAGAAGAGCCCAGAGTCTAAACTAGCCGCGTTTAGCAGTTATGCTGTACATTACTGGAATAAACTGCCAGAAGATCTTTGATGAGTTTATCCAAGTTGTATCCACTGTAAAGCACAATTAATTGCGTATACTAAAAGAGCATTGGCCACAACATCTCATAACTGGTTACCGGTGAAGTGTGTAATTTCTGCAGCACTAGCCTCACCAAACGCAATTGCAAAATGATCAACAGGTTTCCCGAACAGACAGATTGTCCCATGGCAAACTCACACCATTGGTTGAGTCAGTGTTGCCGTGTTGGGCGTTCATAATGTTATGATAGTGCCACAGAGCCACAGTGTTTACACTTTTTGGGGAATCAACTTACGACTGGTTTACTTAGTTGATTCAGCACATTATATAGGAATACAAGAAACTATTTTAATATTGAAAGAATTACACAATTCACTTTTAAATAACAGGTGCTATCACAACTTACCTGTTAAGGCTAGTGTATACTTAGTTTTTCCTACAAAATCCTAATTCTACACATCCCACTCTATATCTAAACAGCTGGTTGATAAAACAGGAACTAAAAAACACAGTCTAGACGGGAAAAAAGTGAAGGGAAAACAAACATCGGTAGAGGCGAGAGATGGAGGGGCTGGAAGGATTTTTGCTTAGATGTTACTTGCTTTTGACTGAAGATCCATAAGGCCCCTCTGCTACAGTGAGAGAGAGCAGACAGTAAAACAATAAGAGACTCTTGGCTCACATGAGTATGACAAGAGGCCAAATACACAACTAAAGTGACCCCACGAAAAGGGTGGGCGGTATGACCAAAATCTTGTATTACGCTATGAGTAATTTTAGCTCAGTAATGGTATTTATCACAATATATTAGTTGTTGCTGGAAGGTTTATAGAAGAGGTAATGGTACATTAATGGATTAGTGACGTTGTTAAAGCCGTTGTAAAACAGCTGATACACACGCATCTGTGACGGTACATAAACTGAATTCTATATCAGGGTGTTTCTTCAACTTCAGGCACTTTTAGCACTTTGGGCTTCCAAAAAGTATTCTCGTTAGAACATTTCACACTCACTAGATTTTTCATTTTTCATTTGTCTACTAATAATATCCAACAGTGTATGTGCATGCCTAACAGGAGATTTCTGTACATTCACACCACAGTGTAATCTCCAGCACATCTCAAATTCTGTATTGAGTTTTATCAGAGACTGCTTAGCAGAGACGGGCCACTTCGATTAAAATGAATGGGAGAAATCGGAATGCCAAACGATCAACGGATGTAGAACGGAAGTCCTATGTTACAGGTAAAAGAGCCAATCACCTTTTTAGATACAGACATCTCTTGTCAGTCAACTTGAGAATGCACATCCTATACAAGCCGGGAAAATTGCCCTCTGTAATAAGGGATGGCAGCACTATTAACGATACCAATGTTGTCAAATTTTAAATATGTTCTTTGATTGAAATCTAGATTTCGGTCTTACAGTAGATACAGTTGAAGTCAGAAGTTTACATTACGTAAAAGTTTACATTTACAAACTTATTTTTGAAACACTCCAGACTTAATATTAGCAAACTATAGTTTTGGCAAGTAGTTTAGGATATCTACAGACTGATTGTTTCACTCCAAATTGACTACATCACAATTCCAGTGGGTCAGAAGTTTAAAAACACTGTTAACTGTGCCTTTCAGCAGATTGGAAAATTCCAGAAAATGATGTCAGACCTTTAGGCAATTAGCTTCTGATGGACTAATTGGAGTCAATTGGAGGTGTACCAGTGGATGCATTTTAAGGCCTACCTTCAAACTCAGTGTCTCTTTGCTTGACATCATGGGAATCAAAGGAAATCAGTCAAGACCTCAGAATTTTTTTTTTACATGTTTGTTAAGATTATCAGAGTTTTACCACATAATAATTAGTATAGTTATAATGGATTTTTATAGTTAAATACTAAAAGTCTGAGTCTGGGACAAGGCTAAAACCGTAACAATGCATCTGAAAATTGCAAAAAAATAAAAAAAATAAAAATAAAAAAAGTGCAATATATTTTTTTTTTATAATAATAAAGGTGGCCCGTTTAAAGTTGAGTCGTTTTAATGTGACTTTCATAGAAAAAAAGAGGAAGAGAAATATTCTAATCTGCTAGTTTCAATAAAAATTAACCCCTGGGACATGAAATTGACCGAAGTTGAAGAAACACATCAATGTGTCAAGTTGCACCGTTGCTCGTCAGTCACAAACAACATAATTCTGTTAGCACTGTGCTAGACAACACAAGTTCTGGTATATTCTATATCTAAATCTCTACTGTCTGACACATTCGTACCCTTGAACATTACATACAGTCATACCGCCTAGCCCCACCCCATTAATGGAATGTTAAATTGTGCATGTGACAACATGATTGAGTGTGATAGTGTACATTATCATTGTATAATATGTGATAATGTCAATGAGTGGGCAATATGTGATAGTGTGTGTGTATTGTGTGACAGTCAAGTTATCATTGTATAAACAGTGTGTGGGTGTGCAAAAGTTAAACATGCACTTCTTTCAATAACGTGTTTTACTTGATTATGAATAATAATGCTTGATATGAGATAGTGTGTGCACGTGTGTGTGTGTGTGTGTGTGTGTGTGTGTGTGGTACTTGCTTGAGTATGCAGGTGGGTGTGAGCCGTGCAGTGTTTCAGCTGAATCAGTAACACAACAGAAGCACAGAGTTGAAGTTGGAGGGATGCAGGCGAAGAGAAACAAGTGATGGAGATGTTAGCATGCAAGGGAGAAGTAAACTGAATAATGGAAATTAAATATTTGCACAACAAATATTGTCTGAACAAAGCAATTCGCTAGAATGAATAAGACTTTCCAACACTACACATAAAGAGATTGGACAGTTTAGGAGAGTGTGTTTCAGTTCGTTTGGATGTAAAGCCACATGTGCGATGCAATAATACTAATTTTGTTGCAATATACAGCTATGTGTTGGGAAAAGCTTTGAAAGCAGCTGAATTAGTCACACTATTGAGAAAATGTTAAATTAGTAACATTGCTACTTTTGTTTAGTTACTCCCCAACACTGCACACTAAGGAGGCAGCAGACAGAATTATTTTTTGGGTTCACACGGCCCTCTAGTGGAGTTTAAATGAGGGCAGTTGGGACACACCAGACTAAACAACTTCACTCAAACTATGGTTAGTGTTGATTCAGATACTCAAAGGCTACTTGCTTGAGTGTGTGAGATCAGAGAAGGTTTCATCTGTGTCAGCTGATGGAGGAAGACAGAAGAAAGAGAAGGGAAAATGAAGATGATTGTATGATTGATGTTAGACATGAGAGTGATTAAGAGAGGGATGGGATGGTACTTGCTTTTGTAAGTAGTCTCAGAAGGCTCACTGGCAATCTCGACTTCTTCGGCTGATCAGTTGACGAGCGGCCACAAATTAAAAAGGGGGATGCATATTAGGACATAAAACAGAAAAGAAAGAATACAATGAATGAGTGGCATAATGGAGGCAGGCAAAGTGCTCTTATGTGTTATTTAGGAACGTGCACGAGTAATCGAATAGTCGAGTACTCGTTCTGTTCAATTAATAAGTTGATTAGTAAAACAGGCATCTCTTGAAAATCACAGATTGATTTTGCTGTTGAATAACAATAAATAATACTTTTCCACTGAATCCCTCACCTAAATTTCACCATTACAACTGAACCCCGATTGTTAACAGGCTAAGGGGACGTTCACACTGAATACGTTTCTGCATCCATCTGCACTGTTTTTCAATCGTTTTTGTAGCTAAACATCCGCTAGACAGCCGTTTTTGACCACTGTGCCATAACTCATGCAATCAATTACTCATTTCACTATGTATTAGAGTACTCTACATCAAAATTACTCAAAATGGCCATCCCTAATTTTAATGTGATGGCAAATAAGCACCATTTCAGCTTTGTGCGTTCGTGTTTGAGGGAATGCAACAAACGCCATTTCAAAGAGGAAATAAACAGAGAAGAACCAGGAGTACTTGCTTTTTAGAGGCGAGTCAGATATGGAGTCCTCAATGAGAGCTTGAGGGAAAGACAGAGACACACACACACACACACACACACACACACACACACACACACACACACACACACACACACACACACGAGTGAACGAGACAAGGCCAAGAGAGAACGAGAGAAGAAACGAGGAGAGGATGATAGAGTAAAGGAAGCAAATGAGGAAGCGGTGAGATTCAGCCCGCTCTGGTGCTTTCTTACCCTCCTCTGAAGGGTTGGAGGTGCGGGCGGCCTCTCGCTCCCTCTCTCGTCGGGTGGTGCGCTGTTTCTCCTCCAGTCTCTGTTTCTCTGCATTGGCCTCCTCCCAGCGGCCCTGCTCCATGAGACGCTGGTCAGGCCGCCTCCTGCTGTCTGTGGGAGCCACGCCTTCCTCTTGCTCGTTCAACGTCAACGCCAGGGTCGAGAAGTAGTACATATTCTCAGCTCCATCTCTGCGCAGACATAAAGACAGGAATGTTAGGAATGTAAAAAGACTGAAAAGTCCTCGTTATTATCAATACTGAGGCAATGACTCAATACAGTAAATGTCCAATTTTTCAACAACATTGGTTCTGGAAGTATTTTTCCCATATTTTTTTCCATAGGGATTTAATACATTTCTCCACAAAAGAGTCAAGTTCTAACCAAACAGCTTTGAGAAGAAATCACAACAGTATAAAATGTTTAAAGTAGTTAATTCAACAAAAGCCTGCACAATTCAGTTCGTCAATCTGTCCTGTTCTCATAGGATGCGTTCTTGCGTTTCATCTGCCCCATTTTGTATATATGCATACGATGGACTCGCTGGTATTCAGCATCATAAACGGCGCATTTTTTGGACGCGTTGTGAAGATAAAAGTAGTTGAAATTTAGATTGCAGGGATCTCGAGACACGATTTGTAGTTGTTTTTTACCCAGCTGGCAAGAACGTGTCCTGTGTGACCGGCTCTCATTCTGTGGCTGCGCTGCTTGAGGTGCGTTGACTGCCCCCTGCTGACACAGCCATGAAGTTAAATTAATTGCTCTGATGGTAGGAAAATTTGTATTTTCATTATGGAATTTAAGTTCAGGTCAGGGGGGCATTATTACTTGCATGATTAGAACACATCATTTTGATAACGTGTCAAATCAAGAGCCCTCGTTTTTTTTTTTTTATTGCTAAATTTTCAGATATATTACTACTTTGAGTGTGTCTCGATTACATGATTTGCTTCATGGGAGCGGGTGGTCACTGCTGTTCCCTTTTGGTGTGGATGTGTATTTCCAAGGTAACAGCAACTTCTCTGATTGGTGGTTCTCTCTCCAGGATTGTAGGTAATGTAGTTCTTCACTGGGAATTCAGTGATTACACCCATTTTTGTTTTTATGAAATTGAATGACATAGTTTCATAGAAGCGTATACCACCATTAAACAAGTCTTGAGGTTTACACATTATTGTTGAATATTTAATTCCACTGTGACTGAACAAGTGCATTTAACTGCATTTCAGTTTCTGCTGTGGTTAAGCAGAAACTCCTCTACAGCTTTTCCCCAATCAGAGATCCTGAAGCATGTGTGTGTAACTATGAAGCATGTCTTACGGCAGTGGAGTTTTCCTCCACAGCTCTTTGGCTTTGAGTGTCTGATAGACGGTTTTCTGTCGTCCTTCGGCGCCGTTCTCTCCACCTCTACTGCTCTGCATCACACGAGAACACTCCATCTTCTCGTCCCACGTTCCAGAGAGAACATAGTGCGCTTTGCCATCTTTATCAGTCACCACCCCCGTGACCTACGGAGAGAGAGGCATTACAGGAGTAGGAAGCGAAAGCAGATGGACGATAATAAATTGTTGAAGGATGGAACGGGCAAAAGCTGCAGAGGGTGATGGACCAAAATGACAAAATCTGACTCGTCTACATTCTGGGAGAAAGTAGTGAGTGGAAGAGTTGCTGACTCACCTTCCTCGCCACATCTCTGGAGAAGTAGCTGTACGGGGCGAATTTGAGGTGACAACGGTCGCCTGTTCTGTGGTTCACAACGTCTATTTCTCCTGACTGAACCATTACGGAGACACAAATTAATTTAATGAAAAGCCAAACTACAGAGCCTAGAATTTATTCATATACACACATATATATATATATATATATATATATATATATATATATATATATATATATATATATATTAGTTTTTTTTATAATGTTTTCAAACTTAATTCACAACTCAAAGTTTTTTTTTTTTTTTTTTACACGATTTGGACTTTCCTGACCTGATCGATCCACAGTTTCCCGACAATGATATTGTGCACTGTGGTGGTGACTTTCTTCCAGGTGTAGTGATTGTTACTCTTCTCAAACATACAATGAATAGAACCTGAATAAGCAAACAGAAAATTTAAACAGAGCATAAGACATTAAAACAAATCTTTCCATAGGAGTGCATTAGTGCAAAGAAATATGTGGACACATGCTGTAAGCCACACTTAAACATGACTATTAAATGTATTAAATGCATTTTAAAATGTACAGTATTACATGTATAATAAACGTAAAAGAAATGAAAAAATATACATCTTCAAAACGAAGCATTACTACAACAGAGCTGTGAAAAAGTATTTGCTGCCCCCCCCCCCCCCCCCAAATCCTGATTTCTTCTGTTTTTGTGTATATCTCAGACTAAACCGCTTTAAAAATTCAAACAAAATCGAACATAAAACAAAGGCAATCGGAGTAAACACAAAATACAGTTTTTAAATGATAATTACATTTATTGAAGCAAAAAAGTTTTACAATATGTAAAATATGGGCCTGTGTGAAAAAATATTTTCCCCCTTTGTTACCAAAATCTATGAAACTGCATTCATAATGTGGTCCAGCTAGACTAGACACACCCTGGCCTGATTACTGTCAGCCCTGTTCAATCAAATCAACACCTAAAGAGAACTTTTTCAGCAGCATGAAGTTGGCTAAAAGGTCTCACCCAGCAGCACACTATGCCAAGGTCGAAAGAAATTCCAGAAATGAGGAGGAAAAAGATGATTGAAATACATCAGTCTGGGAAGGGTTACAAAGCTATTTCAAACACTCCAGGACTTCAAAGAACCACAGTGAGAGACATTATCAGTAAATGGAGAAAACTTGGCACAGAAATTAACCTTCCCAGAAGTGGCCGACCTTCAAAAATTCCTCCAAGAGCACAGTGATTACTCATCAAGGAAGTCAAAAAAAGCCAACATCAACATCCAAAGAACTGCAAGCCTCTCTTTCATCAAAAAAGGTCACTGTTCATGACTCCAATATTAGAAAGAAATAGTCTAAAAATGTCTCTTCATGGAAGAGTGGCGAGGTTAAAAACACTGCTAACCCAGAAGAACATTAAGGTCATCTGAATTTTGCCAAAACACACCTTGATGACACTCAAACCTTTTGGGAGAATGTTCTGTGGACTGATGAGTCAAAAGTGGAACTGGTTACGCCGTTACATCTGGCGTAAATCAAACACAACTGCATAAAAAGAACATCATACCTACAGTCAAGCGTGGTGGTGGTCGTGTGATGGTGTGGGGATACTTTGCTGCTTCAGGGCGACTTGCAATAATTGAGGAAAACATTAATTCTGCTCTCTACCAGAAAATCCTAAAAGAAGAATGTCCGGTCATCAGTCCATGAGTTGAAGCTCAAGCGCAAACTGGATTTTGCAGCAAGACAAAGATCCAAAGCATAGGAGTAATCCACCTCTGAATGGCTCAAAAGAAGCTAAATTAAAGTTTTTGGACTGGCCTAGTCAAAGTCCTGACTTGAACCCGATTGAGATGCTGTGGCAGGACCTTAAACGGGCAGTTCATGCTCGAAAACCCTCTAATGTAGCTGAACTAAAGCAGTTCTGCAAAGAAAAGTGGGCCAATATTCCCCCACAGCATTGTTAAAGACTGATCTCCAGTTAACGGAAGCGTTTGGTTGCAGCTGTTGCTGCTAAAGGGGGCACAACCAGCAATTAAGTTTAAGGGGGCAGTTAGTTTTTCACATGGGTGATATAGGTGTTGGAGAACTTTTAGCTTCAATAAAAACATATATATTTGAAAACTGTATTTTGTGTTTATTCAGGTTGCCTTTGTTTTATGTTACTTCTCGTTTGAAGATCTAAAAGAGTTGACTAACAGTTTCAAACTTATTTTATATGCCGTTTACTTATACGTTAACTAATAGACAGATTCTTCCCTGTGGCAGGCACACTTGCTTTAGAGACACTGAAATACAGATCCAAAACGAGATGCTAAAAGTTACCCAGGGGCATAATGGAGAGGTATTTGCCCCTGAACTTGCTGGCCAGGGCAATCTCCTGCCTCAGGGTCCAGCCTCGCTGGGAGATTGCGTGATGTGCTGCAGCCGGAGGGTGATGACTCACCTGAAGAGACAGAGAAAGATAACTGAGCAACTTCAAACACAATGCACATCATTCGTAATGTCATTCCTCATTCAATAATCTCTTCCTCTATCTTAGCAGGACACGAAGACAAGGATTTTTCGGTATTTTCTGGGCCAGTGGTTCAGATTTTTAATTGCCTCAAAAACCATTTATAAAAAATAAAAATCAATAAAATGTATAAATCTTCCTTAAAAAATATGAATAATTTACTATTTAGAATCCTTGTGTAATGCCTAATACTGTGTTGGTCGCTCTCGTACCGCCAAAACAGCACCAACCCGCATCACAGAACAGCATTCTGAGATTATATTCTTCTCAGCACAATTGTACAGAGTGGTTATCTGAGTTACTGTAGACTTTATCAGTTCAAACCAGTCTGGCCATTCTCGGTTGATCTCTCTCATTAACAAGCCATTTCTGTCCTCAGAACTGCCGCTCACTGGATGTTTTTTGATTTTGGCACCATTCGGAGTAAATTCGCTACAAATGTTCGCTTCTGTACATCTCTGAGACACGCGCTCATGAAAGGGATGACGTAAACTCGTCGGTAAGGTCATGCATCACGTGGAGGCGGCAACTTTATGGGTGAACTATTCCTTTACAAATAATAATAATAATAATAATAATTAAAGCTGCAAGCAGCGATGACGGGCCCAAGCCGGTGGCACCGCAACCCTGGTGCCTTTAGTTACCGGGCTCATTTCCACTTGGTGGCTTTCGGAAAACAAAGGATGGTGGACACAGCAACAACTCAAAAATATAGCTGCAAGCAGCAATGCGATTCCTCCTCAAAATGGCAAATCATTTAAAATTGATCAATAGAGGGTTGGGGTTAAACCCTCCCAATGAAAAAATCCAAAAAACATGTCTTTCTGTCTGAATCCTAAACTAAACATTTTCAGTGTACAGGAAAATCCATCATGCCAGACCTTATGGATCCTGGAGGGTTTTTTGTTTACAATGAGAAATGAGGTATGTTCACCAGGTTTCAGAAAAACTAAATAAATGGGGTGGAAATACAATCACTTTGAAAAATTGACATTTGGGCATGGCCTGTAGCGCCCCCTAAGGGCGAATGTGAGCCATTCTTGGTTTGTAGGTTCCTGTTGCCCTGTAGTATTAATGTACCAAATTAGAAAGTATTTGACAAAAAAATGTGCAATTTGGGAATGTCCTTTAGCGCCCCCTAAGGGCGAATGTGAGACATTCTTGGTTTGTGGATTTCTGTTGGCCTGTAGTGTCAATATACCAAATTAGAAAATTTTTGACCATAAAATGGGAATTTTGGGCATAGCCTGTAGCGCCCCCTAATGGCGAATATGGGCAATTCTTTGTTTGTGGGTTCCTGTTGGCCTGTAGTATCAATGTACCAAATTAGAACATTTTTGACCAGCAAATGGGAATTTAGGGCGTGGCCTGTAGCGCCCCCTAAGGGCGAATGTGGGCCATTCTTGGTTTGTGGATTACTGTTGGCCTGTAGGATCAATATACAAAATTAGAACATTTTTGCCCAGAAAATGGGAATTTTGGGCATGGCCTGTAGCGCCCCCTAAGGGCGAATGTGGGATATTCTTTACGCAGTACTTCAGAGTGATGTCATCTTGAAGTATATATATATAGGTCTGTTTCTAACCCACACCTATAATATCACTTCTGAAGGCATGGATTAAACCAATGGAGTGGTATGGATTACTTTTATGCTGCATTTATGTGATTTTTGTAGCTTCTGAGTTCTGATCACCATTCAAGTCATTGAAAGGTCCAACAGGGTTGAGATAATCTTCTAAAAAGCTTAATTTGTGTTCACTAGAAGAAAGAAAATAATACACATCTGGGATGGAATGAGGGTGAGTATACGATGAGAGAAATTTATTTTGGGGGTGAAAACCATTTGTAGGCCTACTTTTTATTTACTTGGAAAATTGTTACTGTCTCTTTAAGAGGATTTTAAACGCATTTCATTCAAGGCACAGTCTGTGCGGCTTGTTTTATTGAGTTTAATCTTTTGAGAACTGTGAAGTCTCATTATTTTCGTGCTGTTACATCTGTATTCATTTCAGAGATTACTTGATTGAGATTGTGAAACTACATACAACCGACAAACCTCCATGAAGATGCGAGTAAAAATGAGATGCCTCGCGCTGTCAGACACAACGCTGATAATCATTCTCGGAAGTGTTGATACTAGATTTAGATTCGCGATTTCTTCATCAACTGTTTATGTTCACTTGGGACAAAACAGACAATATATCATGTAATTTGACATTTTGTTTATGAAATTGTCCGTTCAAACGCAAGATGAAGCGAATGCGATCTCTCATCGGGGCTCGTGCGTTAGACGCGACGCATCTCGCGGTTTCACACAAAACTGCTCACAAACATTTATTTGAGTTGTTTTGTCATTTTTTTCCAGAAATAACTAGCAATACTCCTACAAATAAATGCTTCGTAACTAAAACGTTTTGACTTTCTATAGAAAATATAGACAACACGTTCTTACCTTGCAAAAATCGCCTCAGTATTTAATTTGAAGCAGTAAATCCAACACTGGAGTAAATCTCTCGTGATATCACCTTTCCATTGAAATGAAGGAAGACGGTGATGACGATACAGTTATTATTCTTGCCCAGGAACCCCTTAACCAATCACATGTGCCTTTAGCTTGTATTGTCATGAGTATCTGGGCAGATTTCAGAAATAAAATCGGTGATCGGACGACGATGAAACTGAGACAGGAACCATGGGAATAATTGTTCCCAAATTTGAACGCTCTGGCTGTAAATAGTTAAAGGTTGTTAAAAATTGTATCCTCCACTCAGTTGATGTATATATTGAGTGGGGACACATTGTTTGCCTTTTTTCTGGGATTCGACTGCAAAAGAGCTCAAGCAACTGTTGAACTCAGTCCCTGCCCATTCTGGACTCAGACCTGTTGTAAATCATTGAACAATGAGGCTTGGATGCCATCTATTGGACATTTCTTGTAATTGCCACTCAGAGAATGAACAGACAGTGGATTAAACTTTAGTTTTTTAGGCTTTAGTTCTTTGTTGTATTCACCTGCTACGGCGTGTGTAACATTTTTCTGTCAACTCTGCATACAGGTGAAACTCGAAAAATTAGAATATCGTGCAAAAGTTAATGTAACCCATACTATGTTGAACACAAGAGGGCAGTATAGCCCTATGTATTACTTCACAAGACCCCCTCCCTTCCTACTCCTCACACACAGAGGCTCACAGAGTGACTTGCAAAATTCTGACATTTTCTCCACATTCAAACCAAAATATCTGACTTTCTGTTGGTCGGAGCTAATGACTGTAAATTAGAAAGTTGTCCGGCTTGAGGAGAACTATATCAATACCAATTTTTGTACCTGTAGATGAAACTAACCCCCCACTTTTTTGTCAAAAGGTGGCGCTACTGAGCCCCTCACCACACCCATTTCTGAAACTTTGCACATGTCTACTGGCTAATAAATGTGACGTCTCTGTCGAGTTTCATGCAATTTCAAGTAGGTTAAGAGTCTCAAAAGCATCAATAAAGAAAAGTAAAGTTTGAAGCGTTGCCACGGCAACAGTATCTAAGATATCAATAATCCTTTCACAGGTCTAAATCTGCCGTGTGTTTACATTATACACGTAAAGTTTGAAGCAAATCGGGTAAAAACAAGAGGGTGATTTCAAAGCATTTTGAAAGTGACACACTTCCTGCTGCCAGTTGGTGGCGCTATAACTTTGACTCACAATAGTCACATCCATGTGATCGGCCTCTTACAACGAACACACTGCTGAAGTTTCATCAAGATCTGTTAATTTATGCAGAAGTTATAACACACTTCCTGTCTCACTTTTCTCGCCATAAATTTGTTTCCTCGCCACGGCCAAACCGTTCGAGATATCAAAAATCAGCTGGCAATTTTTCATCCTCAATGTCTTGACTTCATGCTGACTGAGATTCGTGGCGATTAAATGATTTCTCTAGGAGGAGTATTTCAAATTCCATTGTATACGTTTTCCAAACAACCCTAAATAGCCGACTTCCTGTTGGGCTGAGGTAAAAAGTAAGAGCATGAAGTATATATGAAACGATGAGATCTATATGTGTACCGACTTTCATATTATTACATGCAAGTGTGTTTGATTTATGGACCAAGGTTTCGGACCCCGTTCCAGGGGGCGCTGCTGAGCCCCCCTGCCACGCCCGGGTACCATCTTCAGCCCAGCCCTGATGGCCGCAGGTTCTGACCCGTGTGCAAAGTTTCAAGAGTTTTAGAGCATGTTAAGGCCCCCAAAAGTGCCCGAATAGTCGATAAAATAATAATAATAATAATAATAATAATAATAATAATTAAAGCTGCAAGCAGCGATGATGGGCCCAAGCCGGTGGCACCGCAACCCTGGTGCCTTTAGTTACCGGGCTCATTTCCACTTGGTGGCTTTCGGAAAACAAAGGATGATGGACACAGCAACAACTCAAAAATATAGCTGCAAGCAGCAATGCGATTCCTCCTCAAAATGGCAAATCATTTAAAATTGATCAATAGAGGGTTGGGGTTAAACCCTCCCAATGAAAAAATCCAAAAAACATGTCTTTCTGTCTGAATCCTAAACTAAACATTTTCAGTGTACAGGAAAATCCATCATGCCGGACCTTATGGATCCTGTAGGGTTTTTTGTTTACAATGAGAAATGAGGTATGTTCACCAGGTTTCAGAAAACTAAATAAATGGGGTGGAAATACAATCACTTTAAAAAAATGACATTTGGGCATGGCATGTAGCGCCCCCTAAGGGCGAATGTGAGCCATTCTTGGTTTGTAGGTTCCTGTTGGCCTGTAGTATTAATGTACCAAATTAGAAAGTATTTGACAAAAAAATGTGCAATTTGGGAATGGCCTTTAGCGCCCCCTAAGGGCGAATGTGAGACATTCTTGGTTTGTGGATTTCTGTTGGCCTGTAGTGTCAATATACCAAATTAGAAAATTTTTGACCATAAAATGGGAATTTTGGGCATAGCCTGTAGCTCCCCCTAATGGCGAATATGGGCAATTCTTTGTTTGTGGGTTCCTGTTGGCCTGTAGTATCAATGTACCAAATTAGAACATTTTTGACCAGCAAATGGGAATTTAGGGCGTGGCCTGTAGCGCCCCATAAGGGCGAATGTGGGCCACTCTTGGTTTGTGAATTCCTGTTGGCCTGTAGTATCAATATACAACATTAGAACATTTTTGACCAGAAAATGGGAATTTTGGGCATGGCCTGTAGCGCCCCCTAAGGGCGAATGTGGGATATTCTTTACGCAGTACTTCAGAGTGATGTCATCTTGAAGTATATATATATAGGTCTATTTCTAACCCACACCTATAATATCACTTCTGAAGGCATGGATTTAACCACTGGAGTGGTATGGATTACTTTTATGCTGCATTTATTTGATTTTTGTAGCTTCTGAGTTCTGATCACCATTCAAGTCATTGAAAGGTCCAACAGGGTTGAGATAATCTTCTAAAAAGCTTAATTTGTGTTCACTAGAAGAAAGAAAACAATACACATCTGGGATGCAATGAGGGTGAGTATACGATGAGAGAAATTTATTTTTGGGGTGAAAACCATTTGTAGGCCTACTTTTTATTTACTTGGAAAATTGTTACTGTCTCTTTAAGAGGATTTTAAACGCATTTCATTCAAGGCACACTCTGTGCGGCTTGTTTTAGTGAGTTTAATCTTTTGAGAACTGTGAAGTCTCATTATTTTCGTGCTGTTACATCTGTATTCATTTCAGAGATTACTTGATTGAGATTGTGAAACTACATACAACCGACAAACCTCCATGAAGATGCGAGTAAAAATGAGATGCGCTGTCAGGCACAACGCTGATAATCATTCTCGGAAGTGTTGATACTAGATTTCGATTCGCGATTTCTTCATCAACTGTTTATGTTCACTTGGGACAAAACAGACAATATATCATGTAATTTGACATTTTGTAGTATGAAATTGTCCGTTCAAACGCAAGAAGAAGCGAATGCGATCTCTCATCGGGGCTCGTGCGTTAGACGCGACGCATCTCGCGGTTTCACACAAAACTGCTCACAAACATTTATTTGAGTTATTTTGTCATTTTTTTCCAGAAATAACTAGCAATACTCCTACAAATAAATGCTTCGTAACTAAAACGTTTTGACTTTCTATAGAAAATATAGACAACACACGTTCTTACCTTGCAAAAATCGCCTCAGTATTTAATTTGAAGCAGTAAATCCAACACTGGAGTAAATCTCTCGTGATATCACCTTTCCATTGAAATGAAGGAAGACGGTGATGACGATACAGTTATTATTCTTGCCCAGTAACCCCTTAACCAATCACATGTGCCTTTAGCTTGTATTGTCATGAGTATCTGGGCAGACTTCAGAAATAAAATCGGTGATTGGACGACGATGACACTGAGACAGGAACCATGGGAATAATTGTTCCCAAATTTGAACGCTCTGGCTGTAAATGGTTAAAGGTTGTTAAAAATTGTATCCTCCACTCAGTTGATGTATATATTGAGTGGGGACACATTGTTTGCCTTTTTTCTGGGATTCGACTGCAAAAGAGCTCAAGCAACTGTTGAACTCAGTCCCTGCCCATTCTGGACTCAGACCTGTTGTAAATCATTGAACAATGAGGCTTGGATGCCATCTATTGGACATTTCTTGTAATTGCCACTCAGAGAATGAACAGACAGTGGATTAAACTTTAGTTTTTTAGGCTTTAGTTCTTTGTTGTATTCACCTGCTACGGCGTGTGTAACATTTTTCTGTCAACTCTGCATACAGGTGAAACTCGAAAAATTAGAATATCGTGCAAAAGTTAATGTAACCCATACTATGTTGAACACAAGAGGGCAGTATAGCCCTATGTATTACTTCACAAGCCCCCCTCCCTTCCTACTCCTCACACACAAAGTCTTAGAGAGTGACTTGCAAAATTCTGACATTTTCTCCACATTCAAACCAAAATATCTGACTTTCTGTTGGTCGGAGCTAATGACTGTAAATTAGAAAGTTGTCCGGCTTGAGGAGAACTATATCAATACCAATTTTTGTACCTGTAGATGAAACTAACCCCCCACTTTTTTTGTCAAAAGGTGGCGCTACTGAGCCCCTCACCACACCCATTTCTGAAACTTTGCACATGTCTACTGGCTAATAAATGTGACGTCTCTGTCGAGTTTCATGCAATTTCAAGTATGTTAAGAGCCTCAAAAGCATCAATAAAGAAAAGTAAAGTTTGAAGTGTTGCCACGGCAACAGTATCTAAGATATCAATAATCCTTTCACAGGTCTAAATCTGCCGTGTGTTTACATTATACACGTAAAGTTTGAAGCAAATCGGGTAAAAACAAGAGGGTGATTTCAAAGCATTTTGAAAGTGACACACTTCCTGCTGCCAGTTGGTGGCGCTATAACTTTGACTCACAATAGTCACATCCATGTGATCGGCCTCTTACAACGAACACACTGCTGAAGTTTCATCAAGATCTGTTAATTTATGCAGAAGTTATAACACACTTCCTGTCTCACTTTTCTCGCCATAAATTTGTTTCCTCGCCACGGCCAAACCGTTCGAGATATCAAAAATCCGCTGGCAATTTTTCATCCTCAATGTCTTGACTTCATGCTGACTGAGATTCGTGGCGATTAAATGATTTCTCTAGGAGGAGTATTTCAAATTCCATTGTATACGTTTTCCAAACAACCCTAAATAGCCGACTTCCTGTTGGGCTGAGGTAAAAAGTAAGAGCATGAAGTATATATGAAACGATTAGATCTATATGTGTACCGACTTTCATATTATTACATGCAAGTGTGTTTGATTTATGGACCAAGGTTTCGGACCCCGTTCCAGGGGGCGCTGCTGAGCCCCCCTGCCACGCCCGGGTACCATCTTCAGCCCAGCCCTGATGGCCGCAGGTTCTGACCCGTGTGCAAAGTTTCAAGAGTTTTAGAGCATGTTAAGGCCCCCAAAAGTGCCCGAATAGTCGATAAAATAATAATAATAATAATAATAATAATAATAATAATAATAATTAAAGCTGCAAGCAGCGATGACGGGCCCAAGCCGGTGGCACCGCAACCCTGGTGCCTTTAGTTACCGGGCTCATTTCCACTTGGTGGCTTTCGGAAAACAAAGGATGATGGACACAGCAACAACTCAAAAATATAGCTGCAAGCAGCAATGCGATTCCTCCTCAAAATGGCAAATCATTTAAAATTGATCAATAGAGGGTTGGGGTTAAACCCTCCCAATGAAAAAATCCAAAAAACATGTCTTTCTGTCTGAATCCTAAACTAAACATTTTCAGTGTACAGGAAAATCCATCATGCCGGACCTTATGGATCCTGTAGGGTTTTTTGTTTACAATGAGAAATGAGATATGTTCACCAGGTTTCAGAAAAACTAAATAAATGGGGTGGAAATACAATCACTTTGAAAAAATGACATTTGGGCTTGGCCTGTAGCGCCCCCTAAGGGCGAATATGGGCAATTCTTTGTTTGTGGGTTCCTGTTGGCCTGTAGTATCAATGTACCAAATTAGAACATTTTTAACCAGCAAATGGGAATTTAGGGCGTGGCCTGTAGCGCCCCCTAAGGGCGAATGTGGGCCATTCTTGGTTTGTGGATTCCTGTTGGCCTGTAGTATCAATATACAAAATTAGAACATTTTTGACCAGAAAATGGGAATTTTGGGCATGGCCTATAGCGCCCCCTAAGGGCGAATGTGGGATATTCTTTACGCAGTACTTCAGAGTGATGTCATCTTGAAGTATATATATATATATATATATATATATATATATATATATAGGTCTGTTTCTAACCCACACCTATAATATCACTTCTGAAGGCATGGATTAAACCACTGGAGTGGTATGGATTACTTTTATGCTGCATTTATGTGATTTTTGTAGCTTCTGAGGTCTGATCACCATTCAAGTCATTGAAAGGTCCAACAGGGTTGAGATAATCTTCTAAAAAGCTTAATTTGTGTTCACCAGAAGAAAGAAAATAATACACATCTGGGATGGAATGAGGGTGAGTATACGATGAGAGAAATTTATTTTTGGGGTGAAAACCATTTGTAGGCCTACTTTTTATTTACTTGGAAAATTGTTACTGTCTCTTTAAGAGGATTTTAAACGCATTTCATTCAAGGCACAGTCTGTGCGGCTTGTTTTATTGAGTTTAATCTTTTGAGAACTGTGAAGTCTCATTATTTTCGTGCTGTTACATCTGTATTCATTTCAGAGATTACTTGATTGAGATTGTGAAACTACATACAACCGACAAACCTCCATGAAGATGCGAGTAAAAATGAGATGCCTCGCGCTGTCAGACACAACGCTGATAATCATTCTCGGAAGTGGTGATACTAGATTTAGATTCGCGATTTCTTCATCAACTGTTTATGTTCACTTGGGACAAAACAGACAATATATCATGTATTTTGACATTTTGTAGTATGAAATTGTCCGTTCAAACGCAAGAAGAAGCGAATGCGATCTCTCATCGGGGCTCGTGAGTTAGACGTGACGCTGCTAGACGTGTGCAGGGAAGCGCATTTCACTGAATTTACGATGTTACACGTATAAACCTTCATCAACCCGTTAATCCAAAACGCAAATGCCGTTATTTTGCGTCTCTCGCTCCTGCTTGTGATTGACAAAGCTGTCAAACGGGACAATTTGCAAGCGTGCAAGTTTGGATCGGTCTTTTCACGTTTTAATAATTTGCAGTGTTCGACATCTACGTTCAAATCGAGCGGTGCAATATGCAATTCATCCAAAATAATTACAAAGTTATTTTCGCTCTTGTTCTACATATTTTTTTCAAGCGTCAGGTGATGTTTCTACAGTATTAATTTTCCTGTGCCACCACGAACAGAGTTGGAAATAAAACACGCATCCGGGCATTCAGATGGGTTAAAAAAAACTGCTTAAAAAAACATCTGAACAGCGTCTGCTCTCGGTCTCACATTAATTCAGGTGGATTTTTCACAAGCGACAACATTGGCAAACAAAAGTGCTAGCTAATGTTTAATTAGCAAGTTTCACCGAAATGTATTAAAAATAGAGGCTAGCTGCCTGTCCGATGAACAAATAGAGTCACGTCATTTTTTTTCCAAAAATAACTAGCAATACTCCTGCAAATAAATGCTTCGTAACTAAAACGTTTTGACTTTCAATAGAAAATATAGACAACACATGTTCTTACCTTGCAAAAATCGCCTCAGTATTTAATTTGAAGCAGTAAATCCAACACTGGAGTAAATCTCTCGTGATATCACCTTCCCATTGAAATGAAGGAAGACGGTGATGACGATACAGTTATTATTCTTGCCCAGGAACCCCTTAACCAATCACATGTGCCTTTAGCTTGTATTGTCATGAGTATCTGGGCAGATTTCAGAAATAAAATCCCCTTAACCAATCACATGTGCCTTTAGCTTTTATTGTCATGAGTATCTGGGCAGATTTCAGAAATAAAATCCCCTTAACCAATCACATGTGCCTTTAGCTTGTATTGTCATGAGTATCTGGGCAGATTTCAGAAATAAAATCGGTGATTGGACGACGATGAAACTGAGACAGGAACCATGGGAATAATTGTTCCCAAATTTGAACGCTCTGGCTGTAAACGGTTAAAGGTTGTTAAAAATTGTATCCTCCACTCAGTTGATGTATATATTGAGTGGGGACACGTTGTTTGCTTTTTTTCTGGGATTCGACTGCAAAAGAGCTCAAGCAACTGTTGAACTCAGTCCCTGCCCATTCTGGACTCAGACCTGTTGTAAATCATTGAAGAATGAGGCTTGGATGCCATCTATTGGACATTTCTTGTAATTGCCACTCAGAGAATTAACAGCCAGTGGATTAGACATGGGTTTTCTTGTCCTTTTCCATTTCAGTTGATATTTTGACTGTATATTATTGATCTAAAATGTACAAAATATTGAAGATATCAAGGATACCTTCGGAATTGAAAATGTGCAATGCCTTGACATTAGTCTGTATTTTTCGAGCATGTTCAGGGCGGTGCTTAAGGCGCTGGCGAAGTTTTGTCACTCTGCCAGCTAGATGCGTGACTGTTTCAACAAGGTCCGTTACCCAAACTGGGTGAGGCGGGGCTTTAGTTCTTTGTTGTATTCACCTGCTACGGCGTGTGTAACATTTTTCTGTCAACTCTGCATACAGGTGAAACTCGAAAAATTAGAATATCGTGCAAAAGTTAATGTAACCCATACTATGTTGAACACAAGAGGGCAGTATAGCCCTATGTATTACTTCACAAGACCCCCTCCCTTCCTACTCCTCACAAACAGAGTCTTAGAGAGTGACTTGCAAAATTCTGACATTTTCTCCACATTCAAACCAAAATATCTGACTTTCTGTTGGTCGGAGCTAATGACTGTAAATTAGAAAGTTGTCCGGCTTGAGGAGAACTATATCAGTACCAATTTTTGTACCTGTAGATGAAACTAACCCCCCACTTTTTTGTCAAAAGGTGGCGCTACTGAGCCCCTCACCACACCCATTTCTGAAACTTTGCACATGTCTACTGGCTAATAAATGTGACGTCTCTGTCGAGTTTCATGGAATTTCAAGTATGTTAAGAGTCTCAAAAGCATCAATAAAGAAAAGTAAAGTTTGAAGCGTTGCCACGGCAACAAAATCTAAGATATCAATAATCCTTTCACAGGTCTAAATCTGCCGTGTGTTTACATTATACACGTAAAGTTTGAAGCAAATCGGGTAAAAACAAGAGGGTGATTTCAAAGCATTTTGAAAGTGACACACTTCCTGCTGCCAGTTGGTGGCGCTATAACTTTGACTCACAATAGTCACATCCATGTGATCGGCCTCTTACAACGAACACACTGCTGAAGTTTCATCAAGATCTGTTAATTTATGCAGAAGTTATAACACACTTCCTGTCTCACTTTTCTCGCCATAAATTTGTTTCCTCGCCACGGCCAAACCGTTCGAGATATCAAAAATCCGCTGGCAATTTTTCATCCTCAATGTCTTGACTTCATGCTGACTGAGATTCGTGGCGATTAAATGATTTCTCTAGGAGGAGTATTTCAAATTCCATTGTATACGTTTTCCAAACAACCCTAAATAGCCGACTTCCTGTTGGGCTGAGGTAAAAAGTAAGAGCATGAAGTATATATGAAACGATGAGATCTATATGTGTACCGACTTTCATATTATTACATGCAAGTGTGTTTGATTTATGGACCAAGGTTTCGGACCCCGTTCCAGGGGGCGCTGCTGAGCCCCCCTGCCACGCCCGGGTACCATCTTCAGCCCAGCCCTGATGGCCGCAGGTTCTGACCCGTGTGCAAAGTTTCAAGAGTTTTAGAGCATGTTAAGGCCCCCAAAAGTGCCCGAATAGTCGATAAAATAATAATAATAATAATAATAATAATAATAATAATAATAATAATAATAATCCTAAGGAAAACAATAGGGCCTTCGCCTTTTCAGGCTTGGGCCCTAATAATCCTAAGGAAAACAATAGGGCCTTCGCCTTTTCAGGCTTGGGCCCTAATAATAATAATAATAATAATAATAATAATAATAATAATAATCCTAAGGAAAACAATAGGGCCTTCGCCTTTTCAGGCTTGGGCCCTAATAATCCTAAGGAAAACAATAGGGCCTTCGCCTTTTCAGGCTTGGGCCCTAATAATAATATTTGGAACAAATGAACTGGCCAAATGGGCCAATTTACAGTTATTTTAAATGGACCAAAGCTGTCTCACACTGACCTGGCCATGTTCAGTATAAACAGTAGTGGCCGTCCCCTCACCTGCTCACAAAGGGACCTGTACCCGCTCTCTTGGACACGGTCCAGCTCAAACGTCTCTCCCAGCAGAGGGTTGAAGGGTTTGCCGGTGCGGTGAACTGTAGTGGAGTAAGAGGACACAGTGAAAGCTGCCACATAACACATCTGCTCCAGAGAACTCTTGCACTTAGCGGCCCGGTCCAGCAGTTCGTAGTACTCAAGATCCTCTGAGAGACGCTGCAGCATGGACAAGGGCTCGTTGAAGTTCACCTGCCAGAAAAGAAACAATGAATGATACATTTCAAAGTCCACTGCAATTTATGATCATTATAATCAGCATCAGGGGTGTTTTGGATTTTTATAAAGACACAGATAAGCATACAGGCATTGGTATTTTGGAGAGCTCTTTTCCAATACAGTTCTTCATGATGCTCCATAGATTGAGCGAGTAATTTGGTTTATCTGGAATGCGGCTCCGCCTCTTTCTCACAGGCACCACCTCCTGGGACTGAGGAGACTCGGGATTGGAGGCCAGAGACTGCTCATCTAGCTGTGAGAGATGAACAAAACAGTGTTAGCTGAATGAAAAACTGCAAATGTCTTTCCAAGTTTCTCAATTATTGCTACCAATTCACACACCACCAGCACCAAAACATTGTGAGAGATAATTAAAGTTTACAGAGGTTTAACGATGGTGCCATATTAATCTACTATCAATAAATGCTGAATATTATGTGAAATAATGCAATGGGGGATATAATCCTAATATCATGTCTGATTTGATTTCATCAGTCAATTATTTGTATTTCACTGGATAAGCATGCGCTTCCATTAAATATGCATTTTTATAAAGAACATTCTCATTAGAGAAAAACTTTTACTTAAAATGATTATAAATGTAATCATCAGTGACAGTCTTTAAGGAGTGTCAAAAACACGGAGCCTGGCTTGTACCCAAACACACTGTAAATGAGATCGTAACGCCTTACCGATGTCGTCCCATCATCCATTCCCAGCTCGCTACTGATTCCACTGACATTGCTGCCGGATCTCCTGAGAGAAACAAAAGAGGGTGAGAGAGCCCCAGTGAGAGTGAGAGTGGAGGAAGTAGAGGAGAAGGAAGAAAGGGGAAGGCAGAGGGCACACACTTAGGTCCGGTTATACTTATATGGTTAAAGAGTTAAGATACAGGTATGCAAGTAAACGACAGGAGTGAGAGAGTAAATAAAGACCTGTGATATTTGGGGTCTGCTGGTACAGTGATAAACTCTTGAACGTCCTCGCACGCATCGAAGAATTCATTCTCGTCATCTTCGTCGCTGGCGTCGCCCTTTCCTGGAGCTGAACCTACAGGAGAGATCAAGCAGGAATGAACCCTTTTGCATGTACGATCAAACTGGTGTGATTACAATAGGCTGGGCTCAGATGTGTACGATCAAACTGGTGTGATTACAATAGGCTGGGCTCAGATGTGTACGATCAAACCGGTGCGAGTACACTAGGCTGGGCTCAGATGTGTACGATCAAACCGGTGCGAGTACACTAGGCTGGGCTCAGATGTGTACGATCAAACCGGTGCGAGTACACTAGGCTGGGCTCAGATGTGTACGATCAAACCGGTGCGAGTACACTAGGCTGGGCTCAGATGTGTACGATCAAACCGGTGCGAGTACACTAGGCTGGGCTCAGATGTGTACGATCAAACCGGTGCGAGTACACTAGGCTGGGCTCAGATGTGTATGATCAAACTGGTGTGAGTACAATAGGCTGGGCTCAGATGTGTACGATCAAACCGGTGCGAGTACACTAGGCTGGGCTCAGATGTGTACGATCAAACCGGTGCGAGTACACTAGGCTGGGCTCAGATGTGTACGATCAAACCGGTGCGAGTACACTAGGCTGGGCTCAGATGTGTATGATCAAACTGGTGTGAGTACAATAGGCTGGGCTCAGATGTGTACGATCAAACCGGTGCGAGTACACTAGGCTGGGCTCAGATGTGTACGATCAAACCGGTGCGAGTACACTAGGCTGGGCTCAGATGTGTACGATCAAACCGGTGCGAGTACACTAGGCTGGGCTCAGATGTGTACGATCAAACCGGTGCGAGTACACTAGGCTGGGCTCAGATGTGTATGATCAAACTGGTGTGAGTACAATAGGCTGGGCTCAGATGTGTACGATCAAACTAGTGTGATTACACCATCCTGGGCTCAGATGTGTACGATCAAACCGGTGCGATCTGCAGTGCTGCTGTTTACAAGCAAAAGAGGGACTGGAGCAGTTGTCATAATGAACCAGCAGCTCAAATAGTCTTTTCAACAATGCAATATCTTTATTTGTATGTTACAAACTTTCAAACAATCACTAAATAAAAGTACAAAACCATTAAAGTCAGAACGCACTGTTTTGATGCTGCGCTGCGGCCATGTTTTCTGACGTCAAACAAAGAATATACAAACTAATCAGTCCACTCGAGCCGTCCATCATAACTACTTCCGGGGCTGGGAAAGTGGAAAGGCTAATTTGTTTAGAACCTTCTATGCTCCTCCTTTTGTATGCTTCCAGAATGAGACAAACTCAAAATCCTGAGTCAAACCAAGCTTTTACGTTCAACACGGTGCAGAACTTCTTCCCCACTATGCTACACAATCACTGGTGAGTGATATCTAAATATATACCAGCATGTGGCTAATCATAGACATTTTAGTTGCATAGCACAAAATTTGGTTGCAAATGCAAGTGATCTTCTCTCTTGTACTCACAGCATCACACTAATCATATGGTACCTTTGTTGTCTATGGCAGGGTTGCTCTGGGAAGGAGGCAGAACAGTGGCTCCTCTGAAGGCTCTCTCCAGATGATTGTGTTGTTTGGCAAGCTGCTCCAGTGTCTCCTCTAATCGTACTCTCTGCTCTCTCTCTGCCTGCAGGGCTTTCTGCCAGCGCTTACTGTGAGCTTGAGCCAACGACAGGAAGTCCCGGCACGCCTGGGGATCAGATCGTTAGGAATACGTTTGACAGAAAGTGTGTGCATCAACAAGCAAATGTTTTGGCTGATATTTGTTGTAAAATCCGAAGCGAATTTCTTGCTTGGATGTCTTACATTGATCATGGCGTTGGAAGTGATACGGAAGAGTGTGGCTCTTTCCGTCACCTGTCGAATCTTTTCACTCGTTTCTCCTCCCAGCCGAACACCCTCGAGCTCAGACAAAGACCTAAGAAAAAGCATTTAAAATCAACAAATTTATACAGTATCACACAGATTTAAATTAGGGGAGTAAAAGGGTTAAATTGCAGATATGGATCAGGAGCTTCTGTTAAAATTCACAACAACCAACAGAATGGGGAAAAATGTGATCTCAGTGATTTTGCCGTGGCATGATTGTTGGTGCCAGACAGGCTGGTTTGTACATTTTTGTAACTGCTGATTTCCTTGGATATTCACACACAATTGTCTCTATAGCAGGGGTGTCAAACTCAGTTCCTTGAGGGCCACAGTTCTGCAGAGTTTAGCTCCAACCATAATTAAATACACCTGTAGCAGCTATTCAAGGACTTAAGGAGTACAAGGAGGCATTTTGGAGCAGGGCTGGAACTAGACTCTGCAGGGCTGTGGCCCTCCAGGAACGAAGTTTGACACCACTACTCTAGAGTTAACTCAGAATGGTGCCAAAAACATAAAACAACCAGTGAGCGGCAGTTCTGTGGACGGAAAAGCCTTGTTGATGAGAGAGGTCAAGGAAGAATGGCCAGACTAGTTGGAGCAGACAGAAAGGCAGCAGTAACTCAGATAACCGCTCTGTACAATTGTAGTGAGCAGAATTGTATCTCTGAATGCACAACATGGCGAACCTCGAGGCAAATGGGCTACAAAAGCAGAAGACCACGTTGGGCACTTTATAAGGACAATAGTGTCCCTAACAAAGCGCTCGGTGAGTGTATACTGGAAATAGTGACTACCATAACACACAGGAAATGCTTTCAAATTTATCCAAGATATATGCAATAGCTCCCAAACTACTCCAACATTCATACACATATATATATATATATATATATTTTAAGTACAAACATGACCCAAACTGTACCGTTGTATTATTTTTAATAGGAAATGTCAGGAAAGAGAGACTGACCGTTGAAGTGCAGAGCCGTGTTTGGCAATGAGGTCGTTGCATGTGCTGAGATCCTCCACCTTGCTGCCAAGAGTGCGGAGGGTGGACTGCACCTCTGAGTTGCGTGAGCCTCCACCCTGCCCTGCTGAAGTAGGTGTGGTCGGGCACTCATCACCAGAGTCATCTGTGGAAAAACCAAAAGAGTAACGAAATCTGTGAAATGGCCTTCCATGATTTCCACCACAAACAGCTTTCAACTTAAGAGTATATTTTCAACGTGAGGATATTTATTGGCCTGAGTGCAATTTTATGGCCCATTCACACATACAGCGATTTGCAGTGCCAAAACTACCAGAAATGAAGCATTTTTAATTGGAGTTGGCTATCTGCTGCAACATGATTGACACTGAAACTTCATGCAATAAGTTGCAGTGCGGTAATAAGCAATAGGAGTGACGTCAATCTAAGGTTCACCAAATTAGACAGTTGCTACATTTCTCCACGTAACATCACTCACCAGATAGATCCTGCATGCGGACAGCTTTGGCTTTGGCCAGCTCCAGTGCCGTTATCCACCTCTGCCGCTCCACCTCTGAGCTTGCCTTCAGGTGATATGTCTGCGCGCCACCATTAGAAATAACAAAGTTGCATGAATCCTCTACCGTGATATTGGCCGTGGCCAGGTTTATGGTGCCCCGACATGTGTGACCCATCTCCGCCTGGGTCCTGAAAGAGAGAACAGATCTTAGCGAAAAAGATGGAAATAAGAATATGTATTCAAATTGTTTTTAATTGGCCTCTTAAAGTGGATGCTTGACTAAGCTTCACTTTGCGTTGTGCCAAAAGCACCCCTTAATACGTTTGTTTTCTTGTCTTAAGTTGTTTGGGATACGCCTGATTTGTATTTTTGCATTTCACCAGGTTTCATTGTCGCTCTCACCTGTAAATAATGTAAAGTGTCCTACCATTTGAAAGCTGTGTAAATATATCTGCTGTGGTGTAAACAGTACATCAGAATCTCTACCTACACACATTGACATTTCTATTGCATATTATATATGCAGTTATAGAAGAGGTTGTGGAGCAGACTCTATGCCAATAGTCAAAAGTCTGACTCTGCAAAGCTAGTGGAGCATTGATGAGATTCTCTATAAACTCACAATAAAGTCTGAGAACAAAAACTTGCACAAAAGCCTCCATGACAGCGCTTCAGAATCTGATGCAATATTCATGAATTACCACTGAGAGGCATGCATTCGAGAAATGCCTTCTTTCACTCGAGCTTTTATGTGACAGACAATATGGCCAGTTACTGCTGCGATCACAGTATCTGGTATCAGATTGAAAAAGAGCCTCAAGTTCATTATCATAGCGCATATTGACAAACACACACAGCAGTTAATCTGCTATATGAGTGATTTTAAAACCAGCTCATGAGTGTGCGACAGTGCCATTGAGGCTACTTGAATGTCTCTGGACATGTTATATATATATATATATATATATCTCACTTTATTGTGCATTTAAGTGTTAATAAGTTAATACGACATTAAAACACTAAATGAATTCATTATAAATGCATGTAGCCTAAATTAAGTAGCCTATATTGTGACCCTTCTCTTTCGTCAATTGCTTTCTAGCAAGACGTGACGCATTAGACCAATGCTTTGGCAATGTCACTGATTATGTCAAGCACGGAAGTGGTAGGATTGGTCTATAGACCTTATTCACAGTAGCGCCATGTTTATTTTTAATGGGAATGGAAACGAGGCTGTGAGGGATAGATTTACCATTTCATCAATGGCATGCATGGTGTAAATCTGTATAAAGCTCCAATATCCCATCTGATTTTCCACAAATCATGTTGTCTGGAGTTTGTCTATGGAGTGCCCTTGAAAATGTATTTTTTCAATTTTTTGCACAGAACGATCCATCCACAGCCACCACCATTGTGTCCTTCAGCAGGACACTTAACTCCAGGTTGCTCCGGGGGGGATTGTCCCTGTAATAAGTGCACTGTAAGTCGCTTTGGATAAAACGTCTGCTAAATGCATAAATGTAAAAGTAACTACTGTGAACTTGCCCACAAACAGCCACATACAGGACGTCCTGGAGAGTTTTGACAGAATGTCAAAATAAAAGCCTGAGGGTTTAAAAGTTAAAGGTGCATGATTGAGACACATTCTGCACCAAAGTCAGAATAACAATCAAAGCCTGTGTATCCTAGGAAAATGGGAAATCTTATACTCGTCCTCTGAATATCAAGATGAATCTTCATCACACACACACACACACACACACACACACACACACGTGCTGAATAAGTTCTTAGGCCTGCCTGCCGAATCAGAGGAAGTGCTGAAATCAAATCTGTACAGCGTGTCCTGAACAGAGATGACCAGTTAAGGCGGTCTCGTGACCCGAACTGACTCACCAATGAAAAGCATATTCAACAATATCATGAAGAGGCGGAGGAGTTATTCATGTTATTTATTTACACTGTAATGCTACAGTTTCCACACCATTTGGCCATTGAATTTCCTTTAACTTTTTCCATTCATTTGTGATTACTGGAATTTGGATTGTGTTAGGGATATTACACTTACAAAGAACAATTTCTTACTGATTTAATATTTCAAAGCTCAGCCAAATTACAATAGTGTATAGACATATTTACAACAAAAATATACATCCCAGACTGAGCAGGAAGGTTTAAACAACATTACAGATTCTAATATCCTTGGAAAAGCGGAGATATTTTGTGCAGATTTCTTTCACAAGAGTCCTTTGCATATAATATGTGTGCTATAACAGCAATATCCCCCTTGTCTTTATGGGGAGAAACAGAATAACAAAGATATTGTCACCAAGGGATGAGAGAAATTATCTACCAATATTTTCAGCCTTTTGATGATATCAGATACAGATCTTGATCTTTATGCAATAAAGAAAAAATGGCTGAAATGGCTTAAAAGGGCGATCTTTCCAATCAGCAAAATTCAACATTTTTCATTCACAATGATTTCAACCATTGTAGCTGGTGAATCATCATTGAAAACAATTGGAACAGTAAAAGTAATATGTCTGGATATATTACAATAATGAAATCAGGTGGTAAAATGTGCCTGAAAATAATGTCACAATGCAACAAAACAAAATTTCCCTAAATGTAGGCGTTATTTTATTCCTGCTAAATATCAGGTCATCGGGTCATCAGCGTGTATACATGGACGTGAGGGACAGTCGGTATTTTACATTGGTGTGTCTAAAAGGGTATAGTTTACAGTTTATATGATTTTCCCACCGTACTCCCAGAAGTGTTTTCATGTTGTTGGGCTCCATCCTGTGATGTTTGTTATGTGGTCCGTTCATGCACATGCGCACTCCTCAAAAATCTAACGACGTGCCGCGTTCTCCAGGAGAAACAGATGCATGTTAAACCGCTTTCTCTTAATCCATTTAACGGCATAAGGAAACCGGCGTTTTAGTTTACATGACATTTCAGATCGCCGCTTTCTGCAAAAACCCTGGAACAAACCATTTTCTTAAAGGAACATCCCGTGTTCAATACAAACTGAGCTCAATTGACAGCATTTGTGACAACATTGATTACCACAAATTTATTTGGATTTTTCCATCCTTTAAAAAAAAAAAAAAAAAAAAAAAAAAAAAAGCAAAAGTCTGGGTTACTGTGAGGCACTTAAATTGGAAGTGAACGGGGCCAGTCCGTAAACATTAAAATACTCACTATTTTAGAAGTATAGCCACAAGACATAAAAAAAATATGCATGTTAACATGATTTTAGTGTAATAAAAATCGCTTGCTAACCTTTTCTGTGCAGTTAAATCCAATTTTACAACTTAGTTGCCATGACAAATTATGATTTAAACAACTCACAGCTTAAATAAACATTGAGTTTTAACAGAATAATTTATATAAGTGCTTTTATAAAATTATAAGCTTCATATTTCTGCCTTCAACCCCTCCAAAAATTGGTCACATTCACTTCCATTGTAACTGTCTCACTGTAACTTTGATTTTTGCACTTTTTAAATAAATGTGCAGTAATCAACAGTATGCCACAAATGCTGTCAATTGAGCTTAACTTGTAATGAACTAGGAATATTCCTTTATTCCTGTAAATGTGGTCGGTGCTACTTGCCTTAGCAATCACATCTTACAATCACGTTCACAACAACTGAAGCCTAAACACGATCTATTGTAACACCTTATCAGATGATGTTGAGAGACCGAAGAACACCGTGACAGCACCACAAAGGGGTCATTGGGACGTCTAATCAGACATTCCTATCAACCAATGGGAGACCCGTTGCTTGAAGGATACCTGATAACTTATATTTGTTCTCAAAAGGTCAGCAAACAATGAAACTTCTCATTAACTCACCTGTAGTAAGACAGCAAGCCATTGCTCAGGACGAACCATCGCCTTTGGTATCCCTTGATATAATTAGTCCATTTGAAGAGCCAGCCTTTATAGGTGTCCCCCGGGGCTGGGGTGGGCGCCTTGGGCTCCGACATCTCGACACCCCGTGGCTTCACAGTGTCTAAATGGGCCTGTGTGAACACAGGGATAAACAGGTTTGTTGACACTAGTGATAGAGGGATATATCGGTCAAAATTGGCCATTTTGAACATACGGCGCAAAAGCTGGGTGTCAAAAACAACACTGACCTGTCATCTTTCAACACACCTTAAATGACAGCGCAAATATACAACACCTAATGTGTTTACACACACCAAGGTTGTGTCACTGCCAACTTTGACAGCATTCTGGGAATCATTTTGGGCACTGAAGCTGTCGATACCCAAAAACGCTGTCTAGGTAGGCAGCATATTAAACCTTGTGCTTCAAAAGCTGCTCAGAGGTCCTTAGAGGACAAAAATGTCCATGTCTAAATCTGCCATGATAATATTAGCTATATGTTAATATTATTTTACACTTTCAATTAATTAATTTTAACCAACATCAGTCCTGATCATAACTACCAAATATTCATTCATTTTCAGGATTTTAACCCTTTAAAAGACAGTTTGTTTATATAATGCCACTGTTGTTTCTGATTTTTTTTTTTTTTATCATTCTTTTCCATATACAAAATGCTAAGGGGAATTTTGTGTGTGTGTGTGTTCGGGGGCGTTATCACAATCCGGGATATGTCAGTGGTTAGCAACAACATTGATTTTGATGCAGTATTATTTTTTGTGCAGTATCAGATTAAAAAAATAAAACACACACACACACACACACACACACACACAGTACCTTAGAGGACAAAAAAGTCTGAAAAATAAAAAAATAAAATAAAAATAAAAAAATATCAGTGAAAGTGTAAAATAATAGTTTTATGGCAGTTTTTTGACAGTCAACATCAGTCCTGATCATAACTACCAAATATTATTTTTCAGGATTTCATGCCAGTCTTTACATAACGCCACCATTGTTGTTTTTACACACAAACAAATGTCTCAATACACATAGAAAACACACCCACACACTTTTAGCTGCATCGTTTATTCAGTTGACCTGCAGTGCTCTATAATAAAGAAAACATTAAATAGGAAAAAAGCTTGTATTTGCTCCATAGGCTAAAAACGAGACAAATGGCGCCATCTGGTGGAAAATATTACAAATGTAACTTCTGAAGCCAGGGTTCCTGAATGAAAGAATAATATCATATAATTCATGATGTTACGCTTTAATGATACTGGGGTCAAATATTGCAGTTTTAATGAGTTTCAATGGGGACATTTTTGTCCTGAAGGTCCGGAGTATAATAGTGGATTATAGATGTATTTTAGGAACTGAGGTTGAGATATCAAAATTCCCCTCAAAAATACACACCTTTGACTATGTATTCCGTTTGCATTAACACAGCCAACATTATCGGGGAAAAAATGTCCCGAAGGTCGCACAAGAGATTTGCAGTTTTGCATTACAGCCCAAATATTCCGCGCAAATCCTAAAACATGTGTTAAAGGGGCTTCTAAGTGAATATAATGGGAGTATAAGGAGGTCTATCAGTGTGCTGGTTTCGCCTACGTGTCCAAAAACAAACTCAGTGAATGAACCGACAGTATACTTCATGATATTTATAGACACGTACGAAAACTACTTTCAAACAACAGCTGTTACCGAGCAAAAATGGCCCTAATTAATCAAAATAAACATCGTTCAGTCGTGTTTAAACTTTATTTAGACAAACGAGGCCTGTAGTCACTCACTCCAAACGACCTCAAAATGCCAAAGTTCACACGCACCGGCACGAAACACAATATAAGCTTTTATTCCTCGCTATAATTATATTTTAGCCATATAAACACGCCAATGTTAATATAAAATGACTCTCTGACGGCTAATTCAGCTAACGGCTAATAAAGCTGACGCGCTATCCCAAGACATGCCCACATAACGTAAAAAAAACAACAACCACGAATTAATCTGTATATTAACCACATAAATGACCGCATATCTCCTATAAATCATTCAATTCGTTTTTGTCCTCTAACATTCATTTAAAACTGTCAGCGTGAGGAGGAAATGTGGGTTAAAGTGAGGCTAACTAGCCTGTGCTAACCTTCAATCACAGTAGTCTTAAGACAGACATCTCATCAATTAAAGCACAACATCAGTCGAAACCTCTAAGGAATCACACGTAACGATATGACGGGTAAATATGAAAGCCCGAGGGCTCTTGGTGTTAAAATGATTAAAAGTGTGTTATGGGTGCAGCCCATCTCTTACCTGATATCTCAGTGATCCCCTATGAAGAAGAAGAAGAAGAAGGAAGTCTCAGTGACATGAGATCATCACACAACTCACATTATTTTAGCTTTCCCCATTCGGTCATACAGGCCATCTGCTGCATCTGATCAGTAAATGTACTGATCGGCTTTCCCGCTGTCTTTAATTATATTTTAATTACGCTGAGATTTGGCTTTAGTGTGTAAAGTGGCTGCGAGTTAGTGAGTGTTCGTTGTGCTGTGAGCGATTTAAACAGTTCTAGAACATCACATGGTAAAACGCAACTCTCACGGCGAAATCGTCACGATTTGTACGACTTTTCGAATTTTGGCTAATTCGTTTGAATTCGTACGACTTTCACTACAGCCGATGACGTCGCTGGACAGCGTTTCCATCCAATATGTGACAGTTACTTGCTTCTGTCGCACACAACAGCTTCCTATCATGTTTACACACACTACTGATTGGTGTTCTCAAACGTAGCACGGATAAACAACCGTCAAACTGACCGCGGACGCAATCAATTACTTTTTCAATGTTTTCCAGAGACTAGCGCTGTCACAGAGACGGGTGTAATATTTCATTGGAACTATGTAACTGATTTATGTCAAGAAATAGCGATTTGTTTATGAAATGACAATCGGAAAACGTCTATATTCCCAGAAATATGTCAATGAAATAGTTGCAAGCTAGCAGCGCTAGTCTACGTAAAACGGTGAAAAATGAATCGGTCGCAGGCCGTGGTCAGTTTGACGGTTGTCAATTCGTGCTATGTTTGAGAACATCCAACCCAGTGTCATGAAAATGTTTATGCATTTTATGAGTTGGCTATTTTGTATGATTTGTATGATTTCGTACGAGTTTGTTCGTATAAATTTGAACGATTTCATAACGTGCAAATGCCCGGATGTCTAATGAGGAAGTAAGCGTGAGTTTCACGCACGAGGCAAACCCTTCATCTAAACCTAACCAATCAGTAGAGTGTGTAACATGATAGGAAGCTGTTGTGTGCGACAGAAGCAAGTTATTGTCACGTATTAGATGGAAACAATGTCCAGCGACATCATTGGCTGTAGTGAAAGTCGTACTTATTCATACGAGTGCAGTTGCACAATATCATACAAATTAGGCAAATTTGGAAAAGTCGTATGAATCCGGACGATGTCGCCATGAGAGTGTTTAGGGTGCTCTCAAAGTTAGCGCAAATCGACAACTGTCAAACTGACCGCGGCCTGCGACCAATTCATTTTTCAATGTTTTACTGTTTTGGCAAAATATTCAGGGGTGTAGTTTCCAGGAGGGATCAGGACCAATAATCAAAACAAGCAAGTACAACCACCATACATTGTACCGCTGTAAACCTTGTGATCCAGGGAATGTAGTAATCCACTGCATTAGTTAAGCAACTTTGCAGCTCATATAATACATGAGTTTTAACAGAATTAATTAAGTGCTTTTATAAAATTATAAGCTTCAGATTTCTGCCTTAAAACCCTGCAAAAAATTGGGCCCATTTAGGGGTGATTCTTCCTTCTCGTGTGCCTCATTATCGCCAGTGGGCCCAGCGGTTAAGGCTCTGGGTTACTGACCGAAAGGTTGGGGGTTCAAGCCCCAGCACCGTAAAGATACCTCTGTTGGGCCCTTGAGCAAGGCCCTTAACCCTATCTGCTCCAGGGGTGCTGTCATGGCTGACCCTGCGCTCTGACCCCAGCTTAGCTGGGATATGCAAAAACAACTCCATTGACTCTGCACCTGTACTCTGCACAATGACAATAAAGTTGAATCTTAATCTCTTACCAAAAAAACATGAATTTTTTGTGGTAATCATCATAATGCCATAAATGCTTTGAATTAAGCTTAGCTTGTTTTGAACATGTTTTTATATATATATATATATATATATATATATATACTTTAATAATTATTCTACAAAAAAATATAGTTCATTAGAATATAAAGTAATTAAAAAACAGTTATCGTTCTTGTTTTGTGTAGCCAAAAGAAAATACATTTATTATGCTTGTGACCCACCTAAAATAAGTAGTTTAATGTAAATTGTATTAATTGCAATTACAAGGGAAATAATCGACAAATATATAGTTTTTTGTCATTATTGTGCAGCACAACGTCACACTATTTTAAATTTTTTACTAAAAAGTAACTTTATTACAATAGATAATTGCCACGTTATCCGATTACACCCAAAACTTGCATTTTATTATTATAATTTCCATTTAGAAATTGGAATCAAAGCTTGTATTTATGAAAAGCTATAAAATGTTTAAGAAAACGTAATTTATTCTGATTCTTTCGCAGTGACAGAACTCAATGCTTCCTAATGAGAGGTTGCAGAAAGGTCATTGAAATGTGTATGCAGTAACGCCATCCAACCAATAGGCGGCAGTATGTGCGCAGCTCTTTGTTTGCGGCGCTCAGTTGATGTGCTCGAAGAAGAATCAGTTGCCGCTGTGGCGTGCAGACTGCGCATTGCAGATTCTACCGTGTTGTTTACAACTGTAACTCATTCTATTGAAGATATTACACACATGTTACTCCAGCAGATGACAACGGTACGTGAAGAACGTTTACCTTTTGAATAAGTAGAGTTTTGAAGTGTGCTGTATGAAATCCTTTATTTGTTTTATAGAGGATTATATCTAACATGAATGCAATTGCCTGTGTGCTGGATAGTGAGTGAAGAGGATTCTCACAAACCCATTCAGCTTCAACACCATCAAATGTGACTTTGGGAAGAACACCAGAAACGAAGATAAAGGACAAAAAGTGCTCCAGAGACCAAGAACCTTGTGTTTTGGGGATTAATGTATAATTTGTAAGTGAGTCAGCCGTTTTGATAACCTCAGTTACACACTTTTAATAAATGTCAATGCAAGTCTCTTTGTTTTTTATTTAACTGAGTGATCTCAAATGTGTTAGTTAAAACCATATTTAAATTCACGGGTTTCCTTTCCAAGCACCACATCTTGCATACATACAGTGCATATGTTTCACACAAATGCACTTATTTGAAGCTGCAGTGTGTAAAGTCTGTATATGACTGTTTTCGAACATGTTTCATTGTTCATCAGACAAGTAGACCCGCCCCAACCTCATGCTATTGGTAAATTCACCAGATTGCCTGTTGTACTGTTACTTTGGTTATGTATAATAATAATAAAAAAACATTTGGTGCTCCAAGAGGCACTTCAGTTACAAACTGTAGCCTTAAGAAGTTAACTTGGCACAAGGCAAATGACAATCCATATTATCTTGTTCATTTTGAAGAGACTCAAACTACCCTATTTGCTTGTTACATACCGCTGTCCTATAAAAAAAAAAGCAGTACAAATAAGCAGAAATGACTCCAAAATATTTTGAATATTAAAATAAGGCACTCAAGGACAGAGCCACAAATAATATTTTAACCTGATATTATTGCTTACATATAGAACAATGTATATATCACAATTACACCACAATGGAAGAAAATCTTTCCAAGTCAAAGATAAAATAATACAGGAACACAATTAAAAAGTTAGATAATTGAAAAGTGATTTCACAGATTAAAACCCCAAAATGACTGCTGCTTATTAAACCAAAATATCTCAAATACTAACACGGCTATTGCTAGTCTTTAATGTCTGTTGTATAAAAGTTACTTTCCAGATACAAATGAAATGGTCATGTGAACTAAAATGCTGAGTAAGGAAGAAAAGTATGGTATTTAGGCTTCCACATCTGTATTCAAATAACTTGCAAATATTGAATGTCTCCGGTCTGCATTGGGCAAAACCATTTCCAAAAGGACTTTGCAAGCTATTTAAATGAACATTCAGAAGCACAAATACTAGTGTGCGAACATCTCCATTTGTTCCTGCACCTGTACCCAACTCATGTTGGATTTAGACAGTTTTAGACCTAAAACTTTATAAACAAATATGTTAGTAATTATGACAAATGTCTGTCACATAATAATCCCTGAAGAGAAGCTTTTTTGCATCTCAATATCTTCTTTGGAGTGTCAGTTGACGTAAAATGCTGGTCCACATCAAGCCAATGCACCTCCAGTCTGAAACATACATATATATATTTATATATACTTATGATCAATGATTATAATTCAGTAGTTCTCTTGTACTGGAGCTTTTGATTCGACCTTAGGGTCACTTATATATGTTGTGTTTTGCCATTTTCAAATGCATAGTGCTGTCACCATAAGAGCTTTGTCCATGTAGTACTCGCTGCCTGGGCTGCCTTCGTAGTACTTGGTGTTGATGTCAAAGCAGAGGACGAGGACATCTACTACGCTCTCAAAGATGGACAGGAAACAGTGGGCCACCAGGGAAGCGAACACATACTATGATGAGGAGCAGTGTACTCTCACATCTCCAAACACCACAGACAGCAGATACACGCATTCAGCGTACATCGAGCGCAGGCATTTTCCTACGGGAATGAAATATGACTTGTTGCCATTTCAACATCTCCTGTTCATATGTGTGATATATAAAAATATATACAATTCAGGATTTTTCTGGCCAAGTAAAATTAAGCAACACTGAACATTGCGATGATTTTAACTTGGACATTTAGATTCATAAATATTGCATAATTAGACAAGACAAAATCCCTCTTTGCAAATATAGTCAGAGCATTACGACAGATGTTTTAATAGCATCTCTGATTTTAATTTCAGCGTTAGAGTTGATTAGGTTTATTCATTTTCATGAATTAGTTCAATGAATTCCATCAAACTGCTGCAATGAATCGATTCATAAATCGCCTCTATTAACTGTATTTGTGTCAAAATGTGTCAAAAATGTTCACAGAAGTCTCCGCAGGGCATTTTTCATTTATAAATGTTTCAGTAATAATATATGTATAGGTACAGTGTGTATATATATATATAGCTGTTTATTACTGTGAATAGTTATATTGGTGCATATAAATGAAAATGACTAAATGGCATTCTTTTGTTCATTCATGTGATTTAGCAAATAACTGATTAATAATCTATTATAAACAAATCTGTTTATACATATATTTATATTTCTAATTAATAAATAATACAAAAAGAATGCCTTGATTATCTGATTAAGTGTTTTTGTTCTTATATTAAGGCTGAAATGTGTCATTTCTGCACCACTGGCACCACCAAATTGAATCGCATAAATAAACAATGTTTACAAAAGAGCTTTCTGAATTGAATCAAACGAACAGATTGTCCTGCCCCCAACTGACACCACTGGTCGAGTCAGTGTTGCTGAGTCTCTTGAGATGGGTCGCATAAAACATTTTTCATAGAGACACAGTGTTTACAGTTTTCGACAAAATTAACCTACAAATGTCTGCATATTAAGCTGGGGTAGATGAAAATATTTGAACACTGAAAAAGTTACAAATTTCAGCTTTAAAAATGTTGTATGTACTTGGCAACAATGGCTGTTTGAAATTATGGTTGCATTGATTGAAACCCCCCCAGCAAATAGTAAATAAATAGCTAAATATTTCAGCTTTCATCACATTCCCAGTGGGTCAGAAGTTTACATACACTTTATTAGTATTTAGTAGCATTGCCTTTAAATTGTTTAACTTGGATCAATTTTGGGTATCCTTCCACAAACTTCTCACAATAAGTTGCTGGAATTTTGTCCCATTCCTCCAGACAGAACTGCTGTAACTGAGTCAGGTTTGTAGACCTCCTTGCTCACACTTTTTCAGTTCTGCCCACAAAGTTTCTATCGGATTGAGGTCAGGGATTTGTGATGGACCCTCCAATACCTTGACTTTGTTGCCTTTAAGCCATTTTGCCACAACTTTGGAGGTATGCTTGGGGTCATTGTCTATTTGGAAGACCCATTTGTGACTGAGCTTTAACTTCCTGGCTGATCAATATATCCACATAATTTTCCTTCCTCATGATGCCATCTACTCTGTGAAGTGCATCAGTCCCTCCTGCATTAATGCACTCCCACAACATGATGCTGCACCCCCATGCTTCACGGTTGGGATGGTGTTCTTCGGCTTGCAAGTCTCACCCTTTTTCCTCCAAATATAACGATGGTCATTATGGCCAAACAGTTCAATTTTTGTTTCATCAGACCAGAGGACATTTGTCCAAAAATTGGCTTTTTTATGGTAGTTTTGTTGCAGTGGCTTCTTCCTTGCTGAGCAGCCTTTCAGGTTATGTTGTTATAGGACTTGTTTTACTGTGGATATAGATACTCGTCTACCTGTTTCCTCCTGCATCATCACAAGGTCCTTTGCTGTTGTTCTGGGATTGATTTGCACTTTTCGACCCAAACTACGTTCATCTCTAGAAGACAGAATGAATCTCTTTCCTATGTTAATGCATATGAATGCTGTGTGGTCCCATGTTGTTTATACTTGCGCACTATTGTTTGTACAGATGAACGTGGTATCTTCAAGCATTTGGAAATTGCTCCCAAGGATGAACCAGACTTGTGGAGGCCCAAAATCATTTTTCTGATGTCTTAGCTGATTTTTTTTTTTTTATTTTCCCATGATGTCAAGCAAAGTGCACTGAGTTTGAAGGTAGGCCTTAAAATACATCCACAAGTACACCTCCAATTGACTCCAATTTGCCAATTAGCCTATCAGAAGCTAATTGTCTAAAGGCTTGACTTCCTTTTCTGGAATTTCCCAAGCTGCTTAAAGGCACAGTTAACTCAGTGCATGTAAACTTCTGACCGACTGGAATTGTGATATAGCCCATTAAAAGTGAAGCAATTGGTCTGTAAACAATTGCTGGAAAAATCACTCATGTCATGCACAAATTAGATCCTAAACAATTTGCCAAAACTATAATTTGCTAATATGAAATCTGTGGAGATGTTAAAATTTTCATTTTAATGACTTCAACCTAAGTGTGTGTAAACCTGGTGAAGTAGTATGTGACGACAGCTCCCTCGGTCATTTGTTGACAGGCGAGGATGAACACACTGATCCGAATGAGACCGAATGCATGATAACACACGATGTATTGCAGTGGTCCGTCCATATGGAACTCCACCAGGCCCGTCTGGTTATTCTGCACTGTGTTCTTGTGGAAACACTATTACAAAGATATCGTAAGTGCTGATTTATCCCTGGAAATTAATTCAAACATTGAAAAGGAAAACATGAATCTTTTTCGTAGAATTGTCAATTTGTAAGGTTCAAGCCATGTCCACACTAATGGGTTTTTGTTTAAAAAAAACGCATTGATTTCACTACGTTTACGCCTCTTATCCACACTAAAATGCTTTTTTTTTTTTTTACAGCTCTCCATCACTGCATTTTTTGTAAAACACTGACATTAAATAGCTGAAAACTAAATGGATTAGTGCAGATGTGACTTGAATATATCGGCCAGGGGTGCGTTTCCTGTACAACGACATAACTCACTGCTTAACCACCACAGTACGATGCATAGTTGGAGAAATTTAGATAGTCACGACTGTTTCCGGAAAACCTATAACTATGCTGCGCATCCATCATTCAAACCAAGTTGGTTCAACAATGCACTGTGGTTGTTTACGATGTTACGCCGGGGGTGGAGTAATAACTTCATGCACACCAGAAAGCCATTTAATGCCAGAAAGCTGCTGAAGACAAGAAAGCGATATGCACAGTTTAATGAGATGTATGCATTGTGATGCAATAGTGGGATTTCACTCTACACACGTGCACATGCGCACTCTTCAAAGACATATAAACAGCAGCTATGCGTTAACAAATTTAAACACATAAAAGCTGTGTTCTCCGACAGAAACTGTGTTATAAAGCACTTTCTCTTAATAGTCTTTAATTCCTTAAATGGCTATATTTGATTTTATGGGATGTTTCGGAACGCCGCTTTCCGCAAAACCATGGAATAGGACGAGTTTTTAAATGCATGTAAACGTGGTCAAAGTGTTGACCGAATGAATGAAAGATATACTGACTGTATAGAGAATGAAAGACATAGAAGCTTAAGCAAAGTCAAATGATGTCCACATTGCAAACTAACACGAATCTATTCTTCTAACCACATGTAAAAACACATAAAGGGAGCATAAAAGTATTCTATAAGACTCCAGTGGTTAAATCCATGTCTTCTGAAGCGATGTTAGGTGTGGATGAGAAACAGATCAATATTTAAGTCGTTTATTTTTCATAAATTCTCCTCCCTGCCCAGTAGGGGGCGATATGCATGAAAAATGTGAGTCAACAAAAACAAGCAGGAGAATGTGAAAGTGAAGGACAAAGGACTTAAATATTGATCTGTTTCTCTTCCACACCTATCATATCACTTCA
This sequence comes from Moxostoma hubbsi, assembly GCA_032164185.1. NCBI lineage: Eukaryota > Metazoa > Chordata > Actinopteri > Cypriniformes > Catostomidae > Moxostoma > Moxostoma hubbsi. Next base: position 7,070,543 of record JAVLUX010000012.1, read on the forward strand.
GAAGACATGGATTTAACCACCAGGGACTTTTATTTAGATTTTGGCGCTTCAAAATATTGGCACCCATTCACTTGCATTGTATGAACCTACCGAGCTGAAATATTCTTCAAAAGATCTTCATTTGTGTTCAGCAGATGGAAGAAAGTCACACATCTGGGATGGCATGAGGGTGAGTAAATGATGAAATAATTTTTATTTTTGGGTGAACTGTCCCTTTAAATTAACCCTTTTTCCCCTGTCTATGCATGTTTACACCACCTAGACATTTTTAAATTTATGCTTCACAAATATGATTTTTGAAATTCATCACAGAACGTCAAAAAGAGGTGTATTTTAGTCTCTAAAAAAGATTTTTTAAATAAATTAGTAGATCCAGACCCAAAAAAAGAATGTAATTTACTCTATTTCTTAGCATGGCCTTCTCTAACATGCATGTCAACGGCACAACGAGGCATGATCTTTAAATATGCTTGTTAACGTCAGTTATAATGGGCTCACCGAACACGAGCAGACACAAGCCCATAATGATCTCCTTGGATGTCATCACCTCGTCAATGACCCTGTACGCCACACAGTGGTCGCTGACAAATGTGATGAATGCCTCCACAAACTTGGCACAGCAACTTGAAATAGCAACTGGCATGCAGTGGTGGAAGGCTGGTAATGAGGCACTACACGAAAAAGTAGAAAGAAATCTGCTGAAACAAAGTTTCACCAGTGTGAGATTTTGACATGCACAAAGCAATGGGTTTAATCTTTATTCTCATTATATCGATGTTGCGGGGGTCCAAGTACAACATACGTATGACAATGCCATTGCAAATGTGTTAAAGACGAAGTTGTGTTACCCTGGCTGACAGTCAAGTTAAGGTGAGTGGAGTATACAGGACATTCACTCAAAAATGGATATTGTCATTATTTACTCACTCTCATGTTGTTCTAAACATGTGTGACTTTCTTTCTTCACAGGACCACATAAGATGTTTTGCAGAATGTCCAAGCAGCACTTTTCCACACAACGAATGCATTCAGTGGCCAGCAGTCAATGTCCAAAGTAGCATTGTAATGGAGCCAAGTCTCCATCACTTAAAAATAACAGCCTGTTGTCGTTGTCATTTTAGCACCATCTACCGAAACAAACAGTATAGTGAGGACATTTAAATGTAATTGTCATGCTGAAGTCTGAATTGCATACTACCCATCCTACTTTAAATACTTCTCGCACTGCAGAAATAATATGAGTGGCGTGGTGTTGTACAATTCCTAACTCAGCTTCAGTGTCCGCGACCGTTGTACGGGCTGCTGTATGCTGCCAGCCGCATTACATTAAGTGAACATTTAACAGATGACATATTATTGCAATCTATTATTATTTTCCCCTTCACAAGTGGGAATACAGACGAGATAACTTTCTTGTATTGTATATAACAAAATACAACATGTCGCGAAAGTGGAGATGGCGAGGTTCGAACCCGGGTCCTCAAAGCATGCACCCTACCACTGAGCTAAAACACCTCTGAAGTTCTGACCAGAGTTGCAGTTTTCACCTGGCAGACAATACAATTATATATGGAGATATTGAAATGTCATACTGAATTATATTGAACTGCTTAATTATTATTATTAGGCCTTTTTTTGTCATTACTCATGTGTGTATTGATGCATTATTGTATGTAAACACAATCATGCAAATAAAGTTGAAATTGAAAAATGACTGAATATTGAATTGAACCCAAGTTATATATTGGATTGCACTATTTATGCCAGCTTTTTAGGAGTGGGTCATTTCAACCACTAGATGTCAGGAAACTGTTGATGTTCAGATGTGAAGAACCTGTTGATGGAGAGATGTTTGCTTTCTGGTGCACCTGAACACATTTAAGTTAAAGGTGATTTTGTCTTTCTTCTCCAGATGAAAATAGATGAGGGAGGAAATGTGCAGCATTAAAAAAAATGAT